>CM057095.1:31309076-31579076 GCA_029959045.1 Taenioides sp. WSHXM2023 | reverse complement strand
GATCTCTGGAGAGGCGAACCCGCTCACAGTAAGAACTCATTTTTGTTGAGGAATAAAAATGCACTAAATTACATAGTTTGTTTGTTTGTCTGTTTGTTTGTTTTTTAATCTAATTTATCACATATATACATACAAATGATTATAAACATACATACAAGAAAACAGACAAACAATATACACAAACATGACAAGAGAATTTCAGTTATTTATTTTTATTTATGTTTGTGTTTATCGATATTGTTATCAAAATCATACAATAAAAAATCCCTTTTCACTTTTATTTTATTACACTAATTTACAAGAGTTTTTCTGTAAACAATGCAACCTTCCTCTTTTCGCAAGTCCTTGTTGATTCAGAGTTAAGTCACAACTCTGCTCTGATCACTGTTGTTATATTATTTTATGACCTACTCAGAAATACTATGAGAGTAAGACGTTTTTTGTTTTGTTTTTTTTTAAGTTATTCTTTTCTTCTCCCCTCAAACCCAGGCAGAACAAGCAGAGCAGTCGTAAACACTGAGCTTCAATCCAAGGTCAAGACTCAACCTGGGCTGGAACAGAGAGGGGGAGAGAAGACAGAAGAGAGGAGGAGAGAGGGGGAGAAGAGAGAGGGGTGAGGGGAAAGGGGTGAGAGGGTAGAGGGGAGATGGGGAGAGGTTAGGAGGAGACGAGGAGAGGCAAATGGGAGAGGAGAGAGAGGGGTGAGGGGTGAGCTGGTTAGGGGGAGAGAGGGACAGAGGGGAGAGGAGGTTAGGAGGAGAGGAGGAGAAGGGAGAGAAGGAGAAGGGAGAGAAGGAGAAAGGGATGAAGGGTTAAGTTAGGAGGAGAGAGAGAGGGGAGATAGGGGACAGGAGGTTTGGAGGGGAGAGGAAAGAAGAGAGAAAGAGATGAGGGAAGAAGGGGTTGAAATGAGGGGAGAGCAGGTTAGGAGGCGAGGAGAGGGGAGAAGGAGCAAGAGATGAGGAGGTGAGAAGAGAGGGAGAAGAGAGGGGAGAACAAGAGAGGGATGAGGGAAGATGAGGTCAGGAGGAGAGGAGAAGGGGAGAAGGAGAAAGGGATGAAGGAATAGGTTAGGAGGAGGGGGGAGAAGGAGAGGAGGTTAGGAGGGGAGGAAAGAGGAGAGAGAGATGAGGGAAGAGGGGGTTAGGAGAACAGGAGGAGAGAAGGATAAGGAGAGAAGAGATTAAGAGGAAAGAGAGGGATTAGGAGAGAGCAGGTTAGGAGGAGAGGAGAGGGGAGAAGGAGCGAGAGATGAGGGGAGAGGAGGCGAGGGGGAGAGGAGAGAGAAGGAGAAAGGGGAGGAGGAGAAGGTGAGACTCCTTCCTGCCTCGGTGTGAACAGGGAGCAGAGGGGGACCAGCAGAACATGCAGAGAAGCAGCAGGACGAGCAGCTCTCCCACATCACACACACAAACAAACCCCAGGACCTGTCTGCACCTGCCGCTAGCAACTCTGCACCTGCCGCTCGCACCAGGACAGTGTGTTCAACAGGTAAACACCGATACTGCTGCTTCAGAAGAACTAAACGAGGAAACTTTGAGTATAAACATTTTAGTATTCATCTGAACTCAACGGACCTTTGACAAATACTCCAAATGTGTACTGACCTCAAACAGCTCACAGAACACTGCAGGTCATAACAGTATCCATGAGCAAAGCACCAAACTCTTTGAGCTGACAGAAAAGCCCTTTTATTTTGTTTAACAATTCAAATTAAAGTATAATATCTTCTGAATGGTGAAAAGTCCTCAAAATGGCGCCGTCGAACAGGAAACTGAAACCCCCAATACAAAGTGTTATTGTTATTTTCACAGAGCAGGACACAGCACCTGGAGTGTGTGTGTGTGTGTGTGTGTGTGTGTGTGCGTGCGTGTGTGTGTGGGCGTGTGTGTGCTTGTGTGTGTGCGCGTGCGTGTGTGTGTGTGCGTGTGTCTTAGACTCAGACAAACTTTATTGATCCACCGGGGAAATGATTTGGACACAGCAGCTCACACATGACAATTTATCACAATAACACAGAGTAAATAATATTTTTTAGTTAAACTTCTAAATAAGTAGCAATAAAAATAGCAAGAGCCTGGTACCAATAAGACATAAATTACATAAATGTGTGTACGGTACGTAAAAAACAAATATCATAATATAAATACAGTGTATCACAGTTATAAGAGGTCCAAAGGAAACAGATGTTACAGATGTTATAAGTATCAAAGTATGTTTGTGTGTGTGTCTCTGTATGTGTGTGTGTCTCTGGGTGCATGTGCATGTGTGTGTGTGCATGTGTATGTCTTTGTGGTATAAAATTTGTACTGGTTGACGAATATTTTTTTTAGATAAATATAGATTAGATGAGTTTAATCTGAGTTTTTACATCGACATGCATTGCTGTTAGTCACTAATCCATGAACAGGACATGTCTTTAGTCGACTACGGCCCTACAGAACACAACTAAATACCATCTACACTACTGTATTTTCATGAGACGAGACACACCACATAATCGGGTCCACGAGAACAAGACAAGACGAGATTTTGACATCATTTGGAAGGGAGGGGGAAACAGCTTTCACATCTGCCATTTACTGGGGAAAAAAATCTAAAACTTGTAGATGGAAATGATTTACCTAATTTTTACTTTTTAAAAATATGAAAAACAAAAGTACTTTATCTGAAATGGCTTACAGTGGTTCAAAGTTATTCCTCAAAGTTATTATGCTTATAAGCATGAGCGCTTTTCACAACTCTCAGAGACCACAGCATTAGACTGAGTTTGCTGTGACGGTAAAGCTAAAAACTAGGATGCTATAGTGCACTTCAGAATCAGAATCAGATTATTTGACAATAGAACAGTTCAGAATCAGAGGCAGACAGGACAAAGCGGACTTATTTTGACCTCAAGAGCTGCTTTTACAATGTAACTCATATACATGGAAAGAAGTCAGGTACAGGCCCTTTAATCAAATCAAAAATCTGTAGTCTGAGGCCAATCCCACCCTCCCCTCTCATATCCCCCTCTCCTCTTCCCCTCTTTAATACTTGATCTCCCCACAGACGCTGGCCTGCGCGGTGGACAGGAGGGGGCAGTGCTGTGGGGTGGACAGGAGGGGGCAGCACAGGGGGGTGTGGGGCAGGGAGAGGTGAAGGTTACGGGGGTGAAGGGGACCCCTGCCAAGCGGCCGGGGGGCAAAAATGTCACCGGGACACATCCAAAACAAGGTCCCACTGAGCTACCTCCAAGACTGCCTTTAATTAACATTCACATCCAGACGGCATTGTTACGCACAGACTCTTGGAGAATTGAAAATGTAACAGAACTCATAAAAACAAGAGATTTTCAAGCATCTGTTATTAGAAAATGAAGAGTTACGCATTTCTGTTGCTCAGTGTACATGTACTACTGTTGATTTAGATACCAAAGAATAGACTTGATTCTCAATACTGACTCTGATACCACGATGATAATAAAAATACTCTTTCTTCAGACAGTAGAATGTGATTTTCAACATTAAATGGTAGTACTTTCTTTTCTATTCCCATGTGTCCTTATATGTGTGTAATCCTCAGTGGTCCTGTAGGTTCATAGTGGTCCATGGGTGTATACTAGTCTATGTGCTCTTATACTTGTTCTGATACAGCTCAACATCATTCTAAAGACATTCAGGAAAGCTTCATTTCTGTCCTGTCAATGGGACTTTTTTTAGTATCGATACCTGCAAAAAATGAGGATCTTACGGTGGCCGAGAGGTGCAAACCAAATTTACAAACTGTAAAACACTTTTACAAAGTTTGAGACAAATTTACATTTTGGAAACCATTTTTACATATCATAAAACAAAATTACAAGTTCTGAAACAAATTTGCATTTCAGAAAACAATTGAACAAGTCGTGAAACACTTTTACAAACTCCGAGACACTTTTACAAATCCCAAAACAAATTTACAAGCGAAATTTAACCGGAAAGGGAATGTCCCAACTGCGGGGTTTAACCGGAAGTGACGACGAGAAGCGGCCAGTATGAGAACTATGGATGGTGTTTATGGTGAAGCACGATGGACAGCGAGCGAGTGATGTTTTGCCCGTTTTGTGGGGAACATATGAGCCGATTAACACGATTTTGTTTTTCGTGTGGTCGGTCTTTAGGAGTTTTTAAAAGGCACAGACGAGACCGACAGACCGGATATACTGCAGCAGTGTATAAGATATGCCGTAATCGTGGACATGATGTCATGTTTACACGGTGTTCACATCAGCTGGAGGTCTCTGAAAAGCAAACTGAATGAAGCCGGTTTATATCGCAGAAAGGATTACTCCTCTACAAACTCCATAATGAGGGCCATTGGAGGTGCACTGAATTGCGGCCATGGTCCCGTTCTCCGTGCCGCAGTCAGTTCTCAGTCTCAGGGGAGTGACCCCAAGGTTTCGCACACATGACAGAAAATAGTGAGCGATCACACTTGGGTCATTATTAGTAGGTCCACATGCAAGCCACATTACTTTACGTGAAAACCCATCGAAACAGCCTGAAACAGCCAAACTGAATGGCTTAAGTTTATCATAACCAGCCGCGTGCCTCATGTAGTTCGGCCCCATGGAGACTGACTGCGGCACGGAGAACGGGACCATGGCCGCAGTTCAGTGCACCTCGAATGGCCCTCATTATGGAGTTTGTAGAGGAGTAATCCTAATTTACATGGAATCTTGAAGATGACTACCTCCAGACATGTATCCATAAAAAAATATTTATTAATTACTCATAGTGAAAGATACACAAGTCTAGAGCTCCTCCGTCTGGTGAAAAGACGCACAGACATCTGCTAGAAAAATCAACAGGTGCATTCAACAGGTCCTTTGGCATAAAAAAGAAAACAAAAGAAAAAGACTCTAGTTAGACCCATGTTATTTTAATTAAACATATTTCACTAGCCTGATAAGACGTGGTATGACATTTATTGCACTTAGATGTTAGCCAACAAATGTAGTTTTTCATAAACAGCAGATTAAAAGTTGGCCAAAAGATGGCGCAGGAAGACTTGTTGTAGAGGAGTAATCCTTTCTGCGATATAAACCGGCTTCATTCAGTTTGCTTTTCAAAGACCTCAAGCTGATGTGAATACCGTGTAAACATGACATCATGTCCACGATTACGGCGTACGAGTGTCCCTCATTAAAATATCTTATACACTGCTGCAGCATATCCGGTCTGTCGGTCTGGTCTGTGCCTTTTAAAAACTCTAAAGACCGACCACACGAAAAACAAAATCGCGTTAATCGGCTCATATGTTCCCCACAAAACGGGCAAAGCATCACTCGCTCGCTGTCCATCGTGCTTCACCATAAACACCATCCATAGTTCCCGTACTGGCGCTTCTCGTCGTCACTTCCGGTTAAACCCCGCAGCTGGGACATTCCCTTTCCGGTTAAATTTCGCTTGTAAATTTGTTTTGGGATTTGTAAAAGTGTCTCGGAGTTTGTAAAAGTGTTTCACGACTTGTTAAATTGTTTTCTGAAATGCAAATTTGTTTCAGAACTTGTAATTTTGTTTTATGATATGTAAAAATGGTTTCCAAAATGTAAATTTGTCTCAAACTTTGTAAAGTGTTTTACAGTTTGTAAATTTGGTTTGCACCTCTCGGCCACCGTAAGATCTAGTTTCGATATTAGTTTTAGTATTGATTGGTATCAGATTTTCTTTTGACAACTCTATGTTCCACAGAAAATAGTAAAATAATCTCTTTTTAACAGTGCATTGTGTAACTTTTCTGGTGGAGGAGCCGTTAAATGCTTTTCTCCATGGAGATGTTATCACTTTGTCTGGAATGTTTCACAGTATGGTATTAAACCTTTCTATCTTCATGGAGACCAAACCAGACCAAGTTTCAGGTCAGATCTGTGGAGAGGTGACCCCGTTCCACATTATGGATTGGGACGGGGCACGGGTCATTGGATCGGAAAACAACAAGTTCAAACTCTGGATCAGGGAGGACAGTGAAATCAGGAAACGAGGCATGGACAGCATTAACCGTGATGACGGAGCGTTCCTCCTTTCACACACCTGGGACACCCTCCTCCAGAGAGCACCAGGCGACGGGACCTGATGGACCTGGCAGGTCGCTCAGACTGACCATGCCTACAGGAAGTAACAACAGCTGACCACGCCCACAGGAAGTAACAACAGCTGACCACGCCCACAGGAAGTAACAACAGCTGACTACGCCCACAGGAAGTAACAACAGCTGATACACGACACGTCATCACCAACACCGGGGACAGTTCTGAAGATGCAGCAGCAGCCGAAACATGTCAATAAGGTAAATACACGTTACTGTATTGTCTTTAAAAAGAACCCAAGAAGGTAAGGTAGAGCTGTTTAAGGTCATAAACTGTGGAACATTCCAGGCAGAGCGATGACATATCCATAGAAACAAGCACATGGCAGACCCCCAACCAAGAAGTTACATAGCGCACCTTTAAATTAGAAAAGAAAAATAAAGTTTCATTGATGGATTTCACTTTTAACTTTCACAAATTCTAAACTTTAACTTTTATTTTCAGATATTTAAGTTTCATCGTCACGTTACTCAACCCTCTTCATATTATGCAGCTGAAATGTCAATAAGAAACACAATGCAAAATATTTACAGATAAACTTCTGTCTCGACTCCGGGCCCCTGTATCCCCGGGTCCATCTGCACTCGTATTCCCAGGTTAAACCATGAGGCTGTGAATTCCAAATGTGTTTATTGTTATTTTCTACAGTTTTGACAGATTCTATAAAGAGCTTCTGCAGATGGTCCAAAAGCAGGTCGGTTTAGTGACACCAGTGACAGTTGAAATGGAGAGATGAGCTCCTTCAGCGTAAACAGATCCAATGGGTGAAAATGGAATTGAAATCACCTCCGCAGGGTTTGGGGTCTCTCATTTTCAGTGCGTACAAGAGGAGATCCAGAGGTGTAAATGTGACAGGGGCCAGTGGTTAGGGTCTGAGTATTACTGTACGTGTGAATAGAGAAGGTGAAGGTCCAGAGAGAGGAGGAAGTGGACAGAACTATGTGAATGTGAACTCATCCCCCTCGAGATGTTAACTGAAGATAGAGGGGATCATGGGAAATGCAGTTTGTATGGTCCTCTGTCTTTTATTTATTTTTATGTTTTTTGTTTTTTTTTTACCATTTATTATTCATTGGTATTCTTGCTCTTATTTGATTTTTACTAGTTTTATTGTCTTATCGAGGACTAGTGGGGTTAAATAGAGCTTTATTTTATAGTTCTATTGCATATGTTTTATCTGTATTGTGCAGCACTTTGGAAACTGTTTTGTTTATGAAATGTGCTATAGAATAAAGTGGACTGGATTAGTTTATTAAAGCCATAGACAGCCATGTATATATAAATGGACATAGCAAACCCACTAGCCGCTAACAGCTCCATCCACTCTGTTTCTAATTGATTTAACTTTGAAAAATTCCCCCATCAATCCAAAGCCTGCACAATAGGTGAATAACTTACTAGATAACAGAAGAGATCCGAGGCACACCGATATGGGTTGCTATTATTTTATTTCTTCACTGTCAAACGCCAACGCGTTTCGACTTGCGTCTTCATCAGGGTAAAATGTAAAATTCAAAGGTGCGTGTGAATGGTATTTAAATGTACAAATCACATGACAACACTGTCATGTGACAAATCACCCATACAAAAGTATATACATACATTATAGGGAACACAGTGATGCATCACATAATATGGGCGTGTACCAATCTGGACACAGATCACCTGCAACCCATGGCCCGTGGACAGAATGGCACATGTCCATATATAGAAAATCCAGCAGGACATACATTTGTGCAGTAAAAATTATACATCAGTATTATAGACAATAGCAAGACAACAAAATGTGAAAACAGGTAACCCATAGGTTAAAGATAAGGTAAGAGGTCCATTTCCTCATTTAATCCTGGATAGGTCTTACTGGATCCATGAATTGGATCCAGTAAGACTCACGTTGTAAAAGTTGCTTAAGTCGATCTCCTGCCCTGAGGTTCTGTGGTACCTGCTCAATCACCATGGCCCTTAAGGAATTCGGGCTACTATGACCAACCAGTTTGTAGTGTTTTGCCATAGGACAGTCAATATTCTGTGTACAAATGGCATATTTATGCTCTGCCAGGCGTTCTTTAAATTTGCATTTAGTCCTGCCAACGTAGAAGCAACCACATTCATGACACTTTCTGGGCAAACTATACAACCAGGAAATAGTCTTATTACATCAATTTATAGGTCCTACCAGGATATCAATATAATTTCCTCATCCATCCCTAATTTAATAAAAAAGGAAAAGAAAGTAAAAATCATGCTTCATTCAAACATTTGAGTTGCACATCAATATTTTTAATTATTCATATCCACATTTTTCATTTTTCACAAAAACCTGGTACAGAAAATAAAGTAGATTTGAATTTTTGGATAACTCTGTTACTGTCCTGATCTTATCTCAAGGTTTTGGTTGAGAATCCTGACCTCTTCGAGACCCTTCTCCACTGACCTATTTGTCATGGTCCAAAGTGTACACTCACCTGCTCCAAACTGCAGGAAGTGAACCTAATGAATTATGGGAAATCTGTGCACAATACACCAGTGAACGAAGCAGCAGTCTCCCCTTTGCTCAGCCTTCCCCTGTTCTCTGCATGGGGCCAGGAGTATTGGCAATCGCAAGTAGGCACTATATGAATAATGTTGGCATCTTCATCTTGGCATCTGTCAGAGCTCCTCCACGTTTTCCAAGTGGGTTAAAAAGAAGCTGTTGGCAGAAGATGTCACTCCCCGCGCTGCCCTGGCACTGCCCTGGCACGGCCCGGGTGCTGCTGGCTGAGAGTGGGCACGTTGGCAACTATACCACCAGTGTCAGAAGATTCCAAGTGCCCACATTACTCAACTCTACCTCACAAACTCTCACTGTACAGACTGTAGGGAGGCCAAATTTATCGAAAATTGGATTCTAATCGATACTAAAACTAGTATCGAAACTAGATACTCATGAGCAGGTATCGATACTAAAAAATCCCATTGACAGGACACAAATGAGGCTTTCCTGAATGTCTTTAGAATGATGTTGAGCTGTATCAGAACAAGTATAAGAGCACATAGACTAGTATACACCCATGGACCACTATGGAACCTACAGGACCACTGAGGATTACACAGATATAAGGACACATGGGAATAGAAAAGAAAGTACTACCATTTAATGTTGAAAATCACATTCTATTGTCTAAAGAAAGTGTGTTTTTGTATTAGTGTGTGTGTTATCATTGTGGTATTAGAGTTGGTATTGAGTCTATTCCTTGGTATCAAAATAGAGTGTGAAATTGTATTATTGTGACAACACTAAACTAGTTCTGAATGATTTGCGATTAGAATTGCATTATGTTTCAATAATAGGATTCTGTTCAAAGTTTCACATCTTAAACACGTCCAGAAGAATCAACAAAAACACTGAAATACAAGAATTACATTTCAGAGCATGTTTTCACAGATGTAAACTACAGGGCTAGCAGCTTTTATGCAGAATTGTGTTGGATTTTATGGCGCTTCAACAATTGCAGTCTTTGTGATTTCAGTTTGATCATGATTAATCTTGCAGCCTATTGCAGAGGCTACATTACGTTTGCAAAATCACAATTAGGGATGCTCCGATACGATACTGGTATCGGATATCTACGCCAATATTGAACATTTTGGTGCATTGACTATTGGCTTCCAAAATTTCGGTTCAGTGGATATCTAATTTTGGTCTATAAACTGGTGTAATGAGACGATTTACTGGCAAAAGATGGCCTCAAAAGTCTCGTAATATTAAACATGTATTTTTATTTACAAATTTACTGTTCTGTAGTTACAAAACACATTTGGATCATTTTTTCACCGCATGCTGTTTGTGTTTAAAGGTGCATTGAGCAGGTTTCTGGTGGAGGTTCCGGCACCTGCATATGTCATTGCTCTGCCTGGAATGCTCTACAGCTCAAAAATACCTCGAAAAACAGACATTCTGACTGTGAGCGGGGTCGTCTCTCCACAGATCTGACCTGTAACTTGGTCTGGTTTGGTCTCCATGAAGATGCCCTACTGTGAAACATTCCAGAGAAAGCAATAACATCTCCATGGATACAAGCATTTGACAGAAAAGTTACACAATGCACCTTTAAAACATAAAAAATAAATCACAATTCAATATTTTTCCCAAATCGCTCATTCTCCGCACCAGACCTTCCTCCTGCTACAACCAGCTAAAACTCCGCTTTTGTCCAGAGGCATGCGAGGCCCTAATCCAGCGCTGAGGAATAAAGACGAGAAGATGAGAGAGTGAATGAAACCACTGCAGAAGGGTTAGAGTTGAGTTTAACCTCTGGCCAAAGAAGAGGAGGAACAAGCAGAAGCAGCCGGGGCAGAGGAGGTGTAGAGGGGCTGCCGGTGGCTCTCACAGACCCTACTCCACATCACCATATGGGATTTCGCCCTGAATAAACCGCCTCCTATTCACTGCCTCGCTGGGGCCGAAAGAAGAGGTGAGAACAGAGCTGTGGCCACGAGGCGCAGGCTGTTTGATTCCGCGTATAGAGAATTATAAACTAAGGCCTTTTATCTAAATGTGTATTCACTCTGGATTTGGGGTTAGACCTGCTAGAGGTTTTACTGTTTTTAAAGCATTCAATTCCCAGTTGTGGTTGTGTGGAGTTGATGCTATAGAAACAGCTTTCTTCGGTATGTTGGGTGGGTGGAGTTCATGTTTATCTCAAGATTCTCACAGTCGGAGCCATATGTGAAGGGATTTTCTAAAGCTGAACAATTTGAGAAAAATGTCTGATTCCGATTACATTTGTGATTTAGGTTTCAATAATGGAATTCTGTTCAAAGTTCATATTTGAAACATGTCCACAAGAATTGACAAAAAGACTGAAATCTGAAGTGAAAAGCTAATACAGGAATCAGATTTCAGAGCTACATGGTATTTATCTCCAGCTTCTTCCAGACATAAGGTATTTTCTTAAAAAGGGAGGTATTTTTTTTATTTTATAGGGTAGTACCTGCTAACATGTCACATATTTAGAGCAGCAGTTAGCTTTTATTGTTTTGAAAATGCTATATTCGCCGAGAACAACGTATTAACAAGAACTTAGGAGTCCCCCTTCTCTTTGCTCTCCATGTCACTCCCCATTCAGAGCGCTATCACAACACAATCAGTGTACATCATAATGAAACTACTGCACATTTCATCAGGTTTGTCAAGTTTCTGGGTACAGTTCTGGATCACGTTTTTGTATATTTATGGAGAATTGTCGTGTGGGAGCATGGGGGACATAGGCTTACACAGAATCTTACAGCTAACCATAAGGAGGGTTTGAATAGGGCCCAGGAGAGATCACTAAATTACTCAAACATGCATGGATGACTCTAAAACCTCTTCAGGCATGTTTTTGATTAAGGAACAATGTTATAACATGGTAGAAAAACAAGAGATTGGAGCAAGGATGTCTTGAATACAGGAGAATAAAGATGACTCAAACATGCACGAATCACTTCAAATACAACTTCAGAGGGTCGATGAGAAGAAACTACTGCAGAAACTACTACAAAATGGTCTAAAATGGTGAAGCTCTAAAAAGTTCAAGCTCAAATGAAGAGAGTTAAAGGAGCATTGTCTAATTTCTTTGGTTGGAGGTCCGTCACCTGCTTGTTTCTATGGATATGTCATTGCTCTACCTGGAATGTTCCACAGTATGACATTAAACAGCTTTACTTTACATTTATTCAATTACAGGTGGTTTTAGAGCTCAAAAATACCTAGAAAAACAGGCATTCTGACTGTGAGCGGGGGTCGCCTCTCCACAGATATGACCTGTAACTTGGTCTGGTTTGGTCTCTTTGACAACAGAAAGGTTTAATGCTATACTGTGAAACATTCCAGACAAAGCATATAATGAAAAATAATAATTAGTGGTAGAAAATACTTTTGCATACGGCTGGAGGAAGCGATTCTTGAATTAGTTCATTAGTTCATATTACTGTACTTTTTATTTTTTTTAATTATTATTATTATGGACGAGTTTAAAATGTGAACTTTGAACAGAATCCTATTATTAAAACATAAATCAGAAAAACTGTTAAAAATTACATATGTTTTCCCAAATGGTGAAGCCCTAACAGAGTCTCACAGTCTCAGGAGGAGCTTGCCTTGGTCTAGACTTTGAGCTCTGGTCCATTGGAGAAACACTGAGAGTAAATCCTATGATCAGCGAAGTGAAAGTTGACCAAAGTCTCCGGCTGTGAACCTGATAAAGATGTCAGGACAACATATGGTCCAAAACATCCATTGTGAGAGGAGGGGGCTTTCTCCCTGTGAAGAGGCTGCAGCAGGGGGCAGTCCCGGGAGGCAAAACTCCTCCAGAACTGCCCCTGGTCAACTCTTTACTTCTGGATCAGCGCTTGCTTTCGGTTTGGGAGTTTTCAGTTTTCTGCTCTCACAATTAAAGGAGTAAGCAGATTAAGTGGGGGAACTGAAAGGGCTTTGGGGGGAAAAACACAGCGTTAAAAATGGTTAAAGCTGTGTAAAAACGTGGTAGTCTTTGGCCTGGAGTCTGGGACCTGTCTGTGTAAATGGTATTACATTTCATGCTGATTTAAAGAGCACGGTGCTGGCAAAGGGACATTTCTGCAGCTATGATATGGTTCTTAAGGTTCACACAGAGGACTGGTCACACAGACTGGTGCTCGTCAGGAGGGAGAGGAAAGCAACGGAAAGAAACGCTAATAAATGTACCAGGAACTTAAGAGCGATGACTGAGAAATACAGGACTGCATCCTCCCTACAACTGTATAACAACTCAGTCTTATGTAACAGATAATACTCCCTACAACTGTACAATAACTCACCCTTATGTAACAGACAATACTCCCTACAACTGTACAACAACTCACCCTTATGTAACAGATAATACTCCCTACAACTGTACAACAACTCAGCCTTATGTAACAGATAATACTCCCCACAACTGTACAACAACTCACCCTTATGAAACAGATAATACTCCCTACAACTCTGCATGGAAAAAGAAAATCATAATTTTATCAAATAAAATGTTTGTGTCACATTCAGCCATATAACATATTTTGCTCAAAACAAAAATTTCTAAATGCTTATTTGATTGTGTAATTTTATTCATAAGTCAATGCCTGCTCCTCAAAGGAAAAGTACAACCATTTTTACTAAACAGAATCAAAACCAAATTATGAACTACATCCACTTTCCCAAAATGCATCATTAAACGAAAACAGATTAGGTCAAACATAAATTACGATTTGGATTCCAGCGCATTCAGACGTGAATAAAACAAAACTCCTCCAAGGTACGAGCCGCTACATTTGCCAAAAGGACGAAGAAGAGAAACATGGCGTGGCGTTGTGCACGTGAGACGCAGAGGCCTGAGGGACCTTCACATGTGAGGAATGCAAGAACCTCACTCTGGAACGAGAAGAAAGATCTATACACAGAAGAGGTGACCCTGATAATTCTGCAGGAGTTTGTCTGTTTTATGAGCCAGATAGAGGAGAAGGAAATGGATGCATGAGGAAGAATTAAACTGTGACTAAACCAGGACTAGAACAGGACTAAACCAGGACTAGAACAGGACTAAGCCAGGACAAGACCAAGCCAAGACCAAGGACTACATGCACTGGAACCAAACCAGGACTACAACAGAACCAAACCTACATCAAGACTACAACAGGATCAGAAATAAACCGGGACTAAACTAGGACTAAAATAAAACCTAACTAGGATCAAACTAGTCCTGGCTTAGTCCTGGTTTGGTCCTAAACCAGGACTAAACCAGGACTAGATTGTGAACAGGAGATGGAGAAGAAAGAGGCCCTTTTAATTCTGCAGGAGTTTGGCTGTCTTATGAGCGAGAGAGAGAGAATAAGGAAATTGAGGAAGAGAAAGAGAAGGAAGAGAAGATGAGGAATTAAGGCTTGATATGATACTGAAATTCGGTGTCATGGTTTTCACGGTAAAAATAATTGTGATTAGCAATAACATCACAATACTACAACAGGATTACCAGAATTAAACCGGGGCTAAACCAGGACTACAACAGAACTAAACCAGGAATAAATCAGAACCAGAACAAAACTAAACCAGGACTAGAACAGGACCAAACCAAGTGCACATTTGTCCTTACTGTCCTAAATTTCCCCCCTCTTAATCTTGATGTGGTCTTGGTTTGGTCCATTCTAGTCCTTGTTTAGTCCTGGTGTAGTTTTGGGTTTAGTCCTGATTTAGTCCTTATTAAATGTGGTGAATGTGCAAGTGTGAACTCACCCCAAGACTAAGATGGGATCAAACCAGGACAAAACCAGGATTAAATCAGGACTAGAACAGGACCAAGACTACAACAGGACCAAACCAGGACTAAACCAGGACCAAACCAGGACTAAACCAGGACCAGAACAAGACCAAACCTAAATCAAGACTACACAGGGATTAAACCAGGACTGAACTGAGGGCGCTTTCACACCTATGGTTCGATTGCTTTGGTCCGCACTAGTCAGAAAAATGTTACAATGTAGCAAACAGACGTGGGTACGGTTTGCTTTCACATATGCATAGTTCTAAACGAACCAAAATAGACCGCGAAGACCATCGTCACCGGAACCGGACTAAAAACACGCCACTTTCGATCACCATGGAGGAACAGCTTTGCCTTGTGCTCCTGGCGCTGATCATCATACATTATTTTGTACGTGTAGGTACCGTATTTTCCGGACTATTGAGCGCACCTGAATATAAGCCGCATCAACTAAATTTTCAAAGAATTTTATTTTTGTACATAGGCCGCACCTGTCTATAAGCCGCAGGTGTCCACGTCTTCAAGAAGTTTTCAAGTTCCGAGCATCTGCTTGTATTGCCTCTGAAAGCTTTTGTCGTCTTTTTGCATTGAGTCGCTCTGGCGCTCTACTGCGCATGTCTCGAGCAGAAAGAGCCGCTGTCCTGTCTGGGATCATGTCAGTGTCTTGTAGGATTTCAACAGGATTTCAGGCTCTCCGGGGGTCGGGGTTAGTTGTATCGATCATGTATGAGTGGATGTCCCGCTACTGAAGTTTGAGACGTTTCGTCTCGTCATTTACGCCTCACCTGCATTTAACACATACGGGTCATTAAGACGTATCCCACTCACTAATGTTCATTTAGCAGCAGAACTTATTTTATCATGCAGCGATAAACTGTTTTAGTGCTGACAACAGCGCTAGCGAGTGTTCTAACTAACCCTAACCCATGTTCACCGCACAGACAGCGGCGCTTTCTGCACTCAAGCTGCGCGCGCATCCGCTGTGTTCATAGACGAATAATCCGTCCATATATGAGCCGCATCGGTGTATAAGCCGCAGGGTTCAAAGTGTGAGAAAAAAGTAGCGGCTTATAGTCTGGAAAATACGGTAATTTTCTGCAATTTCGAATAATTTCGAACATGTTTCGCGACTGCGACTCCAAAGACAACTTATAAGTTATTCGACTCGCCGACGGCGCATTGCACGCCTCTTCAGGGAGAAGAGACGTGCCCTCGCGACCGAGTAAACAGAAACATAATGCATTCCCATAATGCATTCGGTTCCGTCCAATTTGGTTTGGTTGCTTTCACACCAGATGAACCGTACCAAAGTAGGGCAGATAAAGCGATCCGAGACCACCCCTTTTTATCGGTCTCGGACCGGTTGATTTGGTGCGCACCAAAGTACCGAGATTGCATTCACACTAACGAAAACGAACCGAACTAAGAACTTTTGGTTCGAATGGGCCATTTGGTGCGCACCAAATGCTGTCAGTGTGAAAGCACCCTGAGACTAGAACAGGACCAGAACAGGACCAAACCAGGACTAAATCAGGACTAGAAGAGGACTAGAACAGGACCAAACTAGGACTAAAGCAGGACTAGAACAGGACCAAAAGCAGGGCTAAATCAGGACTAAACCAGGACCAGAACAAGTCCAAACCTACATCAAGACTATACCAGGATCAAACCAGGACTGAACTGGGACTAGAACAGGACCAGAACAGGACCAAACCAGGACTAAATCAGGACTAGAAGAGGACTAGAACCTTACCAAACTAGGACTAAACCAGGACTAGAACAGGACCAAAAGCAGGGCTAAATCAGGACCAGAACAAGACCAAACCTACATCAAGACTACACCAGGATCAAACCAGGACTGAACTGGGACCAGAACAGGACCAGAACAGGACCAAACCAGAATAAATCAGGACTAGAACAGGACCAAACCAGGACTAAATCAGGACTAGAACAGGACTAGAACAGGACCAAACTAGGACTAAACCAGGATTAGAACAGGACCAAAAGCAAGGCTAAATCAGGACTAAACCAGGACCAAACCTACATCAAGGCTACACCACGACCAAAACAAGACCAAAACAGTACTAAACCAGGATTAAACCAGGACTAAACCAAGTCTACAACAGGACTAAACTGTGAACAGGAGCTGTAGAAGAAAAGCTCCAGCACAGATGAGGTGACCCTGTTAATTCTGCATTAGTGTGTCTCTTCTGAGCGATATAGAGTAAGAAAAACGAACACGACACAGAGGAGGAGAGGAGAGGAGGAATGCTAGCAGTAGTGTCTTCAGACTAGTCGGGATGCAACCCAATTTCACAGCTTCACGAATGAGTGGCGCAGCATATGGCCGTCGCCGCGGTGACAGACAGCGCGAGTCGGAGCTGTGGAATCCAGCGCAGCCCAAACAGGTCCAGAATTATGTCAGACACATCTCTGCTCCACTGCCTCCAGCTCAACAACACCGGCTTCTCCCAAGGCACCGAAAACTACTGCTGTTTGAGTCGGAAATTACACCACGTGAGGAAAAGAGAGCTGTTTGTGAGAAAAGAGGAGGGCTGCGAGATTAAAAGGTACACTGTGTAACTTTTCTGGTGGAGGTCCGTCAAATCAAATGCTTTTCTCCATGGAGATGTTATTGCTTTGTCTGGAATATTTCACAGTATGGCATTAAACCTTTCTTTCTTCATGGAGACTAAACCAGACCAAGTTACAGGTCAGATCTGTGGAGAGGCGACCACACTCACAGTCAGAATGCTTTTTATAGGGATTTTTGAGCTATAAACCACCTGTAACTGAATAAATGTAAAGTAGAGCTGTTTAAAGTCATACTGTGGAACATTCCAAGTACAGCAATGACATATCCATAGAAAGCACTGACCAAAAAGTTACACAGTGCACCTTTAAGCAAAATTCACAATTTGAATGGACGTAATTAGCTGCAATTTTTGAAGAACTATAATTTTTTCCACAAAAAACTAAATCTCCTGTTTTATTCTGTATAAAAAACTGCTCACCCTGTAGTTTAGATCTGTGCAAACATGTTCTGAAATATCCCTGTGTGTCAGATGCCCTTCCTGTGTGTCAGGTGCCCTCTGTAAGATCAGTACAAATGTTCTGAAATGTGATTCTTGTATTATTTTGTCAGTTGTGAATCACTATGAATGTAAAATGTACCTTCCGAGCAAAGAGGAAACCAGTCAAGATGGACCGATATTTGGAATTTTTAGGGTATCGGCCTTAAATCTATTTAGTTTTGGTCAATCTGCTACCTAAAGAGTACACACAAAGCTTTATTTTAACACTTCAATACAAATATATAACTACTACACAGCATTCTGGGAAGTTTGAGGTAAAAGGGCTGTGGCTGAGGAAAATGACCAAAATCAGCCCTATATATCGGCACAAAAAATATCGGCACATCTTATCGGCCATCGGTTTCTCTGGATTCTAAAGAGTTGGTATCAGCATTGGTCATGAAAAAAACAAATCAGTCGAACAATCCCAAAAAGTAGTAAGTTCTTTTTTTTCTATTCCAAATGTGTTTAAAGGAAGTAGTCTTCCTGAGACAGGATCAGACTCCAGGTTAATGCGATGATTCTATCACTGATCGTGGGCTCACACTTTTCAGAAAAAACTCAGTTTTCTTAATCACAGAGTTCGTCCCATATGGTCCCGCCATCTGCTTTGGTCTAAAATAACAGCCATTAAAAACCTGCAAATTAATAACTCCATTATAAAGGCACAAGGCTGCTGCAGGGCAGGAGCGGGGCTTTAGAGGAACGTTTTAGAAAAACTATAGCAGATTTCAGAGTTTTGGATTTGTGAGTAAAAATCTGCATCTAAAGCTCTGAAGTGACAATACAGAATGTTTGTGTTTTGATTTTTGTAAAAAGAACATTACAATATAAAAGTGCATTATGGAACTTTTCTTGTAGGTCTCTGCCTCTTGTCTCTATGGAGATGTTGAATGTTGTTGGTATTATTAAACATATATCTTGCATTTATTCACTCACCCATATGTAACAGATAATACTCCCTACAACTGTAAAACAACTCATCTTTATGTAACAGATAATACTTATTTGACACCTGTCTCTTGTTATCTTTTTTGCTATTTATTTAGAATTTATTACCATTTATTTGGGTTATCAAAAGTATCAATAATGAGATAGTAATCGATACTAAAACTAGCATTGAAATTGTGTTTTTGTTTTATTTTATTGTTGAAAATCTATTTGTTTTCAATACTTATCAGATTATTTATTTATTTATTTATTTATTTTATTTATGCTAGTACTTAAAGGTGCATTGTGTAACTTTTCTGGTAGAGGGTCCGTGAAATGGAATGTGGAATGTTTCACAGTATGGCTTTAAACCTTTCTATCTTCATGGAGACCAAACCAGACCAAGTTACAGGTCAGTTCCGTGGAGAGGCGACCCGCTTACAGTCAGAATGCCTGTTTTTCTAGGTATTTTTGAGCTATAAAACCACCTGTAATTGAATAAATGTAAAGTAGTGCTGTTTAATGTCATACTGTGGAACATTCCAGGCAGGCAATGACATCCATAGAAACAAGCAGGCGACAAACCCATAACCAAAAAGTTACATTGTGCTCCTTTAATAACTTTGCTAGTACTAATAATTTATCGCAACCAGTGGCATTTGGTTCATGGTAAACCACAAGACTGATTTCCTGTTCACTTTTGCAGAAGTGACAGGCCCCACCTCTTTATAGTGACTTTTGTTTTCACCATAACAAACCACAGAATTTCCTTTAGTTATGTTTTTACTGTTGAAAAACATTTTTGAACTTAACATGTTTCACGCAGAGTCTAAATTATATGAATAAACAAATGTATAGGTCAGTGGGTGGAGATAGGGGGTAGGTGAAAGCTGAAATTTTCTGAGAATTCGAGTGTCAAATGCAGGACAGTACAGGAGTCCTCAAACATATCACGGTCAGTTAGAATTCCAATGTCTAACCGCCGTGTGTTAAAACTGTGTGACGCACAAGTAGTTCTGGCAACAGTCAAATCACTGTTCTATATCACTGCTCTGCGGCCATTGCCATGATATCACCATAGCAATGGGGTCTAGCTTAATTTAAAACACTGAAATAACTAATTTGAGACGTTTACATGCAGTGGAAAGGCACAAGTGAGACATTTCAGTTTGTAGCCGTGGTATAAGCGCATAAAAAAACTGTGCGTTCTGCAGTTTTAACGCACTTCGCAGAGGAACACCATCATGAAGTTCTACAACTCTGCGGCCTGCGTTCAAAATGCAAACACCTCGTTGTTTAATGCTTACTTAAATCTAAATACAACTTGAAGTAAGATAATGATGATGGCTGGGATCCAGAAAACACACTTGCTAAATCGCCATGAGTTCAGATGGACGTGATTGACAGGTGGATTAACCAATCAGAGACAAGCATGGTCTGTCTGTATCAAAACAAAATATGGCTGCTTATGAGGAAAAAAGAGAAAAAAAATACAATAAACATGGTGTATTCTGCAGAATTAATAAGCGAAGCACTAAACTCTGTGTGGACTGGACTAATGAGCTCCTTTGTGTCTCACGTGTCACTGAACAAAAACAAATCTGATTGGACGATCACATTTGGCCGGGTTTGAGGCTCAACAGAGGAAGTGAGGACCAGACTGACACTGATCTGT
Organism: Taenioides sp. WSHXM2023; assembly: GCA_029959045.1. Taxonomy (NCBI): domain Eukaryota; kingdom Metazoa; phylum Chordata; class Actinopteri; order Gobiiformes; family Gobiidae; genus Taenioides; species Taenioides sp. WSHXM2023. The sequence continues at coordinate 31,558,994 of CM057095.1, read as the reverse complement.
ATAAAAATACAGAGATATATCAGTCTGGATCTGCCAAACAATAAGTAAGCATTAAACAACGAGGAGCAGAGTTGTAGAACACCAAGACACGCAGCGAAGTGCCTCCAAGTAGTTTAATGTGCTTATACCACAGCTAAAAACTGAAATGTTTTGATCCCAATGTGAGTCACTGGAGCCAGAGTCAGGAGGAGCCTGAAGAGCCGCCATGCGAATTTCCTATCAGGAACGCGGCGGCTAGCGAGTTAGCTATGTCCATTCATATATACGGTCTATGGTATTAACCATGGATCTGTAATAAAAACTGGATAGGCCCCTCCCACTCTCTTCCTGCTCCAGACCCACTAGTGGCCGCTCCCGGTACTGCAGCGCCCGGAAGCTTGGGCCCAGAAAGAATTCTCCCATAGAGCGCAATGCATTTTGGGAATTCAAACTGCCCGTGTTCGGCTGACAGGACATCCAGCTTTCATAAAGGTCAGATTTTTGTAGAATTTTTTTCTATTTCACAATATAAACATTTTTTTTAAATCCTCAAAGCACCTAAAAGTTAGCTTTGTAAGACTTAGCCTAGCCTCGCCCTAAGCCCACGCTTGCTCCACTCAAGCAGCTCTCGCTCTGATTGGTCTAAACGGTCCACGCCGTGCACTTTACAGACGTCACACAGGTGGGAGGAGCTCGCCCGTATTGAGAAAGAAAATGCGGAAGAGAAAATTATTTTTGGGCCCATGCGCCAACGAGCACAGACCACTGAAAATAATACGACGCCATCTTGGATTCAGCATGAGATTTTATTATAGTTCTATGGTATTAACACACAGCAGTTAGCCATTGGAATTCTCACTGATATATGGTATGTATGGTATAATGATGAGGAAACACCATTATAACATGACAAAAAGCTCATAAAAATTGATTTTTCTTAGTATATCCCCTTTAAAGAGAAAACACTGTAGAAAGGAGTGATCACATTTGTATCTTGGTTTTAGAACTGAAAACTATTTATTTCAGTTCGGGGCTTTTTGTGATCTACTGCAACTCTCACATCAGCTTGTACCTCTCACAAACCCGCACAGAGTTTTGAACAGTTTTGATGGAGGTATTGTCATGCGAATGGGAGGCTGCGAGGGACTGTCTTCTCACCGCCTTTGAGCCTCTTCAGTGGGGTACGGCGCATCGGAGAACAGGGTGTCTCTGGATGTTCCTTGAGGTGTTGAGGGGATGGATCTCACTTAATGTCAGACAGCACAGCACCCAGAGGCGTGCGCGTGCTCTGTGACAGTGCAAAGCCTTGCCTTGGGCGGATACAAGCTCCCCGCTCCAGAGGCAGGTTTGAACTTCTGACAGCTCTCAGTCACAGCATTCAACTCTGAGACAAGACAGCAGGAAGTGATCACGTGACATCAACAACCGAGAAGCTCTACAGTTTAAACTGAGCTGGAGGAGAGGTCAGAGGTCTGTGGGGGAGTCTGCTGTGTAACTGTCAGATTTGGGGTAAAAATCTGCATCTGAAGCTCTGGAAAGTCAATAAATAAAATGTTGGATGGATTTTTGTAAACAGAACAAAAGCATTTAAAGGTGCACTATGGAACTTTCGTTGTGGGGAGTTTGCCATTTGTCTCCTTGGAGATGGAGTTATTAAATTTCTCACTATTAAACATGTATCTTGCCTTTATTCAATTACAGAACTAAACCAGGACTAAACCAAGTCTAGATCAGAACTATATCAGGATTAAATCAGGACCAAACCAGGACTAATTCAGAACTAAATCAGACATAAACCAAACGTAAACCAGGACTAAAACCAAAACTAAACCAGGACTACACCAACTCTAGGTCAGGACTACACCAGGACTAAAGCAGGACTAAATCAGGACCAAACCAGGACTAATCCAGGACTAAACCAGACATAAACCAAACCTAAACCAGGACTAAAATCAGAACTAAACCAAGTCTAGGTCAGGACTACATCAGGACTAAAGCAGGACTAAATCAGGACTAAACCAGACCAAAACCAGCAGGCTGACCAGCTGTAACTGTCAGACTGCAGATTTGTTGACCTGGTTTATGGTTCATATCTCTGTAATGACTGAGTCTAAACCAAACTACCACACAGATTAATGTTTTCAGAAAGTAATGCAATTATTCAAAATAAATACATACAAGTAGGTAGCTGAAAGGACGTTAAGACATAATATTAATATAGCAAGTCTGTGGAGAAAATCCTTAGCAAATAACGATTTAATGATTTTATGATGAGTCAACATCATAAGTTTGGATATTTCTTTGAAAAGAGCTGGATTTGGAATTTGCTGTTTAACTGTCAGATTGCAGATCTGTTGACCTGTTTTATGGTTCATATCACTGTAATTACTACAGTTATTCAAATTTTTTTAGCTCCTGTAAGTGGTGTCATTATTCAAACCCAAAGATGTGATTGTTTTGTCAATGGAAGAATTTTAAGGTGTAAGATCAAAGTTTGTAGAGCCAATCCCAAACAAATAATGATGAAACATGAATGGAGGCGCAGTCTGGCAGCCTCACTTCCATCAGTCTGTCCCAGGGCAGTTGTGGCTGTAGAATCTTAACCACTATCACGAGTGTCGAGTCAATGAATAATGTACAAAATTCTAAACCTATATAAGACTGAGCTGTTGGTGTTATTATTATTAATGGTCTTTTATATCTGATTTTTCTTCATGTAGTTCCCTCAGTACAGATATGTTGTATAAGCAGCTCTTGAGGTCAAAAAAGGTCTAATTATATAGCACTTTATTGACTGATAAATAGGAAGTACTTGGTTAGCATGCTAGTATTTGTTACCATTACTGTGACGGCAAAACTCCACACTAGGCTATGAACGTTGTGAAAAGTGGTTATAAACTCATCATGGTGAATACTTAGGATGTTCTGAATGCATAAGGTAAGTGAGGAAGAACTTTGGACTACTGCAAACTGTTTAAAATTAACTAGTTCTGTTTTACAAGTTTTAAAAGGTTCAACATTTGTGAATCATAAGTTTGGATATTTCTTACAAAAACAGTGAATCTCCCGTTATATAGAGTTATATAGGCCCCTTCCATTAGAAATGATTAACACAACCTATCATACAAACCATGGTACTGGCACTGCTTCACATGGGTCTGGCAGATATATTGACAACTGAAAATGGACCAAAACTCGACTGGCTTTGAAAATAAGTTTGTGTGTTTTGAAATGTCCATCTGGAGACAAGATTGGAGCATTCCTGTAGACTGTGTGTGTGAGACTATGGTCTGGTTCTGCCTTTAAAAGGGAAGTGCACTTCAAAACTGAGTTTAAACAAACACCGGACGACAACTATGAAGAGACTTCATTCTAACCATCTCTATTCACACTATTCACACAGCACCAGCATGTCTGCGCCGAGCTAAGGTCCACAAGGTCTCAGGTGGAAAAAACAAAAGACACCAACATGAAAAAATAATTAGAAATGTAACCACACCGCCAATCCATCACAAAGAGATAACATGTTCAACTGACAGTTTAACTAACCTTAGACTGTAAATACTATATCACCGTATCATTCTATAAATGAACCATGGAGCAATAATTCACAGGTGAACCTCCTCTTTGTACCAGAGGAACTTTTCGTTTTTATTTGTGTATGACAAGAGCCGAGCTGTACAGAGTTCAATAAGTAACTTATAAGTTATTATAAAGTGTTTCATTCCAATATTTATTTCAGCTCATGATGTTTTTAACAATTATACATTATATATAGCATTCAGAGGTTTTTGGGATAATGTTACTCCGGGGTCATTTGTGTCACTGAAATAAAGAACTGTCAATACTAGTGTTTATCATCTATATTTAATCTATCACACTTCAAAATGTGCCAAGTTTAACAAACATGCAGACTTCAGTCAGACACTAGTGTGTGTATGTAAATGATGCATTCAGCCTGAGGCCAGAGGCTTGTCTGTATAATGAGAATTAACCCTGAGAGTGACCCCAGCACATGCACACATATATGAACATATAAGAACATGTCACACCCTGTGGAGGAGTAAAGGGACATTTATCATCAGATCCACTCTTACTGATGAAACATACAATTGTACATACTAAATACATTACCATTACAGAACTACAGAGCCCAAAAGGAGTCCGCTGAAGCTGAAGTCTGTCTCCACAGTTTCACCTTCACAGCTGTAGACATTCAACACTTCATTCACACAAGGTCTCATATTTAAGGATCAGATCTGTTACATTCTGTTTTTCCATGAAATATTCACTTCATATTTGAAAATGTGTCATCATTTTATTGATTTTGATTGTCCAGACCCACGCCCACCACACAGACACATGTGATGCAAGGACCTACTTTGTGAATTTTGTGACAAACTTATTCACATATAACAAAACCATCAATCACATTTTTCTTGTATTGAGTGATCACATTTTCAATTCAATGTTATTTTGTCATATTCAAAACAAATAAAAAAATGTCTATGATATTAACATCCTAAACATAAATAAGACTTTTAATCATTACAATCTAACACAAAAAATAGTCTAATTTCTTCCTCCAAAGTCTTACATCTGCTTCAAACCACAGTCTTTTACTGACAGAGGACAGGCCGTAGACCCCTTCATTAAAAACACCCAAGCACAGTGATCATTAGAAATGATTGAACCTTGATCTTAATTAATTGCAAAACCCCATCATATGTTCTTGTACCTAGTCTTGATATCACTTTTAGTATGCGATTGTCCATTTTGTCTGAAGTCCACAGCAGACACATACACCACACCAAGCACCATACTGTAAATACAAATACACGCCTTGAGTCACTGAAGCATGAGCAGTCGCCTGTCCATGAAAAACAATGAAACGAATTCTGTGATTTGTGACGATAAATGTTCCCAGACACTCACGACTGACCTACATTTGAGCTGAGGGAAAATAGGCCAGGACCCAAATTAAGGGCCGGGAGGTCGGTAGCTCGCCGCGCGTTTAGCCTGCTCATTCACAGTAATTGTGTGGTGTGAGGTCCCAGGACACGAAAAGGCTCACCCCGAGGGCAAATGTAAATAAAGATGCCCGAAGCGGAGATGACAGCCAAACGAAGCCAAGGAGAAGCATGTGAAGGAGCAGGAGCCAGGCTAGACAAATGAGGGGCTATGGTCAGACTTGGACATGTCACTGGACCAGGCTGTAAGTACAGATGATTCTCTTAATTGCCATAAAAGACGTTACACTGTCTTTTAAATCACACATTTTTCAATCAGAAGGAGCTGTCTCTATGGCAGAGTGAGGCCATGCACAGATACAGACTCTGCTTAATGACCAGATGAAGTCTTTGGGGTTTTTTTGTGATTCTACGGCTGGTTTCAACTATAGTGATAAACCAAAGTATATTAGACAGGTTACAGCTCATTCCACTAAAACATAGTTAACAGAAATATATTTAAGATTTTACCATAGAACTATAATAAAATCTGAAGGTGAACCCAAGATGGCGTCGTATTGTTTTTAGTGGCCTGTGCTCATTGGGCCCAAAAATAATTTTCTCTTCCGCATTTACTTCCTCAATACGGGCGAGCTCCTCCCACTGTGTGACATCTGTAACGTGCACGGTGTGGAGCGTTTGGACTAATCGGAGCAAGAGCTGCTAGAGAATTTAAAAATGTTAAAAAGTTTATGTTGTGAAAATAGAAAAGAATCCTACAAAATCCAACCTTTGTCAAAGCTGGCTGTCCTGTCAGCCGAACACGGGCAGGTTGAATTCCCAAAATGCATTGCGCTCGATGGGAGAATTCTTTCTGGGCCCAAGCTCCCAGGAGCTGCAGTACCTGGAGCAGCCACTAGTCGGTCTGGAGCAGGGAGAGAGTGGGAGGGGCTTATCCAGTTCTTATTACAGATGGTTGGTTGGACATGACGAGCAAATGTGACATACGTAGAGAAAATTCTAATCACTGTTACCTAGCAACCATAATGTAAACAAGGGTCAAACATCTAAATTGGACAATAGTTATGATGTAAAAGTAAATAAATTAGAGCATCTTTATAAAAAAAATAGTGTTCCTCGCTCCTAAATTTGGGTTAAATAATGGGGTATTTGCAATAAAACTATGTAGATGTAGATTAGTATACTTACGACGATAATGACCTCTGGTTGGAAAGCTGTGGGTGGAGATAGGTAGTAGGTGAAAATGGAGATTTTCTAGAGCCTCAGATGCAAGACAATACAGGATTAGTCAAATATGCACGAATCGAAATGGGGCTCAACAGCGACGCCCACCTCCTGGTTACGGAACTAAATTTCCCATTAATTTTTCTTATAGACTTTAATATTAATATTAATATTACATTTTATTTAAAATCTGTTTCTGAAGCTTTAGAAACCACTAAGTTATATAAACATTTTGCTGAATCTTGTGTTTTAAATGTGCTTTTTAGACTTGCTTTGTCTGGAATGTTTCACAGTATGGCATTAAACCTTTCTATCTTCATGGAGTCTAAACCAGACCAAGTTACAGGTCAGATCTGTGGAGAGGCGACCCCGCTCACAGTCAGAATGCCTGTTTTTCTAGGTATTTTTGAGCTGATAAACCACCTGTAATTGAATAAATGTAAAGCAGAGCTGTTTAATGTCATACTGTGGAACATTCCAGGCAGAGCAATGACATCTCCATAGAAACAAGCAGATGACAGACCCTCAACCAGAAAAGCTACACAATACACCTTTAAAACAACCTCATTATGGATATTATTTAGCCTCCGCAATGTCTCTGAACTCTTAATTTTTGAATTTTTCAAAAAGTTTACGGGAAAACTTAATGGAAAATTTACTTCCGGACCCGGAGCGAGCACTCACTGTTCTATACAAGTTTCATTTTCTGATCTGAGAACAATGTCACATGGTCATAAAAATCAATTCTTCATAATATGTCCCCTTTAAAGTTTTAACCCTTGGATACAATCACCATTTGAAAAACAGAACTCCATAGAGTGTATAACTGGTGGTTTTCAGATTCCAGGATGTGATGATGCCATACTCCCAAATGGGGAGTTTGCCATGAAATATCCAAAAGGTAAATTCACAATAGCTGAACCTGGTATTTTCCATTATTGACTAAACCCTAGAACTTACCGTATTGCCACATAATTTTGCATAATTTTTCATTTTAGCTGTCCCACATCTGTATTCATTAATATTGGCCTGGATTTTTATTTTAATATTGCACTGCCTTGCGTCTGACGATACAAAACATATCATGACATACATGTCTCGATTCGATATATCCTGATACTAAAACAATGGATGACATATTGCAATTTATCAATAACTTCGGTGTAGTTCCCAAAACTGGGAATGTGATAAAACCATGAATTCAGCAGCAGCGTCTTCCCAACCTGCCAAAGTTTTCCATGGGGGACGGAACTCTCGCTTCCATGTCACTCAGACAGCTGGTTGAAACTGTTGATCTGAATATAAGGGAACGCTACAGTGACATCTTTTTTTTTTTTAAATTAAATTTAAATACACAAATTAATACGCAATTTATAAAAGTAAAAAAGAAAGAATACAAGAACATCTAGATGAAGAAAACCGGGCCATTTTGTCAGTTTTCCCAGATTTTGCGAGTTCCTATCGCCAACAGAGCCCAAAGGAAGTCGTCATCCACATGTTTCCAAACGTCTGCCGGTTTTCTGACATAAGCGTGAATAGAGCTCATTACTTCTAATAATACAGTCAACTACACCTTCACAAGGACAAATTATATGGAAATATAATAAATAATATAATTCTGATGCATTTTAAATCGATTTGAGAATTGTGCAATTAAGTATGACCATCACAATATCACTGAATCGATTTTCTTTTACACCATCACTGTATAATGAATTGGACTAATTTATACATACAGTCTATGCATAACTCCTGTATAATGGTCTAATACAGTTTAATCCTCTTTTATGAGCACGAGTGTCACTGATATCATTGGAAGTCATCAGATAAAACCCAGTTCAAATGTGTTGAAAATCTGCTGGACATCGCGGATCATTTTAATATCCGATCTCATTTAGCCCAGCGGGATTAGCATGACAGTGGAGCCGCTTAAATTCTGCGCTATGCTAATCCCACTCATTTGGGTCCAAACTAGGCCACATCGGAATTACAGGCAGAAACCGGCCAATCAGAGCGCTCCGTGGTGTCTGTGATGCCATCTGCTCTGCTCCAACAACAATAGCAAGTGTATTTAGTCACATTAGCTGCACAGAACTCAGGAAAGGTAGAGACAAGAGTTTATAATGTTGTAATATATAAAAAAGATTGTAGTGTATCTTCAAAAAAAAAAAAAAAAAATTAAATAAACAGAACAGAAAACTGTAATCCTCCAAGACATTTATGACGGAAAAATGTCCCAATATTTTTACTTGTATTGACTGATCACAATTAATCAATATTAATTTCCTGAACATAAATATGAAATACTTTTAATCATTCCCATTCAAAAAGGGTTGGCTGTGGACCTCTCCATGAAAAACACCAAAACAACCAAGCAGATCACTGACCACTGCCCAGTTTATAGGCAAGTTTTGATAATAAAGTATTAGTCCAATGTATGTGTAATGGTACGCAAGCTTTTTTAGTACTTAGATTCTTCAGTTTTTGGGTTTGCCTCATTTAGAGTCCATTTTATCCACTTTCTTGTCCTCCTTTAAATAATTCTGAATAATGTTTAAAACTACAGATCGACCGATATGGGTTTTTTCCATGGTCAGTGCCAATGCTAATTGTTTAGAATCCAGATTAACCGATGACCAATAAGATCTGCCAATATTTTTGAGGCGATATGTAGTGCAGATTTTAATTTTCCTCAAATTATGCAATTTACATTTACTGCAAACTCACCCACAGCTCTTTTTTACCGCGAACCCATAATTATGTAGTCACATTTTATTAAAGTGTTCAAATAAAGCTTTGAATATATTTTTAGGCAGCAAATCGACCAAAAAGCTATGCTAAAAAGTCCAAATAGCAACCCTATATATCAACCAAATGATAAACCAGTCTATCTCTATTTAGACCTACAGTGGAAGTGATGTAGTCCACTTTTAGACCTGGTTTAGTCCCAGATCAGACCTGGTATAGTCCTGTTATAGACCTGGTTTAGACCTGATTTAGTTCTAGATTACACCTGAAATAGTCCTGTTATAGAGCTGGTTTAGACCTGGTTTAGTCCTAGAGCAGACCTGGAATAGTCCTGTTATAGACCTGGTTTAGATCTGGTTGTACTCAAAAAGCCAGATCATTTCTTTGGTGGTACTTAGTGTGAAAAGTGTGAGAAAATCTGCATTAGTCTTCCAGGTGCTCAAAATGACTTTTTTCACAATTTACAATTTTGTGCATTATTCAGTCACTCCACACTTGGTGTTTTTACACTATAGTTTTATATACTGAGGGGGCTTCAAACTGTTGACCTTCTGGTTGGTGGTTGACCGTTCTAACCACTGTGCCACTGCCCCTCACATATTTTGACTCAGTCTGAATATCGTCATCAGGACAATCCATTACAATCCAATACTTCTCCTCAAACATTTTATTTTTAAACAGAAAATTCCCAAATGTCTCTGGAGGATTGGTGAAGTGGTCACAGGAGACGTACAGCACTCTCATACAAACCACAACATCAGAACTTTCACTATTTAAGCTTCTTCAAAAGTTACACATTCTATGGAGATTGGACATTTAGTCTAGTGTTAAAGGGCCTATGACAGGTTGGACTACACATTTCACCAAAACAGAGGTAAGATCATTACCATTTTTTTAAGTTTAAAATAGGGAATTCCACAACTGTTACCACACTGTATACTGGGCCAAAACTGATCTAAACTACAGAGAAACTATAATTTGATTAATAAAAACACAAGAAAACACCTTTATTTTGTTGAAATGATGTTTAAAGGTGCATTGTGTAACTTTTTGGTTGAGAGTCCGTCATCTGCTTATTTCTATGGATATGTCATTGCTCTGGCTGGAATGTTCCACAGTGTGACATTAAGCAGCTCTACGTTACATTTATACAATTACAGGTGGTTTTGTAGCTCAAAAATACTTAAAAAAAACAGGCATTCTGACTGTGAGTGGGGTTGCCTCTCCACAGATCTGACCTGTAACTTTGTCTGGTTTGGTCTCCATGAAGACAGAAAGGTTTAATGCCATACTGTGAAACATTCCAGACAAAGCAATAACATCTCCAAGGAGAAAAGCATCTGACGGACTCTCCACCAGAAAAGTGACACAATGCACCTTTAAGAAAACGTTCCCCACTTGTGTAAATGTAATGAAGACGTGGTGAAGATCAGGAGTGGCTCACGTTCAGCCCACAGGCTCCACAAAATCTGATCTGATAAAACTGCTGCATTCGTCAAAATCTCCTGACTTCTATTATTGATCGGCTGTGTTCTCCCACTGTTCCAGGAGGAGGAAGAGAGGAAGAGAGGAAGAGGAGCAGAGGTGAGGAGAGGGAGGAGAAGAGAGTAGAGGAGAGGACAGTGGAGGGGAGAGAAGAGAGGAGGATGGAATAGTAGAATGGGGAGAGATGGGAGGTGTAGGAGAAGAGGAAAAAGAGGAGAAGAGGGGAGAGGAGGGCAGAGAGGGGAGAAGGAGAGTGCAGAGAGGAGGAAGAGAGGAGAGAGTAGGGTAGGAGAGAGGAGGAGAGAGAGGAGAGGGAAGAGTAGGAGAAAGGAGGGGGAGCAAAGAGAGGAGAGGAGAAGAGGGTGGAGGAAATAGCGGAGATGAGGAGGAGAGATGAGGGAAGCGGAGAAGAGGAAAGGAGAATAGAGAAGTGAGGAGAGAACAGAAGGAGGAGAGGAGCAGAGATGAAGAGAGGGAGGAAGAAAAGGGGAGAGCAGAGAACAGTGGAGGGGAGAGAGGAGGATGAAATGGAGAGAAGAGGGAGATGTAGGAGAAGAGGAGGAAGAAGAGGAGAAGAGAGAGCAGGGGAAGAGGAGAGCAAAAAGGGAAGGAGGAGAGTGAAGTGAGAAGAGGGGCAGAGAGGAGGAAGAGGAGGGGTGAGGAAGCAAGAGGAGAGGAGAGAAGGAGCGGAGATGAGTAGATGGGAGAGAGAGAAAGAAAGAAGAGTGATAAGGGAGGAGGAGGAGGGGGAAGAAGAAGAAGAAGGGAGAGAAAAAAGTAGGGGAGAGAAGAAGAGAGGAGCGGAGGGAAGAGGAGAAGAGGGGAGTGGAGAGAAGAAGGAGGACGAGAAGCAGAGGGGACGAGAAATGACGAGAGAGACTGAAGAGAGGAGATAAGAGAGGAGAACGAGAGATGGAAGGTAAAGGGATGAGGGGTGAGAGGAGAGGAGAAAGGAGTAGAGAGACGGAAGAGAGGAGGAGGAAAGAGGAGTGGAGGAGGTATAGAAGCCTAAAAATAGCCCATGGGTGTCATATGTGGAAGTGAGTCTGTGTTCTAGAGCCTGGCAAGGCTGTGAAAAGGAGGAATATATTATAGTTCTTTTTCATATACATTTAAACAGAGCTGTACCACACACACACACACACACACACACACACACGCGCACACACACACACACACACGCACACACATACATACACACACACCTGCAGCCTCTCTCTGTCACTCACGGAGCTAAGAAATCTGACCCACTTCTCCACCACGCAGTGAACAATGAGGAGAAGGAAAGAGAATGTACCCAAACATGCATATCACCACTGTTGTTTTGTTTTATGAAAAATAGAAAATGAAAGGTCTATTATAAGAACTATTTAAAAACATCATTAAAATTGTTGATTAAAGGTTCAATATTATGCAGAATTGACTCTTGTGAGCTTTAAGTCATGTTATAATGTTGTTAGATTTTCAAAAACAGATCTGGAGTTGTGTTTTGTTTCATTCACACATGTTTGAGTAATCCTTTATTATTAGTCTGTCTAAATCTCCAAAACTCAAAATGCTCTGTTCCACCTTGTGATGTCATGAAGCTGTAGTTTTCAAGTTAACAGCTCCTTTCACCTTTAGTTCAGTAGAGATTGGGAATTCTGGGTTCTGAAATTATCCAAATGATTCTAGTGAAGGTGTGTGGAGTTTCAAAACACAGTGGAGCACTTCTTGTATTACCATATGACATTACAAGGTGGAACAGAGTGTTTACTGGACAGGAGAATGTGGGAATGAGACAGAGAATAGGGCAGAGTCAGAAAATATAAAGGTATTAAATATTTATATTTATTTATTAAATAAATATATGTATTAATTATTGATACTGGCCGATACTTTATACTATAAGCTGATACTGAAACTACATATATTGACCATCCCTACTTTCTTTTAATTCAAATAGTAAACTTCATTTTCACTTCTTTTCACATCTGAGACCATCCCTGTAAGTGCTTGTGTACCTCTGATTGAGAAACACTGTCATAAAGCCACTGACGGACACAGACCTTGAACCCACAGACAGTTTTAGCCACAGCCCCATTCACAAACGTTCCACAGAAGCTCCAGTGTCGCCTCCTCTCTGTTATAAATACTGAGGTCAGATGTTTGCACCCTCACCCTCTCTCTGACCTGTAGCTTGGACTTTCTTCTCTCTCTTTCTCTCTTTCCTCTCTATCCTCCTCTCTCTCCTCATCTCTCTCCTCATCTCTCTCGTCGTCTCTCTCCTCGTCTCTCTCCACGTCTCTCTCCTCATCCCTCTCGTCTCTCTCTTCGTCTCTCTCCTCGTCTCTCTCGTCTCTCTCCTCGTCTCTCTCCTCGTCTCTCTCCACGTCTCTCTCCTCGTCTCTCTCCTCGTCTCTCTCCTCATCTCTCTCCTCATCCCTCTCGTCTCTCTCTTCGTCTCTCTCCTCGTCTCTCTCCTCGTCTCTCTCCTCGTCTCTCTCCTCATCCCTCTCCTCATCCCTCTCGTCTCTCTCCTCGTCTCTCTCCTCGTCTCTCTCCTCGTCTCTCTCGTCTCTCTCCTCGTCTCTCTCGTCTCTCTCCTCCTCTCTCTCCTCCTCTCTCTCCTCCTCTCTCTCCTCATCTCTCTCCTCGTCTCTCCTTGTCTCGTTCTCGCTCTGTCTCGCTCTTCCTCTCTCCTCTCTCTCCTTCTCTTCCTCCTGTCTCTCCTCCTCATCTCTCTCCTCGTCTCCTTCTCTCCTCCTCTCTCTCCTCATCGCTTTCTCTCCTCCTCTCTCCTCGTCTTTCTCTCCTCCTCTCTCTCCTCATCTCTTTCTCACTTGCTCTCCTCTCCCTCTCCTCTGCTCTCTTACCTCTCTCCACCTCTTCCTCCTCTCTTCTCGTCTCTCTCCTCGTCTCGCTCCTCCCTCTCCTCCGCTCTCTTCTTCTGTTCTTCCTCTCTCTTTCTCCTCTCTCCTCCTCTCTCTTCTTCCCTCCTCTCTCCTCCTTTTCCTCTGTTCCCATAAAGATTCATAATCACATGGAACAGAGCAATCTGGCTGTAATCAGGGCAGTCCTGTGTAATGTCACGTAGTACTTGAAACTGCAGTGGCCATCAAAGGCAGCAGACACTCAGTTTTGACCGTTTTTGAACACAAAGCTGTAAATAAAAGGTTGATTTAATGTAGTTACTTTTTGGTTGGGGGTCCATCACCTGCTTGTTTCTATGGATATGCCATTACTCTGGCAGGAATGTTCCACAGTATCACATTAAACAGCTCTACTTTACATTTATTCAATTACAGGTGGCTTTATAGCTCAAAAATACATATAAAAACAGGCATTCTGACTCTGAGCGGGGTCACCTCTCCACAGATCTGACCTGTAACTTGGTCTGGTTTGGTCTCCATGAAGACAGAAAGGTTTAATGCCATACTGTGAAACATTCCAGACAAAGCAATCAAAAACATCTCCATGGAGAAAAGCATTTGATAGACTCTCCACCAGAAAAGTTACACAATGCACCTTTAAAATGCACACTTAAAAGGAACAAATACAAATTTGCAACACTATTTTTGCATAAAATCAATACAGTGAATAGGCAGCCTTCATTACATAAATATACTGACTGATATAATAATAAAAGCTCCATCTATAGCGTGACATAAGACAGTGTAACGACATTCAGTTTGTCATTAACCGTTAAAGCGGATCAGGGGTCAGCTCGGCCCGTTCACACAAAGAGAGGAGGAGATTTCACACTGTGTTTCAGGCAGAACTCACCACCACAAACTCCATCTACTTCCTCACAACATTTACAATAAAAGATCTGAGCACCATGAAACGCCTGGATCAGATCTGCTTTCACTTTACACAAATGAGAGACAAAACCATTTAAGTATCAGCACTAAAAACTGGACAAAATTGGACCTTTTCTGACTCTTCTAGAATGATCTGGAGCTTTATCAGAACTGGTATAAGACCACGTGGTAACATAAAGTACTATTATTTTGTGTTATGTTTATATATCTTGCATTATTACTGGGCAAAGTAAAAGCATCTCCGTGGAGACAAGCAGGTGGAAGAACCCCCACCAGAAAAGTTACATAATGCACCTTTAAAGTCAAGTGTAAATCTAGGCCTCACCATAAAGACAAATGTAGAGCTGCAAAATTTACCACAATAAAATGCATTAAAAACTGGGTTAGCGATAGTAGCTCGGTTGGTAGAGCGTCCAGTGACCCAAAGGTTGCTGGTTCGAATCCCGCTCTTGACATAAACATAATCGGTTGAGAGGCTAGATCTATTGACCTACAAGTTAGCCGGGTGATTCCAGCTCCAACAGATGAATGCTGTCATTGTGTCCTTGGGCAAGACACTTAACCTCTGTATGAATGTGTGTGTGAATGGGTGAGTGGTTCCTTGATGTGAAGTGTTTTGAGTGCCTTGAAAATGGCAAAGCGCTGTATAAAAAATGTCTATTTACAATTGAACTCTGTATTTTAGATCTAGATGTGATTCAGTTAGTTTCAGTCTTTTGTATTTTTTTCTGGATGCACGTAAAACTTTGAACACAATCCTAAATTATTAAAGCATAAATCGGGAATCTATCTCATCATCGCATTAGAAAAGATCTAATTTCCCCAAAGCCTTCAGCTCTACCGCAAAGTTCCTCTGCTTCCTCACAACATTTACAGATCACAGAAACACTCGCGCCAATTTTCATGAATCCGGGGGTGACGAGGAGCGGAGACATAAACAAAGTGTGAGACCGCAGGGCCCTTTTCACTGGTGTTTGGCCTCTCTAATGACCAATCAACACCCTCCTCTCTGCCATGGCATCTGCTAGTCCTCCAATGGCCTCCGCCGAAGTGTGATCCCAATGTGAAACTGCACGCGCCCGTCAGCCAATCACCGCGCAGCGTCAGAGGAGACAGGTCAAGGAGCCGGATCACGTTTAGCGCGGTGTCGATGGTGGAAAAGTTCTTCTGGAGGAGTTTGGTTGGAACATAATGAAGGGATAAACGGGCGAGAGTCAAAGAGGGAGGGGGGGGTGAGAGGTGTGGAGATGGAGAGAGGAGAAAAGGTTGAACGCTAACAAGCTAACTTTTCAGAACTGGATACAAAGAGATGTGTTTTTTACGCAAAACTGACTCTTGTGAGCTTTAAGCCATGTTAGAATGTTGTTTCCTCCTCAAAGACAGACCTGGAGTTGTGTTTTGTTTCATTCACACATGTTTGAGTAACACTTTATTATTAGTCTGTCTACATCTCAAAAATTCAGAATGTTTTGTTCCAACTTGTGATGTCATGTAGTGGTACTTTTTAAGTGAACAGCTCCTTTTAGCTTTAGTTCAGTAGAGATTGGTAATTCCAGGTCTGAAATCACACATTCTAGTTAAGGTGTGTGGAGTTTAAAAATCACAATTACATGACATCACAAGGTGGAACAGAATGTTTTCTGTTTGAGTGAAGAACTCAGTTTCCATTGAGATGTTTTTGCCTTGGCATGTTCCACAGTATGGCATTAAACTATCTCTGTGTAGACAAGCAATTGATGTTTCCAGGCCAAATTATAGGTCAGAACTGTGGACAGGCAAGTCCGCATTCAGTAAGAAATTAAAATCCATATTATAAGGTATTTTTAGATTTAGACAGACTTTATTGATCCACAAGGGAAATTATTTGTACACAGCAGCTCAGACATCACAATATATTATAATAACAAAGAGAAATTTAATTTGTCAACTGGACAGAGTTTATTCGACCAAATAAACTCTGTCCAGTTGACAAATTAAATTTCTCCTTTTGCTATGGATTCTACCTGGACGACTGAGGGATTCTACACACATAATAACAAAGAGTAAAAATATAAAAATGGTAATAAAACTTATAAATAAGTAGCAATAAAAAATAGTAAGAGACTGGTGTCAAATAAGACATAAATTATATAAATGTATATGTACAAGTAAGTAAAAAACAAATATAGTAATATAAATACAGTATATCACAGTTAAATACAAGAGGTCATAAGGAAACAGTGCAAAGATTATATTATTTAACACCTCTAATTGAATAAATGTACGCTAAATCAATGTAATGCCATAAAACATTCCAGACAACGCAATAACATCTCCATGGAGACAAGTACGTTGTGGACCCTCCACCAGCTGATCAATGACAGGCTAACTCTTCAGAATAGTACACAGAGAGATGTGTTTTGTGTTGTTAGCTTCCTGGTTTCATATCAGAGCATAAAACATGTAATAAAACAAGTTCTCTAAATTCCAGTAACTCAAGCAGCTCTCCATCACATCCATCAGGTTATGTTAAGTAACTATTCATATAATTTTAAGAGCATATACTTTAGCTTGCCAAGTTTCTTATTGTACATTGGCAACATGCACAGTAACATGTTCTGCTTGTGTTTTATCTGGGATTACACCGTTTTAACATATTTTAAAATACATATTAAATGTTATAAAGGTTAACCAAGGCTATAACCTTTTAAGATGGCGTGACAAAGACGATAAAGGCCCCTCACCTTTTCTCCTCTCACAGAAACACACCTGGTTTGTCTTTTTAAAATTCTTATGATTGTTTATTCTAAAGTTAACTGAGTGTTGTGTGAATCATGAGCACACAAATCAACAGTGAACAGATCCTTGAGGCAAAAAATGTGTAAAAGTGTAGACCTGACTGCAAACAGAACAGACTGGAGCAGGACAAAGTGTGTTTTATTTGTAACACTAAATCTGGATGGTAATTGCAGCTGAAGCGTGTAGTAAAAGTAGCCCCAGATCAGTTAAGTTTATGTCTCTGTTAGCGTGGCATCTGTGTGCAGAGAGGAGGCTATGGGGCTGGCCAGAAGTTCACATTTTAATCAAGAATCTGTCATTTCTAATCGTCAATGATCTGCTTGGGTGTTTTTTGGAGAGGTCTACAGCCAGTCCTCTGTCCACAAAATCAGTGTTTTGGAGCAGACTTTGGAGGATCATTGCCAATTAAAGGTGCGATACGTAACTGTGATGGAGGAGGGTCTGCAACAAGCTTCTCTCCATGGAGATTTTGTTGTCTGGAATGTTCCACCGTATAGCATTAAACGTACTTTTTGCAATGGAGACAAGCAGGTGAAGAAGGTTAGATCTATACATGTAGCCATCCATGTTTTTTCAAAGTATTTATCAGCAATAAAAACTCCTGTAGTTGAATGAATGCAAGTTTAATGTCTTATTGTGGAACATTCCAGGTAAAGTACTAATCTCCATTGAAAAAAGCAGGTGATGACCCCCCCAACCAGCCAGCAGAGCAGCCCAAGGGAGTAAAACCTGGGCAATAGTCCAAGAGATCTCCAGCACTGGACCATTATTCTAAATGACAAATGAATACAGTCATGACCCAAACACTGCATCTCATACTCCTGTTCTAGAGGTTTATGGGTAAAACAATATTAGAAACCCACATTAAAGGGCCCATATGCTATTTTTGTCTATGGTCTAATGTTGCTGTTGCTTGTGAGCTTTAAGACATGTTAGAATGTTGTTCCCTTCTCAAAAACAGACCTGGAGTTGTGTTTTGTTTCTTTCACACATGTTTGAGTAATCCTGCATTATTAGTCTGTCTACATATCCAGAGCTCAAAATGCTCTGTTCCACCTTGTGATGTCATGAAGCAATAGTTTTCAAGTTAACAGCTACATTTTACCTTCAGTTCAGTAGAGACTGGCATTTCCAGGACTTACAAATGATTCTAGTGAAGGTGTGTGGAGTTTAAAAACACAGTGGAGCACTTCCTGCATTACCATATGACATCACAAGGTGGAACAGGGTGTTTTATGTTTGAGAGAAGAACTCTAAATACACAGGGTTTGTGTGATAAACATGTGTGAATGAAACAAAACACAACTCCAGGTCTATTTGTGATGAGGAAGCAACATTAGAACAAAGATCAGAATATAGTATAATGCCATATGGTCCAGGCAAAGCATTAACATCTCCATGGAGACGAGTACAAAGCAGACCTACCACCAAAAAACTTACATTGTCCATCTTTAATTTCTTCCCCTTCCTCCAAAGAACTGTAATATAAATAAATTACAATTTAAAGATAAGGATTATTTAGTCAAAGATTCTCAAAGTGCCCATAAAAGTGAAGATTTCTGTTTGCAACTGATTCATATTTGTGACTGAAATGAAATGTATTAATTAGAAATGTTTTAAAGTAACTCTCAGTGTTAATGTCGTGTGTGGAAAAGGGAAGAGGGGGCAGATAACGTAAGACGACTCTTTTTTCTGCTCCTTTTCATTCATTTCTTGTATGTTTAATATTAGGACCCTGTTAATGTCTTTTTATACTTTATGAATGAAATAAATAAAGAAATAACCCTGAGCTCTAACTGCTCTGACATGCCTTTAGCCTTTAGCGCTCGTACATGACAGCTTCCTCTGCTGTGGTTAGCTTGCGGTTAGCCAACAAAGTGCGAGGCACCTTGACTTTTAGCGTCAGTACCTGCAACATCTGCGCCCATGCTAGCTCCGCCGACAACTCATGCCGGCGACCTCTGACCCCTGTTCGAATCCACAACTTGTCTCTCTGTAAAATATTTCACAAGTTCAACCACTGAAACTTCTACAACCTTTGCGAACTCTGCGGCGCAGCGTTTATAGACCCCATACTGTCTGGTCCAACAACACTAATTACAGCTTCATGGCATTTGCTAGGGTCACATTTCTATAGCATGTACATTTTCATTAGCATACAGAGCTACGGAAGGCTCAAAATAACAAGCCATATTAATTTCCAAGTTTTAATTAATTTGCGCTCCATAAGTGAGCTGTTATATGGTGGCATATAAGGAAATGTCATTATGAATATACATTTCCAGAGCCAAAATGTTATCGGAGTTTTCTATTCTGAGATTACATGAAAAAGGTCACGCTAGAGCTTCTTGTTAAAGGAAGAGTTTGAGAGTGCACATGTGAGAGTGCATGTGCGAAAGTGCATGTTTCAGAGTGCACGTTTGGCAGTGCATGTTTCGGAGTGCACGTTTGGCAGTGCAAGTTTGGCAGTGCATGTATCAGAGTGCACGTTTGGCAGTGCAAGTTTGGCAGTGCATGTATCAGAGTGCACGTTTGGCAGTGCACGTTTGGCAGTGCAAGTTTGGCAGTGCATGTTTCAGAGTGCACGTGGGAGAGTGCACGTATGAGAGCGCACGTTTGGCAGTGCATGTATCAGAGTACATATATGAGAGCGCACGTTTGGCAGTGCATGTATCAGAGTACACATGTGAGAGTACACGTTCTGTAGTGCATGTATCAGAGTGCACGTATGAGAGTACACATTTGGCAGTGCATGTATCAGAGTACACATGTGAGAGTGCACGTTCTGTAGTGCATGTATCAGAGTGCACGTGGGCGTTAGCTGCTAGCGTAGTGGCTAAGTGTGAAAGGCAGTTAGCACAGGAAGCAGAGGCTGACCAATAAACGCTTTGGCTATTCCTGTCTGACTTCGACTAAAGTTCACTCAAATACTTGTAAGTACGTTTACTGAAGTGGAAATACGCAGCCGAATTTTGTTTTAAATATGTGAGAAAATGTATCTGTACACACGGAATCTGTACTCTGAGTATTTCCACCAACCTGCTCCAGGACTACAGGTGTAAATACATTCATTCATCCATTCATCCATTCATCCACGCTATAACCTGGCACCAGCACCTCTCCTGTGACTTCTGTCTCGGTTAATGTATTGTTGAAAAAACCATACAAAAAGAGTCTGAGAGTATATGAGTGCTAATATACATTTCTCTGATAGTATTATGTATTGTAAGCTTACGATGCGAAAATTTCAAACTTGATTTCAATACTAAGGAAAAGACTCGATCCTCAATACCAATTCTTATAATAAAAAACACTCTTTCTTTAGACAACAGAATAAGATTTTCAACATTCAACATTCAGCTATAATTCCGAATAAAAATAATTTAATTCTGAATAAAAATGAATTCCGCTTTAAAAAGACCATGTAAACACTTAATTCCTAATAAAAGTCATTATTCGGAATTAAACTGAATTCGGAATTAAGTGGGTGGTTTATTCCATTCTAAAGCCAAATTAATTAATTTCTCGATCATGTAAACGTTTATTCTTCAGCCCGGAAGAACTACAAATAATGAAAAGAGTGGATGGCAGAAAACACAAAAACACTAACCTTTTCAAAGAGGTAGCAGAAAGGTTTGAACTAGGAGGGTACATAGACACAGACGCTGCGCTAACAAGTGGAAAAAGTTGAAGCAGGAGTACAACAAAGCTAAGGCCCACAATAGCAAAAGCCGCTTGGACCCATCAAACCATTAACCATCGGCCCCCATCCAATCAGAGCCCTTCCTGACCCCCAGACGTTGAGCCTAGGTTCCATAGTGGTCCATGGGTGTATACTAGTCTATGTGCTCTTATACTTGTTCTGATACAGCTCAACATCATTCTAAAGATATTCAGAAAAGGTGTCAATGGGACTTCTTTTTTAGTATCGAAACCTGTGAAAATTGAGGTTCTAATTTCGATATTAGTTTTAGTATTGATTAGGATCTGATTTACGATACTTTTGACAGCCCTACTATTGGAAAAAAGATAAGATAAATGATAAAATAAGAGCTGCAATAAATAAAAAACAGAATGAAAACCTTAAGTATTTAGCTTAAGTCTATGAGTCATATTTCGACCGTCTACAGCTCAAATCTCATATTGCCAAAAAAAATCAACAAATAATTCCCACTAGTACGAAGAAAATGGACACACGATAAATACTGACCACTAAAAACCATTGTTCCATCTTTCATATACTGAACGATAAGTCCGTATAGTAATTATCATGACAGCACACAGTCAAATCAAAACACCGGATCTTGGGGGACCGAGCCTTTGCCATGTCTGCCCCCGCCCTCTGGAACTCGAAACTCAGAAACCCGAAACTCAGACTCACTAAACACCTTCAAAAAACTGCCCAAAACACACCTTTTCCTCACAGTCTACCGCCCGCACACATGACTGCTCCTCATTACTGTTTTTTTCCGTCCTGTCCTTGTTTTAGTGTTACTTTATCGTGAAGCGTCTTTGTGTTACCATGAAAAGCACTCTATAAAACCCATGTATTATTATTATTATAGCCGTAAGTGTGCAGTCATACTCAAGTCTTGTATAGTGCACAGACATGAGTTTCGTGAATTTGTTTTCCTCTGAGGACCAGGATGTGGTGAGGGCGGCTCCTCTGCTGCAGCATCAGCATCTGCTCCACAAACAACAACAACAAACTCAGCTAAAGGTGGAAAAGGTGGAAAGCTGCCTTACAGTGAACAATGGACTCTGGACTATCCAGTCTGGGGCATGTGTGATTAAAGGAGACTCAACTGTGATTTTTTCTGCTACTTAAAGGTCCTATATCACATCAAACTGACTCTTGTGGGCTTTAAGACGCGTTATAATGATGTTACTGCCTCAAAAACAGACCTGGAGTTGTGTTTTGTTTCATTCACATGTTTGAGTAATCCTTTATTATTAGTCTGTCTACATCTCCAAAGCTCAAAATGCTCTGTTCCACCTGGTGATGTCATGGAGTGGTAGTTTTCAACAGCTTTTAACAGCTTCTTTTACCTTTAGTTTAGCAGAGATTGGAAATTCCAGGGCTGAAAGTATCCAAACACTTCTAGTGAAGATGTATGGAGTTTAAAAACACTTCCTGAATTACCACATGACATCACAAGGTGGAACAGATAAATTTCTGTTTGAGAAAAGCCTAAATTTGCAGGGTTTGTGTGTTAAACATGTGTGAATAAAACAAAACACAACTCCAGGTATAAAAACACAGAGGAAAAGAGAACTTCAGGGTATCTTAGTCAAAGTCCACAACAGGTGTTCCTAAAGGATGAGGGTCAAAAGCTAACATACTGAAGATGACCAAGCTTGTAATGTAAAAACTTACTGTGACAAAGTAAAAAGTGGTCAAAAAGTCCAAGACACTCTGCTGGAATTAGAATAAAAGTCCTTTAATGGTTACATGGGACAAGCCAATGCGTTTTGACACACGTGGTGTCTTTGTCACAGCATATCAGGAAATAAACCCTGATAAACCCTGATATGACAACTCCAGGTATGTTTGCGATGAGGAAACAACATTATAACTGAGATCAGAAAATAGTGTACTATGGGCCTTTTAAATAGTAGAACATACTTAGATCATTTCATTTTGTTCGTAGTAACTGAAACTGCAGTACTGATCTAAAATGGCTGAAAGATGGACACAGACTGACTTCCTGTTCAAAACTGCAACAACAGACCAAGCCCCACCTCTTTGTACTTCCATTTCACCACAGTAAGCAAAGGATTTATGCCTTTATATTTTTTAAAACGTATAACCCAGAGTCTAAATTATTTCTGAATGATCACAATAAAGTACATAGACGGGGGCAGAGATGGGGGTAAGTGAAAACAGGAATGAACAGAGCATTCAAGCCTCAAACGCAGGACAATAAAGGATTACTCAAACAGGCATGAATTCATCAAATACAACTTCGATAATTAAGGGCGAAGAGAGAGTAGCTGGTAGTAGTAGTTGGTAAAGCGTTTGTCCACTGATCCGAAGGTTGGCATTGCGATTCCAGCTCCCACAGATGAATGCGGTCACTGTGTCCTTGGGCAAGACACTTAACCCACCTCACCCCCAGTGTCTGCATACACTTGTGTATGAATGTGTGTGTGTGAATGGGTGAGTGATTCCTTGATGATTTTACCATTAAAAACTCTCCAAAATAGAAGTTTGAACAAGTTGTAGTAGTGGTTCCTCATCAGAAACCAAGCTTGGGTGGCGTTTTTTTTCTTTCATATTATTTATTTTATTACATTATTATTTATTTAACCTTTTTCTAACCCACCAAGATTCAAATATCTTTATTAAGGATGACTAGGGCCAAAGTGAAACAGCAGCTCAACAACAAATCACAAAAAACAAGTGTCCTATCATAGACTGGACATACAGTACCCACTAGTCGCTGTGTTCCAGATAGGAAGTGAGCACGGGAACGCTTCCGGCTCCATTGACTCTGGCTCCAGTTGACTTTACATTGAAAAGTGTCACCCCTCTCTCTGTAACTGCTGCTGTGAGCCTCGTCATTTTGGTCTTAAACTGTTCGGATTAACCCACTCTACAAGATCCTGGTGTTTTTGTTTTCACTATTTTGTCCGTAAATAAATTCCTGTTCGTAATATGGAATTGTCTCCAAATTCGCTCTTATAACCGCGTAGCCTCGTTGAGCTTCATTTGACTGGAGCTGAACGCTATGGAGGACGTCACACTCCCTTAGTCCACTTCTTTGTACAGTCTATGTGTCCTATATAGTTTACTTTTATACGCTTAATTCACAAGTTACCAGCAGAGGGCGCAGACTCTAATACAAAAATTCAAACACACAAGGACTGAGCAAAGAAATATTTTTACATTTACTTAAAAAAGAAACAAGAAATGACACAAGTCGTGGAAGTGTTTTAAAAACTTTCCAAATGAGAACGCGGAGTAAATCTGAAAGAGTCCACTTCTCTTCTGCTCTGTTGCTATGACGATGTAATTGTAGTGGGCGCGCGGTGTTTGTTTGGTCGAGCGTCTGTGGGCAGAGAAAGTGTGAATGTGGCAGCTCCAGGCCTGGCTATGGGAGAAGGAGGGATTATGTGGAGAAAGGGAGGGAGAGAGAGAGAGGGAGGACAAGGAAGACAGAAGAGCAGAAGAAACGGAGAGGAGGAGATGGAGAGAGGCAGGGAGAGATGGGGAGAGGGGAGAGACACATACAGAGAGAGAGAGACATAGAGAGAGGTGGGAGGGAGGGAGGGAGGGAGGGAGGGAGAGAGCAAAATGAAGTAAAATGAAGGGAGAGAGTGGGAGAGAAGAGACATAGAGAGAGAGGGGAGAGAGGGAGGTAGATGGAGGGAGGGGGAGAGAGAAAGTGAAATGAAGAGAGAGAGGGCGGAGAGAGGAGAGACACATACAGACAGAGAGCTAGAGAGAAGGGAGGGGAGAGAAAGTAAAATGAAGAGAAAGACTGGGAGAGGAGACACACATACACAGAGAGAGAGATAGAGAGGCGAGAGAGAGAGAGGGGATAGAGAGAGGGGAGAGAGAGGGAGTGAAAGAGAGAAAGAGAGAGAGCAAGAGGGAGTAGGAGAGAGAGCAAGAGAAGGAAAGTAAAATGAATGGAGAGGGGGGAGGGAGAGAGAGAGGGAAATGGATAGAGGGAGGGGAGAGAGAGGGAGTGAAAGAGAGAGCGCGAGAGAGGAGGAGAGGCAACAAGAGTGAGAAAGTAAAATGAAGTAGAGAGAGACAGACATAAAGAGGATGGGCAGAGAGGGGGAGAGAGAAAGAGAGAGGGAGGAAGAGAGAGAAGTCTGTGGTTTGGCTGTAGCTGGTCTGAGTCATGACAGAGTACCAGCCAACAGGAAAAGAGCCGTGTCCAAACCAGGGTTCAACAGGCGGGCACAGCGCCAACCAGCAAATAATTGGAGATCGCCCCATATCTGTTGATACGTTTCAGCATATCAGTTATTGGCCTTCAATCTACAGAGGTCCATATTTTGTTTGGGCCAACCTGCTGCTTTAAGAATCTGTATAAAGTTTTTCAACACTTCAGTTTGAAGAGGACATTGTAAAAAAATATAGTAAAGCATATTATATCATTTGGAGAAAATAATAAAAATCGGACAAACATATCGACCAAAAAATATCGGCAGAGCTCATCAGTTTCTTTGGATTCTAAACTGGTCATGAAAAACCCTGTTGATCTCTACAAATAATATAAAAAACAGCTGTATCAGAAAAAGTATCAGAGCATATGGAACCTACAGGACCACTGAGGGATTACACAGATATAAGGACACATGGGAATAGAAAAGAAAGTTCTACCATTCCAAAATCACCTTTTATTGTCTAAAGAAAGTGTGTTTTTTACTATCATGGTGGTATGGGAATTGCTATTGAGTACCAAGTCTATTCCTTAGTGTCAAAATCGAGTTTGAAATTTTAACATTGTGACAACACTAATCTAAAAACACAGAAACAGCAGTTCTTTGCTAATACACAACCAAAACTTCACTTTATTTTGCATTGGAGAAGTGTGTCAAAGCTTAATGAAAGAGGAAGAGCACTGATTCAGTCAGAAGCGAAACCTGGTATTTTCTACATCTGAGCAGAGTCCTGTTCAACAAGACCAGCCTATGAGACTTCAGCTATCATAACAACTACCTCTCCTCCTTCTTATAACCCCAAAGAGGCAACCACACCGGGGCACTAAGCCTGCGTGTTGTATTTGACCCCTGGGGCATGTAAAACTGTTCTATTCCATCGGGGGGAGCCGGGGTCCGGATATGAGCTCGGATTGGGATCAGAGGAAGAGGAAGTTGGTTATTATGCCACAAGCTGCGGGTTTGTACGTTTCAAAATCTAATATCACAACTTATAGCCAAGGAAAACTTTGCCAGTCGCATAACACCTCCTTAAATATGAGACGAGAGGCCAGTATGCAGCGTGAGTACTCTGAGCCTGTTACCTGGGTTAGTCCCGACACGAGATACGGATGTGAAAGTTATATAGTTATACTTCCCACATTTGTAACAGTCCAGAACAGTTTTAACATATAATTTATAGAAGGAACAAAGGCGCGTTTTGTCCCAAGTTGTCTGTAGTTTCTGGAATGTTTGACCACTACCGGGAATACATGTGAATACAAGTGAAAACAGTAAATATTTTTGGTAATGTATGTGTAAGAAATTCATTATAAAGATGTTAAAACTAGTAAAACGATGCCCTATTAACTGTGTAACCTTTCTCTTTGTCCCAAACCACTGTTGGGAATACGCAGGAGGGGTCTAAACTACAAGTGAAAACATAATATTATAAATTGGAAATGCATGTGCAGAAGTAGAAAGCAAGGGGCTGTCAAAGATGTTAGAGAAGTGAAGTCAGCTGTGTTCTGTCTGCAACTCATTTTTTTAAGCATTTTATTGTCGGCTAATCAGGAAGTGCGTGTATGCATGCATGGAAGTTACCATGCTAGCTGTTGTTAGAATTACCGAGACTGCACAATTGCGTTCTGGTCTGTGAAAAGTGCTTAAAAACCCATCACGGTGAATAACTAGGACGCTCAGAGTGCATAAGGTAAGTGAGGAATAACTCTGGACCACCGCAAACTGTTTCTAATGCATTAGTTCTGTTTTAAAACGGTAAAAATCAGCTACAGCCCGTAACACAATATTGATCTAAAGCAACTTAATAAAAGAAACAAGTCCACTGATTTCTGCTTTAGAAACTGCGGTGTCCAATGGGAGCTGACGTCAGCGTAACCGTCATCATAACATAAAGAGTCTGCACCTTCGATGGATAGCAAGTAACTGATTTTATTTTCATTTGTACCAAAATGACTACATGACGCTGCAGAATCCTACACGTGCCACTGATTAAGAAAATAAAATTGGAAAAAGAAAGTACCGTAAGTACATCACAGTGGGCGTGTACCGGTGCAGGTGAAAAAGGACTGATTGGCAAAATAAGCATTTAAAGATGACTTAAACATGCACGAATCACTCCAAATACAACTTCGAGAGGGTAAATGAGAAGGGAAACCATTATAACATGGCTAAAAGCTCTGAAAAGTCCCTTTTGCAGAACAGGTCTGCTTTAACTATCCAACCAGATACCAGAGTTTATTTTATGATCTAATCTAACCTGTTTTTCATCAAAGCACTTTAGAAAACAAACCAATCAAAGTAACGCTAACTATGCTAACTAAATAAAAGTCTCAAGTCTAAAAAAAAAAAAAAAGAAAAACTAGGGATGTAACAATAACCGAAATATTGTGAAATCGTATCCTCAAAAGTCACAATAATATCGTGGACCATCACAATATATCAAATTACAAGTCTCTTTGTTTAAATGAATAGTTATGGTGTTTTTAATGTGTTTCTTTGTGATTTTAATGTCTTCTACACAAATAAACTTGCCTTGCCATGGTGGAGCAATAGCTAAAAAACAGAAGGAACTACATAGACCATGATCCTTTGGTGTTGTCAGTGCTGATTACATGAAGAAAGAACTGCTATTAAGAGCTTTTAAATCTTAATTCTTCATACAGTACCAATGGTTTTTCAAGGCATTTCCAAGGGTTCTAAAAGGAAAAAGTAGCATATTCCCGTGAGGTGCACATCGTAAAAATTTCATATCA
The DNA here is from genome assembly GCA_029959045.1 of Taenioides sp. WSHXM2023. Taxonomy (NCBI): domain Eukaryota; kingdom Metazoa; phylum Chordata; class Actinopteri; order Gobiiformes; family Gobiidae; genus Taenioides; species Taenioides sp. WSHXM2023. The sequence goes on along the minus strand of CM057095.1, from coordinate 31,531,352 downwards.
AGGGATTTTGATATCGTAACAAACCGTGGCCATCAGAACCATGCTACATAGGGGAAGTTTGTTATCACCTAAACACAGGGCTATGGTAAACACGACTGCGCCGGTTACATCACAACAGCTCAGACCCGCCATTACCTCGTCTTGGAAATGCAAACAGTCATTTCAGCAAAGTCCAAACCCACACAGATCAAATGAGCTTATGTGTCCAGACCAAACCACCACTTTAACCCGCAACGTAGTGTTACTTTTCCATACAGACTAATAATAATAACTAATCCCTATAATAGTTTTTAAACATTGTGCATTTAAGCAGAGGTGGATAGTGCTCAGCTACATGTACTTACTTTACTTGAGTAACTTTGTAAAGAAATTGTACTTTAAAAGGTGCATTATGTAACTTTTCTGGTGAAGTCAAATGCTTTTCTCAGTGGAGATGTCAGAGAATGTTCCGCAGTATGACATTAAACAGCTCTATTTTACATTTATTCAATTACAGGTGGTTTTATAGCACAAAAATACCTCGACAAACAGGCATTCCGACTGTAAGCGGGGTCGCCTCTCCACAGATCTAAACTGTAGCTTGGTCTGGTTTGGTCTCCATGGAGATAGAAAGGTTTAATGCCATACTGTGAAACATTCCAGACAAAGTAAAGTTACACAGTGCACCTTTAATGTTTTGTCCTAATTAAATTCACTTTTTTTTTTCATAACGTTACTCTTACTTGAGTTCAGTTTTAGATACTCTACCCACCTCTGCATAAGAAAACCATCACATCTTTCTATATTTTTGAATTTTAATTTTATTTTTGAAGTGAGTGGAAGATATTATTAGAGGTTGGGTGTTTCATTTCCTTTTCCATAGTGAATAAAAACCTATTTTTACTTTGCTTACTAGAACCGCAACTATTATTTTTGTAGTAGTCGACTAGTCAGTGATTCATTTTCAGTTAAATATTCAAACGCTTATTTCTATTGTACACTGAGACTTTTTAAATGAAATAAAGGTTGAAATACGGAGACTTAAGGTTTCTAAATAGAGAATCTTTATGACTGAAGTGTATTACTGAGTGTGTTTACATGCGCACCAGTATCCCGCTTATGAGTCTTATCCTGGTTCTGACAGTATTCTGGATTTGGCATTTACATATGGCGCTCAGAGAAACCAGGATACTCATATCTCTGTGTACATGCACCATCACAGTATCCTGGATATTTAGAGCGGTCGCTATGGTAACTACGGCACAGATATGGCAAGGAGCTAAACATGTAGAAACTTTGTTAACTTAAGGCTTTTTAACAGGTTTCTAACAACAAAAAAGAAGACAAACATTCAAGTCAGAACATGAGACTGTGGCGCTCTGTCACAGCTTCAGGAAAAGTAATTTCTAACAGCTGAAAAAAACAACAGAGCCTCACAGCGTCAGTTTAGTTCAAGAGCAACACAAACGACCACAGAGATGACCCTGGGGTTAAAAGGTTTAAGTATAAAATATTATTACTTAAAAAGTCCTGCTAAGAGTTTGAGTCGTTTTGGGAAAGTAACTGTTCCGACCGTTTTTGTTACTTGAGTTCGCACATGCTCAGTACAGGAAAAAATATCACAGGGGACTGAAAAACATGGCAGATTTCTCAGAATCAATGAATAAAGCACTAAACTCTGCTCATCTGAGGCGAAATACATGTGATTGTATTTGTAATTCATAGCGACCAATGAGCTCCTTCATTTCACATGTGTTGATTAAAAAAGACAAATCTGATTGGACAATTGTATCTGAGAGCGTTTGAGATACAACAGAGAAAGAGGGGACCAGACTGATATGAACCTGTATAAAGCATTATTGTTGAATTATTAAAGTTTTATTGAGGATTTTTTTATTTTTTGGACATTCTGATGTAATAATGCCACAGTCTTTGTTATAAAAGGTCTTTGGTGTGTGTTTTAGAGCCTGTATTGTCCAATTCCAATATTAAGTATCTGCTGATATCAACCAATACCAGCGCAGAGACTGAAAACTGCATTTATTTCCTTAAAATAAGATAAACATAAGACAAAACTCATCCAAATGAGTTATGTATCTGTTATTTATCCCTGAAGTAACTACAGAGCAGATTTGTGTATATAAAAGTTCAAACATTATGAGACTTTCTGTTCCAACTACCACCAGTAAATAGTCTTATTACATCCATTTAGAAGTCGCCCAGTCAAAATATCTGCTGAATCGATATTTGAAAGCCGATATCCCATCCAGCAATGTATACCAGTATCGGATCAGTCCATGTCCAGATTATGATTATGATGATCAAAACAGTACTGCAGTTTTTTCTGAAAAGTCGGAGAGTCGGAGAATTCTGTCCAAAAGTTCGGTGCAATTTACACACAAGAAACTCTTTTTTTCTGATACTTTCAACATGAATTCAACTAAATAAATGCATTTTCTTATATTTGTCTTATTATTTGTCAGATAATAATTCCTGTTTACATTAGAGAAGTTTCGCTAGGCAACAGTTAGTGTGACATTACGATTTCCAAATACAAAGTACAATTTTAAACCTAAAAAATGGCCAAACTGGGAACTCGAGTGTGGACGTTTTGACGCAGATTTTAAATACAATGATCCTAGCTGTGTTTTAGTAAAATACATAGTGTGACCTGTCATAGGCGCTTTAATCTTTGCAGCCCTCTAACTGACTGTTGTATGTTTACTTACTCTCAACTTACATTTCTAACTATGCGCACAGAACTGTGAAATGCCCATCACAGCTTGACGCCTGCTCGAATCCACTCAATAACATGGACAGAGTGTAAAAACCTGCTGTTGTTTATAACAGACACATGCAAATCTCATATTACATCGACTCAGCGTTATCACAGAGACACTTACCCTCATTTTCAGACGCGGGGCACGCCACCTGGACCACCAGATCAAACGTCCGCTCTGGATTCTCCCTGTGGAAAAACAAAAAAAAATGATTTATTCTGATCATTTATTTATTTATATAGATTTATGTCAAGGTGCACTGTGTAACTTTAAGGCTACCTGCTTGTGACCATGGAGATCTAATTCATCTTATCTATCTGCTCCTTTTCATTCATTCTTGTATGTTTAAAAATGCACTGCGTAACTTTACTGGCAGAGGGCCCACCACCTGTTTGTAACTATGGAGATGTTATCACTATGGGCAAGAATATTCAAGAATAAAAGAAAGACAAGAATAAAAGTATTATCTTCATGGAAATGTCACCGGTGAAGTTACAGGTCAGTTCTGTGAAGGGGCGACCCCAATAACAGCAAGAATGCATGTTTTTAAGGTACTTTCTCAATTAATGCGCTGGTAATGAAATAAATGTTATACAGATTAAAGCTATACTGTGTAACATTTCAGGCAAAGCAATACCATCTCCATAGAGACAAGGTGACAGAGCAGAAAAGTTCCGCAGTGCACCTTTAAGTTAATGACACTGTTGCCATCTTTTAAGAAGAGTTTTTTTACTGGAATGTTCCCAAATAATGCATTAAACATATATTTTTTCTTGCATTTGTTCAATTATGGGCGTTTTTATTCTCCAAAATTCTCCATTCTCCAAAGATCTGCCCCGTAACTTGGCCTTGTGGTATCACCTGCTTTTCTCCATAGAGATAGATAAGTTTAATGCCATTCCGTGGAACATTCCCATGTCCATGCTGTCAAACAGGTAGCATTCACCTTTAATTTGACTGAGTAACATAAAGCTAAAAAAAGGTAATTATATGTTAAATATATAGATTAGGTAGGGGAGTCCAAACTTTCTTCACCCAGGGCCGCATACAGAAACATATTTATGGTGAAGGGGCCCCAGACGGGTGGTCAGTACAGCAAGACTCGCAGATATATGCATTTTATAGTAGGTGTGACAGAGCAAACACACCTTTAAAAAAAAAAAAAAAGTCTAATAGGCTCTATTAAAGAAATATTTTTACGCCATTGAGAGACAGTAAGATAATAATGTAGACAGCTACAGAAGCAGTTTTGTGTATAGGATAAATGTTGATGATTTTGAAGGAAAAGGTTTTGTTTTTTTTCTTGGTGTAGGAAGTGGAATCGAGTTCACTCAAAATAATCACTGCACTGAAATATTATTATTATTTATATACGTTTTTCTCTGCACTATCCAAGTTGCTGCTTGTTGTTTGCTCACAGCCGTATTCTTGGCATCATCTTTTGTAAACAGGGTCAGGCATTCATAAGTGATTTCACTTCAGCCTAAGCCCCTTCAGTCATAGTTTTATGTGAAATGTTTGTAATGTCTATAAAAGTGCAAAAAACGTCTTATTTTAGTCATATTTTGTTTATTTAGTTCCAGTTCAATGTTTTGGTCTTGGTCAAAGTCTTGGATACGTTAACCAATTTTAAATGATTCTTTCAAAATGTAAATTAAAATCCCACAGTCACAATTATTGCTAAAATTGTACTTTCTTCTCATTTTGTGTAGAACTGTTCTAGATTTCAACCCAAATGTAGTTTTTTAAAGCCATGCTAGCTTCTGAGAATTGGCCCATATGACACTATTTTCTGATCTCTGTTCTAATGTTGTTTCCTCATCAAAAACACACCTGGAGTTGTGTTTTATTTCTTTCACACATGTTTAACACACAAACCCAGCATTTTTAGGCTGAGTTCTTCTCTCAAACTGAAAACACTTTGTTCCACCTTGTGATGTTATGTGGCAATAAAGGACGTTCTCCACTGTGTTTTTAAACATTTTCACTAGAATCATTTGCGTCAATTGAGCCCTGGAATTGCCAACCTCTACTGAACTAAAGGTAAAAGGAGCTGTTCACTTGAAATCTAGCACCACATGACATCACAAGGTGGAACAGAGCATTTTGAGCTTTGGAGATGTAGACAGACTAATAATAAAGTGTTACTCAAACATGTGTGAATGAAACAAAACACAACTCCAGGTCTGTTTTTGGGAAGGTAAGAGCATTATAACATGGCTTAAGGCTCACAAGAGTCCATTTTGCATAATATAGGACCTTTAATAAAGGCGTGTTTGTGGTTCCTTGGTTAGAAGAAGGAAATGGACTAGAAAACTACATTAACTACAAGTGTCATTTTCAAAAACCAGTGCATCCTGTGTCAATAGGAGCAGCTGGTTTGCACAAATGAAACGAGCATTTTAAAGCTGCACTGTGTAACTTTTTGGTTGGGGGTCCGTCACCGTTCTATGGATATGTCATTGCTCTGCCTGGAATGTTCCACAATATGACATTAAGTGGCTCTACTTTACATTTACTCAATTACAGGTAGTTTTATAGATCAAAAATACCTAGAAAAACAGACATTCTGACTGTGAGCGGGGTCGCTTCTCCACAGATCTGACCTGGAACTCAGTCTGGTTTGGTCTCCATGATGATAGAAAGGTTTAATGCCATACTGCGAAACATTCCATTTCATTCAAAGCAATAACAGCTCTGTGGCGACAAGCATTTGACAGACCCTCCACCAGAAGTTACACAATGCACCAAGCTCACAAGAATCAATTTTGCATCATACAGGACTTTTTAAAGATAGTTACCCAAGGCAATGCGTAGTAAAAAATACCATATAATAAATTAATAGGAATAAATTCTGAAACGCCATACGCCTTCACTAGAATCACTGAATTATTTCAGCCCTGGAATTGCCCATTTCTACTGAACAAACCGTAAAAAGCAGCTGTTAACTTGAAAACTAAAAAGCCACAATTGATTCTATAGATCTGCCTGCCCTTGGATATTAATGTCACCACAACTGCACTTTTCAAACGCCCTGCACTGTGTCAATAAAAAGCTGGAGAGTTTGCAGTTTGCAGAGGTCAGTGCTTCTCTGCGGCTGCCTACGTGTTACTGCTAAAAGAGTTTGCAAGCCCCTTCCACTCCACAGAACACGAGTGGCACATGTAACCTGCCGTGGAAGCTGCGTACTAGCCGAGCATTGGTCAAAGCATTCATTGGTCAGTAGTATTGACCGGGTAACAGGCGGACAGTGCTAGCCAGCTGGCCTGCCTGTTAAATCCACGTCTGGAGGGGGCTCAGATTACGCAAAAACATTCCTTCGTACACTTCACACGTTTGGCTCAGAGGGAAGCGACAGTCTGACACAGGATTTAGCCGCTAGCCCGAGCTGTCAGCGGGGCATATGCGCACGGGAGACACGGAACAGCGGCTCTTACTTGATCCTGCTGTCCATGTTTAGCTAGAACATCGCGACAGCTCCGTGCGCACTGGCTGCTTCGTGCTGCTGCTGCTGCTGCTGCTGGTGTCTCGCTTCTCCAGCTCTGTCCTCCGTTCCTCCTCCGTGACTTTTCCTCTTATCTGGTACTTTCTCCGGGCTGACAGCGGTGCCACATGCTCGTATGCCCCGTGCGCAGTGCCAGGGCGCGGGTTGGAGCTGTGTCGGAGGCGCTGGTGTGGACTGGTTCCCCCCCGTGGACGTGCTGGCTCGGTCGCTCGGTCGGTGGTGGGTCGGTTCACGGCGCGGATTTCCCACAACAAACCTCCGTCCAGGAAGTGGGGCTGTCAGAGGGGAGTGACGTCAGCACGCAGGCGCCACACGCACAGCTCGCCTCCGCGTCACAGCAGTGGATGTGCCAGAGTCAAAAACTCACAAACTCCAAAATCATATTAATCATAGAAGTGGGAAGTAGATTTGCACAAATAACCTGAATCATTTTTGTGGTGTTATTAAAGATGCACTATGTAACTTTACTGGTATGGGTACGCCATCTGTTTGTCATCAGTGCCTGGAATGTTTCACACTATGGCATTAGACTTGAGACTTTCTTGATCCACAAGGGAAATGATTTGGACACAGTCGCTCACTCATCACAATATAATATAATAACAGAGAGTAACAAAAATAGATGGTGTAGCAAAAAGAGTAAGAGACACGTGTCAAATGAGACATAATTATAAAAATAAATGTATATGTATAAGTCAAAATAAAATAGAAAAATAAGTAATAAAATATAAAATCATAGTTATAAACAAGAGACAAGAACAACAGTGCCGATAATATGCTGATTGACAGGGCATAAGGTTATCTGTTACTTAAGATTAAGTTGTTGTACAGTTGTAGGGAGTATTATCTGTTACATAAGGGTGAGTTGTTGTACAGTTGTAGGGAGTATTATCTCCTCTGACCCTCTATAATCTGATGCAGTGGGTGAGCAGGAGTGTCCATGATGGAGAGCAGTGATGGATTGGCATTAACATTTCTTGCATTTATTTAATTGCAGATGTATTTATTGCTCAAAATACCCAGAAAAATGTGCATTCTTTCCCTTGCTTGTTTTCATTAAGTTACAAGATATGTTTGATGACATACTGTGGAACATTCTAGGCTAATTCATTCAAATATTCAACAAATTACATAAGATATCTGCACATTTAGGATAAACAGCGTGTGTATTTGGTCACTTTATTTGTTTTAAAATAATGTATTTCACACACTATTCATTACATTTCACTACTGTCAGCTTGTTAAGTATTTCCATACAGTCAGGGGACTATTTACCTTAAAGGGCCCATACTGCACTATATTCTGATCCATGTTATAATGTTTCCTCATCACAAACAGACCTGGAGTTGTGTTTTGTTTCATTCAAACATGTTTAACACACAAACCTAATAAAGGATTACTAAAACTTGTGAATGAAACAAAACACAACTCCTAGTCTGTTTTTAAGGAGGTAACAACATTATAACATGACTTAAAGCTCACAAGAGTCCATTTTGCGTAATATAGTGTATTAATATTGTGACACCTAATCTATCAAATCATTTCATTATATTATACACATTTTTAACTCTTCTGGGATGTATTTTTGTGTATATATTGATGAAAAATGGAATCTTCAGTGTATTATTTTGTATTGAGAGCCTTGTATGTAAATGTGGAGTTTAGTCAGAGTCTGTCCCGTGGTAAATTGAAAGCATGCAGAGGGAGCTCTCTGGAGAGGGGCCTGGAGGGGAGCCAGATCTGAGCCAGCTCACCTAATTAAGTGACTGCAGCAGACTGGGGCACGCTGTCTCAGGCATCTGTATGAAATCATCAGAATCAGCCTTTAAAACACTGGAGAGAGCGAGAGCAGAGGAAGAGGAGAGGGAGGGAGAGAGAGGGAGAGAGGAAGAGAGGGAGAGAGAGGGTGTGAGAGTGGGAGGAGGGGGATAGAGAGGGGGAGAGAGCCAAGGGAGGGAGAGGAGGGCAAGAGGGAGAGAGAGGGAAGGAGGAGGGGTAGAAAGAGGGAGAGAGGGGAGAGAGGGATGGAGGACAGAGAAGGAGGGGAAGGAAGGTGGGAGAGAGAAAGAGAGAGGGAGGGAAAAGAAGAAGGAAGGGGGTGAGAGGGAGAGGGGTGAGGGTGAGAAAAGTGAAAGAGCGGGCAGGAAAAGAGCGAGAGATAAGAATGAGAAGGGTTGAGAAACAGGGAGAGACAGAGGGGTGAGAGAGAGAGGGAGGAAGGTGGAAGGAGAGTGGGAGAGAAGGGAAAATAGAGGAAGATGGAGAGGAGGAGGGGGATAGGTAGAGAAAGAGTTAGAGAGGGGGTGAGAGAGGAGAAGGGAGGAGGAAGGGAAAGGGGTGGAGAGAGGGAGGGAGGGAAGGAAGGAGGGAGGGAGAGAAAAAGGGAGAGAGAGGAGGAGGGAGGGAGGAAGAGGGGGGTTGAGGAAAAGAGAGATGGAGAGAAAGGGAGAAGGAAGGGGAAGAGGGGACGGGGTGAGATGTGAGAGTGAGGGGGTGAGGGAGAGAAAAGGGAGAGAGCAGGAAAAGAGTAGAAAGGGTTGAGAGAGGGGGAGAGACAAGGGGGAGAGAGAGCTGGGGTGGAGAGGGGAAGAGGTGAGAGAGAGAGAGAGAGGGAGAGGGATGAAGGTGGAAGGGGAGTGGGAGAGAAGGGGAATAGAGAAAGATGGAGAAGAGGGGGGATAGAAGAGAGGGTAGAGAGAAGAGAGGGGAAGAGTGAAGGAGGAGGAGGAATGGAGAAAGGGAAGAGGTGAAAGGGAGAGGGAGGGATGAAGGCAGAAGGAGAGTGGGAAAGAAGAAGAATAGAGAAAGATGGAGAGGAGGAGGGGGAGTGGAGAAAGTGAAGAGGTAAGAGAGAGGAAGAGGGGGGTTGAGGAGAGTGGGAGAGAGAGGAGGTGGATGGATAGGTAGAGAAAGAAGGTCAGAGAGGAGAAGGGAGGAGGGGAGAAGAAGGAGAAGAAAGAGGAGAAGCGACAGATAGGATAGCAGGGAGAGAGAAAGAGGAGAAAGGTGAGAGGGAGAGAGGTGGAAGGAGAGATTGAGAGAGAGAGAGGTAGAGGAGAGGTGGAGTGAGAGGAAGAGAAAGTGGCAGTGGTGAATATTATAGATGGAACAACACAGTGTCACATTTCAGAGAAGTTCAGGTTCAGACTTTCAGTTTTAGTCCCAGTCACATGACAGAATGACAAAATTATGTACAGTATTTAAGATCAAAACTTAATCAGAAAAAATAAAAATAAAAAAAAAATCAATATTTCTTTTTCGAATCACAAACATTCAAAAGGTCTACTAAAAGGAAATGTGGTGCAGCTCAAAGAAAGACAAAAATAATGTTTTTATCCATCTTTTTTAAAGCTTTTTTTTTTTTTTTTTTTTCCTGGAACAGAGGTCATATTCAAACTGGACGTGACTTGTGACGTCCAACAAGAATTCACCTTTAATTCAACTGACCAGATGTCCAACAATGAAAAAACAAAGAAAGAAAGAATGAAAAGAAAAAATATATATATAATACAATTACACAAAACTGAAAAATTACATTAAAAATAAGAAAGAAAAAACACTAAAAATACATTACATAAATACATAAATTATATTGAATTTAATTGGGGTTGTGTAATTTTTTATCACTTCACTAATGAACTTTCAGATTATATGAGTGGTTTGTAAGGGTCAGTAAACACTTTTAAATCTATTCTTCTTCTATTCTATAATGCAGTGTCAAATAAGCACCACATATAAGAGCTGTATTCACCCATAACCCCCTTCAGGTCCTGACCTTCTGGCAGAAACCCACTGGCCCCAACCCACACCTCACCGCTCATGTGGGTGGAATTCAAATCACTCCTTTGTTACATCCAATTGTTTACATTAAAGTGTGGACCAAACCCTATATTCTCTGCCAATGCCACTCTAACCTACATAATCCTTCATCAGAAATATTCAAATCAGCTCACCACTCAAACATTGTGCTAATTAATTTGGGTTTAAGGCCAAATAACCAAAGGTGGAAGCACTCATTTGCATTTAAGTATATGTATTTGAGTAACTTTTTATTATGTGACATTACAGTTTAGATCTGTGGAGAGGCACCCCTATTCACAGAAGGAATTACTGTATTTTTGGGCAATAGAAACATCTGTAAAATAGCATTTCTTTCTGGTCAATCCATTAGGGGGCGCCCTCACTGTGGAACGTAGATTGATCTTGACAAAAAACGTATCTTTCGCCATTGAGAATGTTCCAGAGTATGGTTTTAACTTTCTATTTCCATGGAATAATGCAAGTAACTTCCAGAAAGTTACAGTGTTGCTTTAATGTTTTGTCCTTCCAGTTACATTCACTTCACAAATTGTAAATCAGATGTTACGTCCAGACAGTCACTCTTTAATAGTAGTTTCCCCACTTTTTTCTTTTATAATACTTTTGGGCACATTTCTTTCCAGTTGATCCATTAGGGGGCGCCGTCAATGTGGAACATAGATGACCTACTAAAAAATCTGATGTTATGTCCAGACAATCACTCTTTAGTAGTTGTTTCGCCAAATACTTTTTTCCTCTTACTTTTCTGGCTACAGCGACCTCTGTAAATAACATTTCATACAGCGGATCCATTAGGGGGCGCCCTGTTGTGTGTAAACCTGACCTTGTTATTGTGTGATTAGTCTGATACTGACCTCTCGATGTCCGTCAGAAGACACTTGTCAGGCTACATTAGTGACAGTGGACCCTGCAGACCCCCACAGGGCCGTGTGACCTTGGACAGGCTCATTAAGTCCACTCATCAACACAACAGCACAACTACTTTAATATGAGAGTAAAGTGACACTACTGTGGGCCAGTGTATGGGAGTCTATGGTCTTTTGTTCAGGGGTTTGGACCTCTGTGATGGTGAGAGGTACCTGCTTGTCTCCGTGGACATGTGGCCGCACCTCCTCGTCAATACCTGATCTGATCTCGGAGGCTAAATATCCAACCCATAGACTGTAAGTGGACATAGTTAACCTGCTAGCCACCGCCTTCCAAATAGGAAGTGAGCATGGAGGCGCTTCGGGCTCCATCACCTCTGGCTCCAATTGACTTTACATTGAAAAACCAAAAAACATTGTAACCCTTCTCTCTGTAACTGCTGCAGTCATTTTCATCTTAAAATGTTTGTATTAACCTGCTCTGCATGATCCTGGTGTTTTTATTCCGCTGTTTTGTCCATAAATAAATTCCTATTCATAATATAGAACTCGGCTCCAAATTCGCCCCTGTAACTGCTAGCCTCGATGAGTTTCGTTTGACTGGAGCTGAGGGCTGTGGGTGACGTCACATTCCGTCAGTCCACTTCTTTGTACAGTCTGTGGTCTAACCTCGCCCCAGATTTGAGGTTAGAATCACTATAGAGATCACTATATGAAATACTCACTGGAGCCAATCAACACTTTTATAGCCACAGCTGCCCTGGGATGTGTGGCAGCCATGTGCCATATGCCTGGCTCTCTCACTTCACAGCAAGAAGGTTCTGGGTTTGACTCCTAAGTTGCCCAGGTCTTTCTGTGTGGAGTTTGCATGTTCTCCCTCTGTCTGAGTTTCCTCCAGGCATCTGGTTTAACCCATCGATATAAAACATGCACATGTGTGCGTGTGTGTGTGTGTGTGTAAGTGAGTTTGATTATGGTCAGAGGAGCTGTTGTGTTGTGTGGATGCAGATGGGCAGTCAAAACTCTCTATCTGCCCCAGGGCAGCTGTGACTACACAAATATAGCATTAAACTAACATAAACAGTGAGTAAATAATGTAATATAAAACAACTGTGCGTGTCCAGAATGTGCTCTATAAGACTTTTGCTTTACTATTATTAAGTCATAAGCCCATCTTCATGAATAAACAATGCGTTACCAAAATGTAGCCATATCTGTCTCTTTAATATTTCAGAGCATGGATTTGTGGGTATCGATGGCTGTTTGTTTTGTTTTACTGGTCTTTAGGGCAGTGCCAGTCCCTTTAGTGCCAGGAACTCCTATATAACATATCTATTATTACCACTGTTTTTCTCATCTTCCACACACTCCCTTCTTATCGGAGGAGGTAGAACTCAGATACATTTACATTAAAGGGCTCACATTAGGCTATTTCCTGATCTCTGTTCTAATGTTGTTTCCTCATTACAGACCTGTTTCATTCACACGTTTAACACACAAACCCTGCAGATTCAGGCTGAACTCTTCTCTCAAACAGAAAACACTCCACCTTGTGATGTCATATGGTAATACAGGAAGTGCTCCACTGTGTTTTTAAACTCCACACACCTTAAGGAGAATCATGTGGGTTATTTCAGTCCTAGAATTGTGAATCCCTATTGAACTTAAGGTAAAAGGTTGAGGTTAACTTGAAAACTACCACTTCATGACATCACAAGGTGGAACAGAGCATTTTGAGCTCTGGAGATGTAGACAGACTAATAATAAAGGGTTACTCAAACATGTGTGAATGAAACAAAACACAACTCCAGTGTGTTTTTGAGGAGGGAACAACATTACAACACAACTTAAAAGCTCACAAGAGTCAGTTCCATGTAATATAGGGCCTTTAAAGAAACTGTTCTTTTCTAGCTGAATATTTTTACTCCTACTTGAGTAATATTTGTATTGAAGTAACAGTACTCTTACTTGAGTAAAAGTTGTGTTTCCTCTTCCCACTGTGAGTAAGTCTAAAGTGACAAAAGCTTTATGTGACAATATGAACATATTTCATCTTTTGCCCTTCACATTACATTAACTTTAAATTATAAATCTGATGTTATGTCCAGACAGTTACTCTTTAACTCTTTTTACTTTTACTTGAGCGCTACTTCCCAAATACTTTTATACTCTTACTTGAGTTAGTGGACCACTACTTAAAGGTGCACTGTGTAACTTAAGGGCGGACAAATGCTTTTCTCCATGGTGATGTTACTGCGTTGTCATGTTTCACAGTATGGCATTAAACCTTAATATCTTCATGGAGACCAAACCAACCCAAGTTATAGGTCAGATCTGTGGAGACGCGACCCCGCTCACAGTCAGAATGTCTGTTTTTCTAGGTATTTTTGACCTATAAAATCACCTGTAATTGAATAAATATAAAGTAGAGCCATTTAATGTCATACTCTGGAACATTTCAGACAGATAAATGACATATCCATAGAAACAAGCAGGTGACGGTCCCCTAACCAAAAAGTTACATAGCCTAATATTATTTTAAAGCAACATTACTCTTACTTGAGAACACTTTTTGGCTACTCTACCACCTCTGCTTCTTACAATTCTTAGTTACAGCGTTGTAACAGGAGAGGCGCTATCGGGACCTTTGTGTTACAGTTTGGGTCACATGACTTGGACTGAGGAAGTACTGTTTTATGTGCTTTGGCAAACCGACAGCAACGGCCGCGTGATCAGTGAAAACACACATGATTTTGGCGCAAACTTCATGCCAGTACCTTCATCTGTCTCTGCGCCAAAGGACAGGATGGCGCGGAAGTCATGACGCGTAATAGCGCTTTGTTTTGGTTGTGCGCAAAGTTGACATGCGTCTCCAAACCCACCACCAAGAGACATTTATCCGCGTATTGACTCTGTTTCGTGTCCGAGTGATTAAGCGACTTGTTGCGGCGTCGATACGGGAGATGTCGCAGGAGAGACGGAGCAGCGGCGGCGCGTCTTTGGCACAGGTCAGCCCGGGGAGAGAGAGGAGCGAGGCGGGCAGTGGAGGAGGGGAGACCGGTGGAGGAGGACCGAGGGGCAGAGGAGAGGAGACGGCGGGAGGAGTGGAGGAGACGGATGAAGAGAACAGCATCACCGAGGAGGAGATGATCATTCATAGGATCCACAGACAGGCGTGTGAGGTGAGAGACGGGACAGTAACGCAACCTAGAATAAATAAACCTGCCTTTAAAGATGCACTGTGTAACTTTTCTGGTGTTATTTCTATGGTTATGTCATTGCTCTGCCTAGAATGTTCCACAGTATGACATTAAACGGCTCTACTTTACATTTATTCAATCACAGGTGGTTATACAGCTCAAAAATACCTATAAAAACAGGCATTCTGACTGTGAGCGGGGTCGCCTCTCCACAGATCTGACCTGTAACTTGGGTTGGTTTGGTCTCCATGAAGATATTAAGGTTTAATGCCATACTGTGAAACATTCCAGACAATGCAGTAACATCACCATGAAGAAAAGTATTTGACTGCCCTCAGATTACACAGTGCACCTTTAAGTACTGGTCCACTGACTCAAGTAAGAGTATAAAAGTATTTGGGAAAAGTACTGCTCAAGTAAGAGTAAAAAGAGTTATATTCCAGACAAAGCAATAACATCTCCATTGAGACGGACCCTCCACCAGAAAAGTTACACAATACACCTTTAAGTAACTTCTTTCATTTCTACTTAATTATTAAATGAACAATATTCTTAATAGAGTAATTTATAGCACCTGCCTCTGCCTGCACCTGTCTTTAGAGTGATGTATAAGGTACTTACAGATGAGACAATGGAAATATGTAAATGTATTCAAATCCTGTGGAAGTGATGAATGAGTCTATAAATAGAACTGTTCTTATTTACATACACTCATTAGTGGCTTTAATTGTTATTTATTGACATGGGATATGCAAATGTAAGGGACAATAGTGGCGATTGGTCCTTGTTACCAATTAAATTATGAAACTTTTAATTTGTGGATTTTTTTTATTTTATTTTTTAATCAAGATATCATAGAGAAGGACATCAGCAGGTTCTAAATGCTAGATGAAGTCATGCACAATTAAAGAAACAATGTACCTTTCCTGATGGGGACCTGCCACCTGCTTGTTTAAACAGGGATGTTATGCCATTGCCTGGAAAGTTCCACAGTATGGCATTGAAACTATCCTTAAAACTAACCTTTATTCTATTGCAGGCATATTTATTGCTCAAAACTATTACAATTGTTTCCTTGTGAGGGCGCCCCTTCACAGATCTGATCTGCATCACCTGTTGGTCTCCATGGAGACAGAAACATGCAAACCCAACATGTGTGCTTGTGGAAGTATTGAATGTACCCTGAGTTCACACCAGGACCAAACCAGGTCCAAACCAGGACTAAACCAGGACCAGGCCAGGATCAAACCAGGACTAAACAAGGACCAAACCAGGACCAAGTAGGACTAAACCGGGACTAAACCAAGATAAACCCAACCAGTACCAAACCAGAACTAAACCAGGACCAAACCAGTACCAAACCAGGACTAAACCAGGACTAAATCAGGATAAAACCAACCAGTACCAAACCAGGACCAAACCCGGACTAAACCGGGACTAGTAAGCACAGTTTAAATGTACGTAGGAGTTCACTTGACCGTTTTCACACCTCTGTGACAGTAGTGTTGTCCTCTTCACATCAGAGACAGTTATCGTTTGTGTCACCTCCTCCAGAGAGGGACCCTGCTGCTCTGAATGTGCCCTCTGAGTTTGAGTGGACGAAGAGGGGGTGAGGACAGGGACAGAGGGAGGAGGAAGAGGAGAGAAGAGAGGGAGGAGGAAGAGGAGGGGAGAGAGAGTGAGACAGAGGAAAGAGGAGGGGAGAGAGAGACACAAGGGAGGAAGAGAGAGGGGAAGAAGTGGAAAGGGGGAGAGAGAGGAGGAAGAGGAAGGGAGAGAGAGAGGAGGAAGAGAAAGGGAGAGAGAGAGGAGGAAGGGAGAGAGAGGGAGAGATAGAAGAGGAAGAGGAGGGGAGAGAGCGGGGAAAGGAGGGGGAAGAGGAGGGGAGAGAGAGAGATAGAAGAGGAGGAGAGAGAGGTGGAAGAGGGAAAGAGAGAGAGTGGTGGAAGAGGGGATGAAGAGGGGAAGAGTATGAAACAGGAGTGGAGAGGTGTCAGGAGCCTGCCTTAGGCCTCCAGGCTGATCTGCTGTAAATATTGGGCTTCACATTCAGACAGAGCACTGCGAAATATCCTTCTAAAAAAATACTGAAAATGACTTGAACTGGGACTAAACCAGGACTAAACCAGGATCAAACCAACCAGGACCAAACCAGGGCAGTGTTGACTTTTGATATTTGATATTTAAACTGTTTCCTCTAAATCATTTGACTGGTTCCTCCCATACTACTGCACAAATATGAAATAAGTGCATTCATATGGGTCATGATTCTCCACACATCTAACCTGTAATGTAGTTAATAGCTGTCTCCCTTGAGATAAGTTTAATCTCTACCATAGAACATTCTGGACAAAGCAATAACATGAAGACATGAACATGAAGACAAGAAGATGACCGAAAAGTTGCACAATGCACCTTTAAATAAGATAATTACTGAAAATAGTTGTAGTGCAGTGTAGTAGTATTCTCATGTAATATTCATACACAAAATAATACTTTCTTTATATTCTTATATTTGTTCTGATAAAATGCTACTAAAACTGTTCAGGAAATATCACATTTTGTCGTGTTCATGTGATATGTTAATCATTTTTCGTAGTATCAGTACTCGCTCAAATGAGTAGTTTCAGATCATAGTTTTAGTATTGATTAGAATCTGATTTCCGATACTTTTGACAGCCCTGTGAATGTGGTGTGTAAGTGCTTGGTGGTGGTCTGAGGATCCGATGATGCAGATTGGCAGCTTCATGTCCAAATTCGAGTCATTTCCACTTGTGTAGCTCTTTTTTTTGCCAGTGCACCCCCCTCCGGGCGTTCCTGCTGTAAATATTATGCTCCAGAGCTGTGGGTGAGGAACCTGGAACCTACCACCAGACCTCTGTACCAGCCTTACCACCCTCTCCTTACCTGCTGTGCCCCCCTCTGATTCCCCCTCTCTGCCCGGCGCTGGCTGGCATGTGAGCTGACAGCCCCATGTCACCTAAGGGCCCCAGGGTATTCTGCTTCCTCCTCCTCCTCCTCACCCTTCCCTCCTCTGTCACTGCCGCTCACAGACCCCACCCTAGATAACAGCGATACAAATATTTCAAACTCAATTTCAATACTAAGGAATAGACTTAATACTCAATACCGATTCTGATACCATGATTATAATAAAAACAGTCTTTCTTTAGACAATAGAATGTGATTTTTTAACATTAAATGCTAGTACTTTCTTTTCTATTTCCATGTGTTCTTATATCTGTGTAATCCCTCACTGGTCCATGGGTGTATACTAGTCTATGTGCTCTTATACTTAGCTCCAGATCATTCTAAAGACATTCAGTCCTGTCAATGGGACTTTTTTAGTATCTACCTGTGAAAAATGAGGATCTGGTTTTGTATTTTTTTTAGTATCATAGTATTAGTATTTGTAGTATTTATTAGGATCTGAATTTTGATACAGCCCTGGTCAGTGTCGCTCACAGATCCCTCCTCTTCTCTCCCTCCTCCTCTTCCTCCCCCCTCTCCCCCCCCTCAGTCTTCTTCAAAGCCCCAGCCGTGGATCCATGAGGCTCTGACTGAGAGGTGACATTTGTGCTTTTCCTCAGGGACAGACGAGAAGTTCAGGGTCTTTAACTTTCACGAGGTGTTTGCATTTAGACCACAGGACGTTTTGGGAATATATTTAGTTATAAGCATGTTTAGTCATATGTTTAAATTGTCTTTTTTATTTAAAAAAGTAAACAATGACAATGCAATGTTAGAACGAAATGTTGTGGCCCAAACTCCTCGTCAAAGCCTGATCTGGTCAGACCTCAGAAGCTCAGCAGGACCGGGCCTGGTTAGTATTTAGATGGGATATTGCTGGCATTTGTGGCTACAATAGTATCTGACCAAGTGTGGCGTGAATGAATAATGCAGAAAATTGTAAAGCGACTTTGAGCATCTGGAACAGAGTATAAGACAAGTGCATTATTATTTGCTATTGTTAGGTCACTAAATGAAGTTTTGAAGTACGACATACTGCTGAAGAAAATACAGATGATATACGATAATAATATATGCTACTGACACAATAACCCTAAAGCAGGATTACCCCAAAAAACTTTTCTAAATTTACAATATGGCTGAAAGCAACTGCAATAAATAAAAATATACTTAGTTTGTATCTATAATGAGTCATAGTTATTTGTGCATCCCTCTACAGCTTAAATCTTTTCATAGTTCAGAAAAATAACAAAACGTTCATAAATATTGACCCCTAAAAATTATTGTTCCATCTAATCTGACAAGCCTAGCTATTGTAAAAAAAAAGTGCAGATGTTACTGCTTTGTCTGGAATGTTTCACAGTATGGCTTTAAAACCTTTCTATCATCATGGAGACCGAATCAGACCAAGTTACAGGTTATATCTGTGGAGAGGCGACCCCGCGCACAGTCAGAATACCTGTTTTTCTAGGTATTTTTGAGCTCTAAAACCACCTGTAATTGAATAAATGTAAAGTAGAGCTGTTTAATGTCACACTGTGGAACATTCCAGACAGAGCAGTGACATATCCATAGAAACAAGCAGGTGACGAACCCCCAATCAAAAAGTTCAAAGAGTTCAATCATTTGGCTTTAGTTTATTTGTTATCGTAGCGAAATAACAAAATGGCCGCCCTCTAATCATCAGTATGCAGCATCACAGCTCAGGTAAACATACATATTTCCCCTCTCATAAAAGGGACAGCATTTAATTACTAAGATTAGAAGTTGCTCTGTTTACATCTGTGTAATACCACAGAGGTCACCGTGTTCTCCTCGCCTGACCCAGCGCAATCTGTCTCCTTCAATACGTATACACCCCTTGTATGTTTTTTTTAATTAAATACAGATAATATTATTTGCTTTGTTGCTTCTTTTGCAGGCTGGCGAGCAGATGTATGTCGACCCTGGCAGCGGGTACAGGGTTTTCACGGAGAATGCCCACCGCGATCGAGGCAGGTGCTGTGGCAGTGCCTGCAGACATGTAAGCACCAGATTGTGAGTGACCCCAAACCAGAGCTCGTGTGGACCACTTTAAAGCAGCACGCGCTTTTAAACACACAAACACATGTTCACGCACTGCTGTTTGGTCGTGTGGTGTTTTTAATGTCCTTGGAGGTAAATAATATGAGCAGGTGACGTGTCAGGAGCAGTGGGCGACCAGCTTTATACAGATCTTAAGATACAGGTTAAAGGTCAGGTTAGCTGGAGGATTAGTTTATCCTGTAGGTTTTAGGATCATGGGGCAAAATAAAGTCTAGACCAGGACTAGACCAGGACTAAACCAGGACTTAACAATGATTAAAAAGTACTGACCTGCAGTGGTGGAAATAGTACTCAATTTGTATTCCATCCACCAATGTACTTAATTATAAGTACAAGTACTGCTGCTACATTTGTACTTAAAGTTACAACATGTAACTGTCTGGAGGTGGCACGTCACCTGCATGATTCCATTGAAATGGAAAATGAAGCCAGCTTCATAATATTCTTCATGGAGATAGATATTTTTTCTGCCTATAGTCAAATAAACTTCCATGGAAACAAGCAGCAGGAGGCAATAAACACAACCAAAATGAAAAAAACTATTTTTGACTGACTAAAAACTCATATACTGTGGCTATAAATCCAGCCA
Organism: Taenioides sp. WSHXM2023; assembly: GCA_029959045.1. Lineage (NCBI taxonomy): Eukaryota > Metazoa > Chordata > Actinopteri > Gobiiformes > Gobiidae > Taenioides > Taenioides sp. WSHXM2023. The sequence continues at coordinate 31,511,559 of CM057095.1, read as the reverse complement.
AATGTTAGGTGAGCGGTTAGCGTTCTTGGAGTATGCATGTTCTACCTGTGTCTGGATGGGTTTCCTTTAAGCACTCCAGTTTCCTCTATCATATCACATCCTGAGACAAAGATCTAAAGATGGGTGTCTGACAGTTCACTGGCTCTGACAAGTTGCCCCAGAAACCACTGAAGGAAAATGCAGACAACAAATTTCTCTACTTAGACAATTAAAAAAATATGAAAATTTCCAGTTAATAAAACTGAATTGAATCCAGGATATAAAAATCTAAGTATAAAATCCTAATTGCTCTTTTGTTACATTTATAGATATTCACTGATATTTCTGTCTCTGTAGTGTCCCTACGGTCAGGTGAACGTGAAGGACCCCGCCATGAAGAAAAGATTCAACTCTCTGTTCTACGTGTAACCTCTACACCATCACACCTCGAGACAGATACAGACAGGACCGTGATGCTGTGATGTCACTGAGTGGACTCTACAGACCTGAACTCTGTCTGCAAATGCATGTGTCAGTCGTGGACACATCTACAGTCCTGGTTTAGTCCTGGTTCAGTCCTGGTTTAGTCCTAGTTTAGTCCTGGTTTATTCCTGGTTCAGTCCTGGTTCAGTCCAGCTTCAGTCCTGCTTCAGTCCAGCTTCAGTCCTGCTTCAGTCCTGCTTCAGCCCTGGTACAGTACAGGTTCAGTTCCGGTTCAGTCCCGGTTCAGTCCTGGTTTAGTCCTAGCTTAGTCCTGGTTCAGTCCAGCTTCAGTCCAGCTTCAGTCCTGTTTCAGTCCCGGTTCAATCCTGCTATAAACCTGGTTTAGTCCTGGTTTAGCCCTAGTTTAGTCCTGATATAATCCTGTTTTAGTCCTGGTTCAATCCTGGTATAGTTCTGGTTAAGCCCTGGTTCAGTACAGGTTCAGTACTCGTTCAGTCCCAGTTCAGTCCTGGTTTAGTCCTGATTTAGTCCTTGTTCAGTTTTGGTTTAGTTCCAGTTCAGTCCTGGTTTTGTCCTATCTTAGTCCTGGTTCAGTCCTGTTTACTGCTTTGCTCCGTGATGCTGCAGAAATCTCCCAGTCCCGTTTTTTCCCTTTCTTTTTTCCTCATAAGCAGCCATATTTGTTATGATATGCACACACCATGCATGTTCCTGATTGGCTAACCCACCTGTCAATCACGCCCATCTGAACTCTGGGAGATTCACCTATGTCCAGCCACACATGTTCGTAAACTATCGCAGAAGTGTGTATTCTGCACTTTAAACAGACTCGGGGTCATGTGACTTCTGCTGTCGTTATTTGGAAAAGTGCAGATGCATATTTTTAGATTGTACCAAATGATGAAATCTGAGCTGCAACTCCGCAACTTCCACCTCCAGTGACTCCAGGACCAGCGCGTTTCTCTCCTTGTGGAACCATTTCACTAAAGACTCCATTTTGGTTCATTTCTTTCACAGCTGTGCCTTCATGTTATTTTTTTGTTTTGTCTTTAAGAGTATTAAACAGATCACACACCAAAATCTCATCATAATCTCTGGAGTTATCAGATTCCTCAAATGTCATGTAAAGTTCCATCTGTTGTGAATTATCTGATTTCTTTCTGACTGTTCACACCTCTGCAGGTTTTGACAAGAAAAAATATGTGTTAAAGAAGGAGAGAAGAATAGTACTGAAAATTTGCACAAAATTTGAGTACAAGTATCGCTGCCAAAAAGTTACATACTGTGGCTTTAGGTCCAACCAAACTGAGGGATTAGCATTCTTAGAGTTTGCATGCTTGATGGGTTTCCTTTGACTTTGCACTATAAAAATTCTGAATTTAATCTGAGATATAAAAAAAGTTGCATTTTTAATCCTATTTTATGATGACATTATTACATTTATAGGTATTCACTAGGGATGAGATGAGAAACGGTTTCCACAAGAAGAATTATTTTGTTTGTAGCCTACACCTCTACAATCACAACCTGAGTCTGTGTCTCCAGAGCCTTCACCTGCAGATGGAAACACATCCAAGTTTGTCTCTCAGTTTATGGACAGGCCTCATGTGAAGCTCAGAACCTCCAGAATTCCCTCCCTGAGCTGCAGAGGCTGCACTAGCACTGATTCAGGATCGGCTGCAGGTGCTGGGGTTTAGGGATTGAGCGTTCAGATCAGAGAGAGACATTTTGGGGTTAAACACACTGGATTTCAGCTTTGAAACTTAGACTAATGTAAGGCTCATTCTGTTTTCTGATCGGATAATCGTCTTGAACCGAAAACAAATTATAACAAACAACTCTGGTCATCATGTCCAGTGTTTTTGTAATTAAGAATAAATCAACATTACCGTTGTTATAAAAGCTATAATGGTTCTGAACATGTTTACCTCATATCTGGGGACACAGGTTGGTCAGGTTTATGAAATTTAAAATCAAAATCTTACATGAATTTACAGTTCTTTTTAAAAATTCATTGTACTTTGTCTCCTAAATACAGCAGATCCTCTAAAAATCCTCAGATTCACTGTCACGTGTCACCAGGTGTTTTTGATGATCAGACTTCTCTTGTGCTAAACACCAAAATCAGATCTAATCATTGAGTTATCTGATTACTCCCGTTATCTGATTTTGACTGGTCATGTAAAAGTCCTCATTGACTCCCATAGTGACCACAGATTTCTCCTGACGGACGATTTCACTTAAACCTCCATTTTGTTTAGTTTCTTCCTGAGCGCCAGTGAAAAACGCTCTGAGCCTTATTTTGTCTTTAAGAACATTAAACAAATGGAGGATTATCTTATACACTGAGTCATGTGGAGGGAGGAAGAGATGAAAATGGAGAGAGCGCCCTCCAGAAAAAGGATGAGTACGCAACAGTATCTAAGACTGTGTGATATTATACTCTGCATTTGTTCTTGTTCCTCCCTCTCTCTTTCCCTTTCTTTCCATCCCTATTTCTCTCTCTTGCCTAATCTTTTTTCTCTCTTCACCTCTGTCCCTCCCTTATTCCCTCTCTATACCTCCCTCTCTCTTTCTGCCTTATCATGTCTTTCTCTTTTTCCATCATTTTCTTAATAAATGTTTTGATAAGTCAGTGTCTTCTCTTCTTTCTCCCTCTTCCTCTCTCTCATCTCATCTCTCCCTCCCTAATTCTCTCTCTTCCTCTCCTTTTGCCCTCTCTTACTATATTCCCCCCTCTCTCTCCTGTTCTGTTTCACTCCTCCCTCTGTCTCTCTCTCCCAAATGTACCACTCTACGAATATTATTTTATTTCTCTTATTCACCTGCCCCTTCCCCCTTTCTCTCTCCCTTCCCTCTCTCTTCCTCTCTTTCTGTCTCTCTGCATATCACACCTCTTTCCTCCTCTCTTTCTTCTGTGCTGTCTCTCTTTCTCAGTAGATTTCTGTTGTTAAAAATAGCTCTTCTCTTCACTGGGTCAGACCTCACACTTGGCTGCGTTGCCTGGGCAGCTCTTGATCCGATCGGTCTGTTAACAAACATGCCACAACTGCCCCCGTGGACCCTCCTCTTTTTCTCATCTCCATCTCATCTCCTCCTCTCACTCTCTTCTACCTCTCAGCTCCATTTTTCTCTCTCCTCTTTCTCTCCTCTCTCATCTCTCTCTCCACTCTACTCTCCCTCTCCTCGCTTGCGCCTTCTCTCACCTGTCCCTCTCTCTCTTTCTCCTCTCTCTCCTCTCCGGTCGTCTCCCTCTCCTCCTCCTCTCCCTCTCCTCTTTCTCCTCTGTCTCTCCTCTCAATCTCTCTCTGTCTCCTCTCCCTCCTCTCCTCTCACCTTCTTCGAGCTCTCTCTTCTCCCTCCCCTCTCTCTAACCTCTCCCTCCCTCTCCTCCCCACTCCTCTCTCTACTCTCCCTCCATTCAACCATCTCTCTCCTCTCCCTGTCGTCTCCCTCTCCCCCCCTCCTCTCCCTTCATCAATCCCTCTCCTCTCTCTCTTGTCCCTTTCCTCTCCCTCTTGTCACCATCTCTCTTCCTCTCCTCTTTCTCTCTGTCTCTCTCGTTCTCACTCTCCTCCCCCTCTGTCTTCTCTTTCTCTCCCCTCTCTCTGTCTCTCCTCTCTCTCTCCACTTGGCTAACACACAACGCCCCGCGGCCAGTAGCATCTACGCTAACCTAGCCAACTCTCGCACCAGGCAAGCAGAGAGAGGGAGGGAGAGAGAAAGATGGACAGAGAGGGATTGAAAGAGAGAGAATGAAGGAGAGACACTGACTTTTAACAATACATTTCTCACATGCCACTTAAAATAGAGAGAGAAGGAGAGAGAAATAGAGGTTTGACAATACATCAAAACCCTTAAGGAAAAATCTGGTGCTGATGGACTGTCTTGAAAACGAGTGTGAAAGTTTTCCAAGTCTCCAGAAGTCAATAACGAAGCGCCTCTGGACTCGTGTCGTGAGATTAACAAGAATCAAAGCCAAATCCCACTATAAATGAATGTAATTAGCCCATCGCAAAGAAACGTGTATTATTTAAGTAACAGAATTTCCTGGAAAATCTCCTGTTTTATCATGTGTAAAAGCTGCCAACTCCGTATAGATCTTTTCACATTCTTGGATTCTTGGATTAGTTCATCAGAGCTTCTGGATCTGTTTAAATTAGATGTATATACAGCTGTATATAGTTATAACATGTCTTCTATTCTTGATGTGAGCAAAGGAAATGGAATTACTCTGAATGGTGTTATTTAAGAGGTTCATTCTATATTTTGTATTTATTTACATTCACATTCTTTTCCACCTTCAAGGTACTCAGCTTCACAACAAGGAACCACGCCACGCCAGTCTCTGCAGACACTGGGGGCGAGGTGGGTTAAATGTCTTGCCCAAGGACACAACAGCTGCATTCATCTGTGAGAGCTCGAATCACACTGCCAACCGCTCCACCAATGATGTTTACGTCGAGAGTGGGATTCGAACTGCCAACCATCAGATCAGTGGACAAACGCTCTACCAACTGAGATACACTGCTCAGTGAAGACAGACATTTTTCTACAATGCAGTTTCCAAAGAGCAGACCATACAAACTTGAAAAATTATGACATCACAACATGCTATAGGCTTATAATATTTAACACAGATAGGGCAGCTAAAGTTTATATTTTTATAATGCAGATTTTTGTTGTAATACAGTGAGTTCTTGGGTCTCGTTAATAATAGAAATGATCAGGTTCAACATTTGTGAATTTACCTTTTGGGAATTTCATGGCAAAGTACAATGTAAGCAATAAGGAAATCTGGGAGTCATGTGACGCCATCATTCCCCATCAATAGGCTCTATTCACGCTTACGTCACAAAACCAGAAGACGTTTGGAAACATGTGGATGACGACTTCCATTGGGCTTTGTTGGCAAGAGTAATTCTGAGAAAACTGAGAAAATGGCCCAGTTTTCTTCATCTAAATGTCATTGTATTCTTCCTTTTTTCCTTTTATAAATTGCCTATTAATTTGTGTATTATAATTTGTCTAACTTAATAAAAAAAAAAAAGTTGTCATTGTTTGTCATCCGTCCCCCATGAAAAGCTTCGGCAGGTTGTGAAGACGCTGCTGCTGAATCCACAGTTTTATCACATGTCCAGTGTCGGGAACTACACCAGAAGTCGTCATCCGCATGTTTCCAAATGGCTTCCAGTAAGCGTGAACAGGGCCTATTGGGGAAACAATGTCCGATGTTCAAATTGTCTACACACTGACATTTCTCAATAATAAGGCCTATTCACGCTTACCGGAAGACGTTTGGAAGCATGCGGATGACGACTTCTGGTGTATATAATAAACCCGTGGATTCAGGGCATGTGATACCAACACTGGGCATGTGATAAAACCATTGGACTCAGCAGCAGTGGTCTTCACAACCTGCCAAAGCTTTCCATGGGGGACGGGACTCTAATCTCATTTTTGCATCTACAGTTACATATTTTTTTTTATTAAGTTAGACAAATTATAATACACAAATTAATAGGCAGTATATAAAAGGAAAAAAGAAAGAATACAATGATATCTAGATGAAGAAAACCAGGCCATTTTGTCAGTTTTCCCAGATTTTTTCAGATTTTGTCAGAGTTACGCCAACAGAACCCAAAGGAAGTCGTCTCCAAACATCTGCTGGTTTTGTGATGTAAGCGTGAATAGAGCTCATACTTACCCATTCCCTACCCACTTAAGGTAATTTAAGGAGTGATTCTAAAAGCTTTTTCACAAACTTTACTCTAAAATTATACACCTAACTCATCGAACCCTGCTCAGACCAGTGTTCTTGGGCAAGACACCTCTCTGAGTAGTGGTAATCTGAGTACAACAGGTATTTCCAGTTGTTTTATTCACATTACAGAAAAATTGCCCAATTGCAGACCAAAGTTTAGATGCATTTTGGAAATCCAGTTGACTAAATCTGCAATCCATAAACGAATGATCATAAGCAGAAGCCTGATCTCAGCTTTACAGGGCGACACTGGTGGATTTCAGTCTGTGGTAAAACGTAACAGCAATGGAGGGTGAAGGTCACGTCGTCACGTCTGTGAGTCTCTTCGCCTGCTCACCAGGCCAAACCACCAGGTTGCCGATCCACTGTGGACCTGTGCCTGCCGCCAATGCTGCCGTCGCCTTTTGCCTGGGGACTTTCTGTCACTTTACAGCACAGGGATTGCCAGTCAAGGCCCCGGCAGGTCCCGCGGTTGGTCCATGAAATAGGCCAAAATGTCCCGTCTGCCTCCCTCGCCTCTTCCTCCTCTTCTTCCTTCAGGATGACGCTGGCGCAGTTTAGTTTAGTAGTTTTTGGGGCATGTGGAGCAGTTGGTGACGGAGATACGAGGAGCTGCTGGCTATGTTTAAATGTACCAAAATCAAGATAATTCTCTGATTTCTGGAGTTATCCGATTATTAAACTGTCATATAAACAGTTCCATCTACAGTGGGTAACCTGATTTCTCTGGCTGTTCACACACATGGAGGTTTGGACAAGGGGAATTATACAAAAAGGGCAAACGCGACAAAGACAAGAATGTGAAAGATTTAAAGAGTTACTGTATTTTCAAATTCATTGTACTTTCTCTTGTAATTCAGTAACTCTGTCACTGTAGATTAATGTATATAACATTTAATTATATGAATTATCCTATATATTTGTATTCAAGAGTATGGATGCACTGATTCAGCTTTTTCAGCTCCGATACTGACTTTATGCAGGGACTGAGAATGGCATTTTCCCCCAGAAACACTCATTACAAAACTGATCCAATTGTGTTTTGTAATTGTTATTTATACTGAACAGCTTTGAATGAATAAAAGTTCAAACATTATGAGATGTCATAGTCGTACATCAGCCAGTAAATATCAGACAAATTAAAGACCCAACCAGGATATTGACTGAACCAATATCATGGATAACTGAACCAGGAAATTTTGCTGGATCGATTATCAGGAATGTCAGTTTTGGTATTGGTGCATCCTTACGTATAGTTTTTTACTGATGGGGAAAACTAGAGGAAACTCACCCAGACACAGGGTGAACATGCCATGATGGCTTCATTACAATCTTGGAATTGAACCAAGGACCTCCTTCCTTCATAGGGCTAACCACTCTGCCACTGTGCTGCTATAGAGAGGTGGAAAGAAACATGCAAACTCCACATCCAAAGGCCCCAAATGTCTAGAAATCTGCACAGATCCACTGTTTTGCGTGTTAAACCTCTCTTGGTAGTAGTAGTTGTATTAATGATAACTGATAATGAAGTTGAAGTTGTTTTAACATATTCGGGTGTTATTTGTGGGGAGGGCTGTGCTTGGTTGAATACATTTTGTGGATGGCGTCTGGATTATGCAACCTCCTCCTCCTCCTTGTAGAATGATGAAAAATGTAGAAATCCATAAAGAGATTTCACCATCCCTGAAAAGGAGGGAGAGGAGGAGGAAGAGAGAGAAGAGAGGAAGGGAGAGGAGGGGGAGGAAATAGAGGGGAGGAGGGGCAGAAAAGAGAGGAGAGGGAGGGAGGAAAGGAGAGGCAAGAGAGGAGGGGAGAGGAGAGGAAGGGACAGAAGGGGGCGGTAAGAGAGGAGAGGAGGGGAAGAAGGGATAAGGGGGGAGATAAGAGAGGGAAGTAGGAGAGGAGGGGGAAGAGAGAGAGGAAAGGAGGGGAAGAAAGGAGGGAGAAGAGGAGAGAAGGGGAGAGAAGAGAGGGGGGAGGAGAAGAGGAGAAGGGCAGATGTGATCCAGGTCATAGACGGCGACTCATTTTTTCAAATTTAAAATAAATATATTGATTTTCCTGCTATGTTTTTTTATTTAATGTTTTTATTTGGTTTATTTATCAGTGACATTAATTAATATTGATATGTTGCAGTGGCATCACGCTGGGGGTGTTCTGCATGTATGCATATGGTGAAATGTTCAGCAGTTACCATGGTGACACTGTCGGAGCCTGTGATCAATACGAGTGTTCATGGTTCTGTTTGTTGTTTGTTGTCTGTTATTTGACAGAGGCATGTTCAACAGTAAAAAATCATTCCACCTGTTTTAGTTCCAGCTAAGTCAATTCTTTCTGGTCAGATTGCGTTAAGTTAAAGCTCAAATTAAAGACTAGACAGAGCAGTGCCAACAGTTAGCATCACACACACACAGAAAAAGATGATGACATAAGATGCAATGTATCAATAGATTTTGTTGGCAAAACTTAAAGGTGCATTGTGTAACTTTTCTGGTGGAGGGTCTGTCAAATGCTTTTCTTTACCGAGATGTTGTTGCTTTGGAATGTTCCACAGTATGGCATTAAACCTTTCTATCATCATGGAGACCAAACCAGACCAAGTTACAGGTCAGATCTGTGGAGAGGCGACCCGCTCACAGTCAGAATGCCTGTTTTTCTATATGTGTAACCTGTAATTGAATAAATGTAAAGTAGAATTGTTTAATGTCATACTGTGGAACATTCCAAGCAGAGCAGTGACATCTCCACAGAAACAAGCAGGTGATGAACCCCCAACCAAAAAGTAACACAATGTACCTTTAAAGTGACAAAACAAATCATGAAATCTTCGTACTTGAACCGTGGTATTCCAGCTGTATTTTTTTCCTTTTTGGATCAGAGGCTTGTGTGGTGGGAGCAGATGTTACTCCAGATCAGGACTGATGCGTTGCTCTTTCTGTCTCTCTCTCTGTCTCTCTTTCTCTCTTTCTCTCACTCTTTTTGCCTCGGAGGAAACAGCAGAGATCAGACCACAGCGCTGACCAGACCAGCTGCAGTCAAAACAAGCTTACAAGCCAAAACTCAACCCTCTTTACCGCACAACCACACAGAGCCACACACACAACAGCAGAGGTGGGGAGTACTCAAGTACATTTACTTTTTTCATTTTCATTTACTTTTCTAGCACTATACTTTTAATCCTACTTGACTAATATTTTTATTAATGTAACTATAGTCTCACTTGATTAAAAGTTTTGGTTACATTTGTGTTTCTCGCACCACTCCTACAGAAATTATTTAGTTTTTTCTCATTTTTGTTTTTTATCCTTTGAAAAGGCTAGATTTTGTGCATTATTTCATATTTTGTCAACATACATTAACTTTTTACTCTATATGTGGCAGCAAATGTAGCAGAAGACCTTCCAGAGGAAATCCAATCAAAACACCAGAGCGGAGTAAGAACGATGCCTATCCTGTTGTGTTCCCCTGGCGCCCCTTGGAGTCTGCTGTGATGCTGCAGGAGACAGAGGAGGGACACTTTTGGTTCTTCCTCTCCTCAAACTGCCCTGACACAGGATCTCCTGACTCTCCCTGACCAGTCCTCCTGTTAAACTGCACTGAGAGCATCACCATAGCAACAGGTAAACAAATGAACTAATGTTGGGAGGGAGTAGCTTCAACTAAAACAGAACTAACTAAAGCTTTTGTAAAGGTTGTCAGAGTTAAAAGTGAACCATTATCAGTTTGTGGGACCATGGTATAAGTGGATTAAACAACTCAAATCAAAATCAGTATTTGAATGGACTCCATATGCAAATCACAAAAGCAGCTGTTTTTGAAGTACCATCATTTCCTCCACAAACATAAAAATCTCTTGTCTTATTCTGCATAAAAACTGCAAACCCTGTTATTGTACATCTGTGCGAACATGCTCTGAAATGTGATTCTTGTATTAGTTTGTCAGTTCAGATTTCATTTTGCCCCTCCACAGATCTGACCTGTAACTTGGTCTGGTTTGGTCTCCCTGAAGATAGAAAGTTTTAATGCCATACTATGAAACATTCCAGACAAAGCAATAACATCATGGAGAAAAGCATTTGATGGATCCTCCACCAGAAAAGTTATTGTCTCACAGTCTTGCTGCTTTGTGTCACCGTGGTAACTACAGAGCATTCCACCATACACATACATGCAAAACACCCTCAGCGTGATGTCACTGCAAAGTATTAATGTTAATTAATCCCCCTGATAAATAAACCAAATAAAAACATTTAATTAAAAAAATCATATTGCTGGAAAATCTATTTATTTATTTTAAATTTGAAAATATATGTTGCCATCTTCAGTCTGTAAGTATTTCTGGATGTGTTTAAAATGTGAACTTTGAAGAGAATTATTAAAACATAAATATTATCTGAATCACAATGTTTGTCAATAAAATCACTATAGAAATCATAGCATTTTTTCCCCTTTAACACACCAGCAGACCTGCCCCACGGCACTGCCCTCTGCACGACCACTTACCCAGCTCCTCCACGGCCAGACACTGACGCCGGCTGGCACTGTCCCTGGCACTGGCACCGGCACTGAGTGAAAATAAACACAAGTGTCAGACCCGTAATGCCCAGAGGAACAGCAGTCCCCCTTTGTACATTTGTATGTGCATGTGTGTGTGCACGGGTATTATTACAATGTGGGAACTAAAGTGCGTACACTCAATGCATGGGGACCTGTCACACGTACAGGGACAAAAGACAAACGTAAATACCTTATTATTAGATCAACAACATGGTTTAAAGTTCGGATATGGGTTAAAGTTAGGGTTTAGGAGGTCAGAGTTCAGCTTGTCAAGTATTTCCTCTGGAAGGTCATATCTGCCACATACGATGTAAAAAGCCTGTAGCATCTCAAATGTCCATAGCTAGAGCTCTTTAGATAGCCTCTTGCACAGTTGTTAAAAGAATTGAGTGTAAGATTTGGATAAAAAATATAGAAAGTGCTCCACTGTGTTCTTAAACTCCATACACCATACACTTTCACTTGAATCATCTGGATGATTTCAGCTCTGGAATTGCCGATCTCTACTGAAGGTAAAAGGAGCTGTTCACTTGAAAACTACCGCTTCATGACATCACAAGGTGGAACAGAGCATTTTGAGCTTTGGAGATGTAGACAGACTAATAATAAAGGATTACTCAAACATGTGAATGAAACAAAACACAACTCCAGGTCTGTTTTTGAGGTGGTAACGACATTATAACATGACTTAAATATCACAAGAGTCCAGTTTGTGTAAAACTGTACCGTTAAAGTTACACTCTGAAAATGACAGAATGAAAGTCTATGCAGTGTCCCCAGATAACACACAAACTGGACATGTGTTAGTGTTTTGCAGCAGGAACGAGAGCAGCTCCTCCATCACTGTCTCCTCTCCTCTCTCTCCTCTCTCTCTTATCTCTCCTCCATCGTCGCCTCAGGCCTCGGCTCTGCTCCGGTCATATGGACAACAGCTCCCTGTGGTGGAATTAGCCTGACCACACCGTGAGTGACAGGCAGTGTGCCATCGCTTCAGACAGGACTGGAAATAGCCATGGACTCTTCGTCGTCCTCCTCTTCCTCCTCACGTCGCGACAGGTGGTCCGCCCCATGCCACGCGGTGCAGATGTGAGCGGAGAGGGGGGCAGGTGGGCAGAGTGGTCATCTGCGGCGCCCCTGTGGTCATTAGGAGGAAGTGCAGTCATGTACATATCGTGTCTGTTTAACCTTTGGCTTTGTGTTGGTGCTTTGTTCAGTTTGATCTCAGACTGCAGGAGACAGAGGAGACTATAGACTGTGTATATAAATGGACATAACTAACCCGCCAGCCGCCTCCGCGTTCCAAATAGGAAGTGAGCGTAGGTGAGATTCGGCTCCATCGACTCTGGCACCACTTCACTTTGTATTGAAAACGTCCCCACCTCTCTCTGTAACTGCTGCTCTGAGCCTCATCATTTTGGTCTTAAAATGTTCATATTAACCCACTGTACATGATCCTCAGGTTTTTATTTCACTATTTTGTCTGTAAATCAAGATGAACATTATGAACATTCATAACAGACCAGTGAGGTGCCTTCTTTCCCCAAGGTCGCTCACACTAGCATTAGCAACAGGTTTGATTGACAGCGTTGCCAAACACCTGCTCCCTGTTAAACCAGGGTTGAAAGAGGGAAGAGGCGTTAGCTTCAACAGCTTCACTCCTGATTGGCTCTTTGGTTGCTATGATACTCACGGTTGGAACTCCAAATGTGGATCTCGACTCCAAATTCACCCATAGAACTTCCAGCCTCAATAAGCTTCATTTGACTGTTATAGTTGTTATAGTTGAAGTCACACTCCCATAGTCCACTTCTTCATACAGTCTATGGTCCAAACTCACATCTTCATAACTACTGGAGAAGTGTGTATTTTGTAAACTACAGCACCAAAAACAGCCGCACACAGGCAGAACATGCAAAAAGGACGTTAAACCCCAGACCAGGCACAGACTTTTTTTCACACAGGGCGACATTATAAAACTTATTTTGAGCCGAGGACCACAGAGCAGCGGTTAATACAGTGACTCATTCAGGGAGCATTTTAGAGCTTTGAGTCACTGTATCTGGAGCAGAATGTTTGAGCCTGTGTCCTGTTCCAGTGTGATGCTTTTGAGGTCAAAGAGGTAGAAGTACTTTTTACATTTGCACTAAAAACTATTTCCCATGAACATTTGGAATATTAGTCCTCCTCATCCTTCAGTCAGTGTCAGTGGAGCAGTGGGTGACCACTAGAGATGCACCAATCCAGCTGTTCTGGTTCCGATACCGATTTCGATATTATGGTTTTAAAAATCTGCCGATACCGATAGCAACCAATACCAGTGCAAAGACTGCAACAGCATTTATTTACATTTTCATATCGACACAAAACTGATCTAAAAGTGTTATGGAGCTGTTATTACTCCGGCAAATTAACTCATTATGAGTCTTATTACATCAATTTATATAAAATCAGGATATTGTCTTTCTATCCAATCCAGCTAAATTTTCAGAGCCGATATCTGATACCCGATACCAGTATCAGAACGGTGTATCCCAAGTGACTAAAGTGCAGCCCCTGGAATCCTTCCAAATGAATAAACACATTTCATGTACATTAAAAAGCCCTACTTCACATAAAATTGACTCTTTTGAGCTTTAAGTCATGTTAGAATGTTGTTAGCTCCTCAAAAACAGACCTGGAGTTGTGTTTTGTTTCATTCACACATGTTTGAGTAACTCTTTATTATTAGTCTGTCTACATCTCCAAAGCTCAAAATGCTCTGTTCCACCTTGTGATGTCATGTGAAAAAAAAAGTGGTAGTTTTCAAGTGAACAGCTCCTTTTAGCTTTAGCTGAGTAGAAATCAGAAATTCCGGGGCTGAAATGATCCAAATTTTTCAAGTAAAGGTGTGTGGAGTTTAAAAACACAGTGGAGCACTTCCTCTATCACCCCATGACATCACAAGGTGGAACAGAGTGTTTTCAGTTGGAGAGAAGAACACAGCCTAAATCTGCAGGGTTAAACGTGTGAATGAAACAAAACACAACTCCAGGTGTGTTTGTGATGAGGAAACTACATTATAACACAGATCAGAAAATAGTGTCATATGGACCCTTTAAAAGAACGTCCCTGAATGAAACTAGTCAGACCAACACATGCACTACTACAATTTTTAACCAATTTCTGTATTTGAAAACTTTAATAATTGTATTCCAATGCTTTCGTTTCATTTTTCAGTGACTATAATAAAATCAATAGTTTGTCCGTTCCATTTTAACTTTTTATTGTTCTCATTTTGAAAGCGGTTTCCCTCATCCCAACTCTTTTCACATATTTCTAGCCGCGTTTTCATCCACCTCTGATTGAAGTTTTCTTTTCGTTTGACAGCTCTGACACCGGCCCATGTAAACCAGCTCTACCCGGCGCGCCCCCCTTTCAAATCCTGCTTCACGCCACCACCATAAACTACCTCTATCCATTATGTTTTCCTTGTCCTCTCTCTCTTCTGTGGCCAGATATGGACAAATATGCAGTCCCCCAGAGGGTGTGTGGGTCCCTGGTGGAGGTGTGGAAGAGGGGGATGAGGAGGAGGAAGAGGAGGAGGAGGAGGGGGACAGCAGTTGGCGTGCACGGAGCAGAGGCGCAGGCTGGCTAGTTAAGGACTCCTCTCTCCTATCCTCCATCTGCTGGGGAGCGGGGCTGTGATTTGGTCTCCAGCAGAGCAGCAGAGCAGGGAGGAGAGACGGAGGGGAGGAGGAGGGCTGGAGGAGAGGAGGAGGAAGAGGAGGGAAGGCTGGAAAAAAGAGAGAAAGTGTGGAGGAAACATTGGATAGATAGAAAGATAGAAAGAGAGAGAGAGGAGATGCTAAGGCAATAAAACCAGTACAATCAAATATGAGAAAAATACTGATCAGTAAAATGGTTCTGTAATGATTTTAAACGCAGATTCAGTCTTATTTATAAAGGTTTCCTCTATTGTAACATGTGTATTATGAGACCAACAACACTGAGGAAAGATAAAGATGGAAGACTAGGGAAAAAAGAGAGAAAGTGTGGAGGAAACATTGGATAGAAAGACAGAGAGAGAGGGGAGATACAGACAGAAATGAAAAGACTGCATAGCTTAAAGTCTATTATTAGCTCTTAGCCCACATATATTACTGGGTCTATGCAAAATCACAAGTCACTGTTCACTTTATGGTCTAACATTGTGTCCATAGGTTTAACTGCGACTGTTAAAAGTATTGAAAATCAGATAATCGATACCAAAAATAATATTAGATACTCAGTTGAACAAGTATCGATACTAAAAAAAGATGGTCATTATTATTTTGTGTCTTATTATCATCATTGTGGAATTAAAGGTGCATTGTGTAACTTTTCTGGTGATTGGGGCTCTGTCACCTGCTTGTTTCTATGGATGTCATTGCTCTGCCTGGAATGTTCTACAGTGTGACATTAAACAGCTCTACGTTACATTTATTCAATTACAGGTGGTGTTATTGCTCAAAAATCCCTAGAAAAACAGACATTCTGACTGTGAGCGGGTCGCCTCTCCACCAGAAAAGTTGCATTGCACCTTTAAAATCTGTATCGAGACAAAACTATCTCCTCTTGAAATATTTATGACCAAAATATATAGGTACGTGTGTGTGTGTGTGTGTGTGTGCGTGTGTGTGTGTGTGTGTGCGCGTGCGTGCGTGTGTGTGTGTGTGTGTGTGTGTGTGTGTGTGTGTGTGTGAAAATTCCTAATCTTTACCTTTATTAGAAATGTAATCTGATCACTATAGCAACAGAAACAGACAACATAATTTGGAAAGTTCCTGGAGGAGGGTCCACCACCTGCTAAGATACTATCGCTTTGCCAGGAATGTTGCACAGTT
Organism: Taenioides sp. WSHXM2023; assembly: GCA_029959045.1. Lineage (NCBI taxonomy): Eukaryota > Metazoa > Chordata > Actinopteri > Gobiiformes > Gobiidae > Taenioides > Taenioides sp. WSHXM2023. The sequence continues at coordinate 31,495,953 of CM057095.1, read as the reverse complement.
TGGCATTAAGCTTATTAATTAAAGGTGCATTCTCTTCATGGAGAAGTTATTGCTTTGTCTGGAATGTTTCACAGTATGGCATTAAACATATCTTCATAGAGAGCAAACCAGGCAAAGTTACAGGTCAGATCTGTGGAGAGGCGACCCCACTCACAGTCAGAATGTCTGTTTTTCTAATGATTTTTGAGCTCTAAAACCACCTGTAACTGAATAAATGTAAAGTAGCTGTTAATGTCATACTGTGGAACATTCCAGGCAGAGCAGTGACGTATCCATAGAAACAAGCAGGTGACGGACCCCCAACCAAAAAGTTACACAGTGCAGCTTTAAAGATGCTTAAAAAAAACATGCATTCTTACCATATGTGCGCCTACCTCTCCGCAGATCTGACTTGGATGAAGATAAGTTAAATTGGGGTATGTTACAGGCAAAGAAAAACTGTTTATGGTGTTCATGGAAGCTGCCTCTGCACCAGAAATGTGACATAGTGCAGCTTTAAAGTAGAAAAACAAAAGATGTTGAATGTTTAAGTTTTTGTGTGGGGAAAATGGGCATGAAATGCCTAATTGCACAACTGTGGATCTATTGAAACAGACTGTTCAAAAACAAAAAATACATAATCATACCTTTTCACGCTATAGGCCTGTTTTTGTCTTGAACACTGTGACATTTCCACTGTATTTCCACTGTACTTTGAATGTGTTTACTGTGGGTCTCACTACTCCCCCTGCTGGATGGGACAGAAAAGAGGACTTCACTGGTCACCCTTTGAGACTTCCAGTTCAATCCAATCCATACAGCACATTACATTAGAAAAAAACAGTTTCCAACGAGCCGCGTGATACAAATGGAAATATAAAATAAAGCTGTATTTATCTCCTCTAGTCCTCATTAAGACAATAAAACTAGTACAATCAAATAAAAGGAAATTATCACTAAACATATAAAATACTGTAATGTGTTTAAATGTGGAAACGGCCAGTGTCTTTACATTATAATGAACAACTCCATAGCAGATTCAGTCTTATTTAAAAAGGTTTTCTAATGTAACATATGGACTATGAGGCAAACAATCCTGACTACAGATATTTAGGCCCTTGAAATCGTGAAACTCCAGCCCTGTGTGTAAAAATATTAAAATAATTTGGACTCTAAATGGTACTAGCCGAAAGACCAACCCAAATCCTGATATCAGCAAACTCATTATATCCACATGAGACCAGAGGCACTGTATTTTATCCTATACACTCTGTTTTAGCCTGGAGAGAATTAAAACAGTTTGCGCTACAATTCTCAGCATGTTTATCTTGAGTTTAATTGAACAATATGAATAAATGTCTCTTTTGTGCATCTCTACACTTCTAAATTATTCGTATCAAAGTCCAAAAATGCAAAAGTAAACAGTTCTTATATTCCAACGCCGTATCTTTTGGCGCGTTTTCATTCCGGTAGCTGCTAATCTCATCCGCCAAAGCCAGAAAGATAGAGCGCTGATGTTTGTAAATATGTCCCGGATGCCTCCCTCTCCTCTCCTCTCCTCCTTCTCTCCTTCTCTCCTTCTCTCCTTCTCTCCACCACGTGACCATCACCACCATCCAGCCCCCTCCCTCCTCTCCTCCACCCCTCTCTCTCCCTCCCTCCCCGCGCGCTCCTTCATCCTGTCAGCGTTTAAGCACAGATTCCACGTTGGATCCAGCCAGGAGACTTTTTTTTCCTCCCCCCCCACACCTCATCTCTCTCTCCTTCTCTCCTTCTCCCCCGCTCTCTCTCTCTCTCCTTTTCCGGGCCGCGCTTTGGGGACCTCGCCCGCCTTAAACGATAGCTGAACCCTGGATGTGTGGTAATCTAACCGGAGTGGCCTACATCGGAGCAGGGGGAGCGGGTCCATAGATGTACAGTGTAGCCGGGCAGGGGAGGCAGGGGCCCGGGTTGTTTACAGGCAGCGCCGCGGTGGTGGTGGAGCGATGGAGCGGTGGAGCGGAGGAGACAGCAGCCCCGGTATCATTGCTCCGTGTGTGTAGAGCACAAACCTCGGAGCCTCTGCATTATTGATGAGACACATTGTGATGTCAACCCAAGCGGAAGAGCACAGCAAAATGACTGTTAGCACCAAGCACGAGCGTGGCACGGGATCACTTACGCAAGCAGGACGCGCGCTTCTAATTAATTGTCACTATATTCCCTCTAAAGCGCACGGCGTTTCCACAATATGATTAACGTCCAGCTAATGTTGAAATTATGACACGAATTTCTCTTTCTATATGCAACAATATAGGCCTTCTCACCATAACTGTGGATAAAAACGCAAAATAGGCAGGGTGTATATCTAAATCTATGAAGCGTTAATTCGTTTCAAGGTGTACCATTGTTAAACCCGCATACTGATTAAAAAATTCAATGCCTAATTATAATTTAACACTATATCTTCCTATCGATTTAAATTGTGAATTCGCGTCATTAATATATTTGCAAGGTTAATGATCCTAATCACATATTATAGGCTAAAGTATTTCCAAAACATAAACAGTATTACCATGCGCGCACGATTACAAATTCCGTATCAAATCTGTCGTTACGCATAAGGCTGATGTAGCACTATTAGGTGTGTTCGGCGTGTGCGTAAAATCACGTTGAATATGGATGACGCTTCGATCTCAGGTGAGACGGACGCAGGGTCGAACTTCACCAAATATTAACTCGCGGGATCGATGCGCGTGGGCCGGGTATTTGCATATTTCTGACCGCTCGTTTGGCAGATGCAAAGGCCAGAAGGAACCCGGGCACTTTTTTGGGTATTACGATCCAATAACGGAAGAATTTGCGTTGTAACTATTGTGCGTAAAATCACTAAAAACGTTGCTACGGTTTGATTTAGTAGAAATGTAGCACTTTATAATAATATTTACAGTTTTTAAAAAGCATAAAAAGACTTAATTCATAGTGAACAAATCGTTTATAAAGAATCATTAGGGTTTGTAACTACTTAAATATAAGAGGTTAGTGTTAGGAGATAGAGTCCAGGTATATTACTAAACCTGAATCTTTTTAATTAACGATTTGCTCATTATGAATTAATCACCTGTTCATGCTAATTAAGGCTAATTAATGACGATATTATAAAGTGTTACCGGTATTTCCACTTTATTTTTCAGTGCTGAGTCTTTTTATTGCGTTATATATTCCGAGTTTTACAGTGATTTATTCACAAAGGCCAGAGCTCACCAAGCAATCCTCCCGGGAGCCGGTGGTAGCCATTTGGCTCTTGTAAACAACAAATCTCCGGTTTACACTAGAGGTTCTTTTAAGGTTTGGAGCAGTCTCTTTTATCAACAATATACTGTACAGGGGGATTTTGTATTTAAAGTGACAATAGTTAGAATTGTCAACACGTTTTTGCAGAAATTTGAGACACTTGACTGTATCTTGCGCTCTTCTTAATTACCTTTAAGCAAGACGAACATCACTGAGAATTGAACCCGCAACTTAGGAGGCCACTGGTGCTTGCATGCTTGCTTGGCTTTCCCGGTTCGCGTGCGTGTTCCTGGGCTGTGTGCGCGCGGAGAGGAGCGAGGTGGAATATTTAAATGTGTTGAGTTTTAATTGACGCTCTGAGTGCAAGTGGAGCTCACCAACGAGGAACAGCCAGCCCCCATCCACCGGCTGCCTCTGCTCCCCGGGCTCCCCGTGCCGCTGTGCTCCTCGCGCGCAGTCTGCTCACGGATCTGCCGCACACTGCCGCAGGTAAGACCGCTCTATATGCACCTTTACACGGCTATAGGCGAGGGGTGGTTAAGGAATAGTTTATAGGAAAAAAACAAGGTGAGCGCGTGTGATTCAGTGCGCGCTGCGTCTTGCCTCACACACTCAAACGGGCACGTGTTAATTTATTTGTCATGGTTGAAACGTGATTCAACTTAATGTTAAATAATGCATCATGGGAGCGTCTGTGTACTGTTAAAAAAAGACGAAAATAAATAGGTAAAACAGGTAAAAATAGGTTTGTTTTGGTTTGGCTAATGCATAAAACAAAACAAAAAACGGACCCAAGATTTATGGAAAATGGAAATATTATAAATGAAAACTATTTATAATTATAATTTTGGCACACAAAATTTCTATAGATTTAATTATATCAAATTTCATCCTAACTGTGGATACTAATAAAAGAGCTTTTTGCATATGGTTTAATTTGGCCTATTTAAAGCCTTGTGTTATGAGGACATATGCTAAAACTATTTTTGTTAGCAATAACTGGCATCAATAATTAAACAGACACTGGTAAAATTAGCTGCTGTAAACGCCATTTCACCATTACGCACAACAGTAAATGCCTTAGATAGCCAACGACGCAAAAACGTAAACTGTACCTTCATGTTGTGCAATATTAGCGGATTAAATGTAGCCTGTTTTGTCTGCTCCTCATGTCTTAATTGGAGCCCGGTAAAAGGGAATCGAACAACTGCAACACAAAGCGCGTGTCCCCTGAGCCCCCGTGCGCGCACTGACACATTGTTAAGCCTCTTCAGTCAGACGAAGTGTCACCGCTGCGGGCTACAGCTCCACACACCCTTCGTTACGCGCATTACCGCCGCTACCGATGTCTTCATATACATACCGAGATATCTACACTTTTAATTACGCATAGGATTTAAATGTGAAATTATTCTTTGTGTGGGAGAACCGTACGTGGTTGTTTTTTGTTTTGTTTTTTGTTTTGTTTTTTCTAGGCCGTTTGGCACAGGTAAAGCCAAGTGTTGTTGGCACGTCTTTGGTGACACGCAATTGACCCGAGCGCGTTGGATCGTGATTTTGGCACCGTGGTAACCCCCGACACGTCCACACAGCTTATGTCCGAGAAGCAGCATCCATTTCCCCCCTCACTCCTCTCCTCACACCCTCGAAGCTGCTGGCTGCTATCATGGGGCCTCCAATTAAAACAACACAAGTTCGCGGTGGGGGCGGGAGGGGAGACGGGGAGAGGAGAGAGGGAGAGTGGGAGAGGAGAGGAGGGGTGCACGCCGGGTAATGTAACACGTCTTGAGATGAGATGTCCACACACCTGCACTCCCCCCGAGCCTCCGTAAATCTATTAATAATGGCGGAACAAACCGGCGTCTCCCGTTATAGCCCATATAGCACTATTGTTTTAGTACAGATCACCTCTTAAGGATCGGCGATGTCTGTGAAGAATAACTTCGGAAGAAAGGCTCCTCTCCCGGGCATGTTGTCACCACACTCCGGACACAGGGCTCTAGGCTGCCCTTTTACTAACAGTGTGTGTTTTTCGTGGCCCTTAGACCTGACTGGCTCCTTTAATGCAACTCCACATATTAGGCTACTGTATATAACCACAACTTGGTTTTGCGTAAATGCAGAATTTTCACGCGTAAAAGACAAGACGGTTTGTTTTTGTATAACTGATTATTTTTGATAGTAATAATGACTAAATTGTATCTAACATCAATTATAAATATTTGCAATTTGTTTTACAGTGTGCAGGTTTGATTAGAACAACGTTTTAACTTTGGTTGGCTGATGCGTAAAACCGTGCGTAATTGTACAATATTTGAGTTTGGGTAATTGCGTAAAAGTCTGTTTCTTATTTTTATTACTCGACCTGGACAGAATATTTCTCGGTTTAGTTAACATTTATTTAAAACCATTCACAGGTGGGATCTTAGTCAAAACAGACGTCACAATTAGCTCCTAGAATAAGATTTTAACTTGTACTGCGTGTTCAAATTTTAATATAACGTGCCCACGCCCTCTAACCAATCAATGATCACCTCTCCTCCCCAAACAATGTTCATACACGTGGTGCGTAATTTTAGAATAACTGCAATTTAATGAAAAGCAAATTAAACCCGTATTGAAATTGAGCCTGTTAATTCGAAAACCTCAGGCCCAAATTCAACAAATAAACTGGTCTTAAAATAAGCTGTGACAAACATTACATTTCTATTTCAGACTGTACCCATAAAAGAGCCTCTTATTAAACATGGAGCGTATTGTCTGCGTCTGTCCCTCGCCATAAATGTGGGAATAAAAGTAATGAAAATGTCAATAGCGTAAAGCAGTAGTCCAGTTTTCTGAGGGGCAGAGTGACAGTTCTTTGTTGCCGAATAGAAAGCAGCGGTGATGGAGTGAGCGCGGGCATGACACAGGCGGAGGAGAGGAGAGAGAGAGAGAGAGAGAGAGAGAGAGAGAGAGAGAGAGAGAGAGAGAGAGAGAGAGAGAGAGAGAGAGAGAGAGAAAGGGAACTCCTCCTACCGAAATTATTCAGACTGGGCCGAGCTGCTCTCTTCACAAATAGGGCACGGATCTCCAACGCAGCCAGTCCCAATCTGACCTCCAAGCACCGCGGAACCTGGCTGCGGGACACCGGGAGAGAATTCCCCCATAAAACTAACTTTGACTCGGTATTAGCGGCGACGGGCAGCGCGTAACGAAGCCCCCTCCTCTCTCCATCTCCCCGGCCTATTCCTCGCGTTTTCGGACTACTGCGGCTGTTTTGTTTTTTTTTTCCCCAGAAGGAGGTGGACTGTATACGGGAAGCAGGGACGCTGGTGTGCACTTCCATGTTGTAGCTTTTTCCGTGTCGCTTTTGTTTGCAGCCCGGAGGTGAAGCAGAGTTTTGGGGTACGTCTCTGGCCGCGCTGACGGGAGAAGGGGCGCAGTCCACAGTGACAGTTATATGGAAGTTGTGGGCTGCAAAACTGAGAGAGGCAGTTGCACGTTGAGCACCGGAGCGGACAGGGCCATGCTTTTCCACGGGATCTCCGGGGACCACATCCAGGGGATCATGGAGGAGATGGAGAGGCGATCCAAAAGCGAGGCGCGGCTCACTAAGGGCATGCAGATCAACGGCAGGGAGACGGTAAGCAGCGCCGACACAGGCCGCTCTCAAGCACTCGGATCCGGGGGAAATAAGTGAGGAACCCTGCCCTGTGTTTTGGTCCGTGTGTCAACATATTTTATAGCCAGTGTTATTCGTAGATATGTTTGTAGCTATAACCAGATAATTGATCATGCTTGTAGTGTGTTTACCTGATGTAGATTTTTTTTTTTTTTTTTTTTTTAATAGACCAATTCACTTTGGAAATAATTTCACAAATAAATCCAAGGTAATTAGGCCTTGTGTAAAGTGTTTGAATATTTAAACCAATAATCATATTCCTTATTTCCGTTGCCACTATCAGAATAATTACTTGGACAATTGTAGTATTTTCTAGGCTATGTAGTAACGTGAGACTGTACGTAATTAATACTTTATAATATCACTGTTTAAATGTATTTTAATAATTACAGCAAATGTCTCATATCGTCCCTGGTAAATGAGGCTTTATTATTTACATTTTCTTTAGCTGCCTGATGTATGAACAGAATTTTTATTCCTGACCTAATATTTTTAAACCAAATTCCACATTGCGTATTTGATTCTACTTTGATTGGCGTATTTTCCTGCCTGTCGTAGTGGCCCATGTTTAGTCAACTCATTTATCCAAAGTCAATGTGTGTCCAGTGCTTAACGCAGTGGCACTGATTAAAAGTCGTGCAGTTATAGATCAGCACGCGGTGGATGTAGGTGGCCCCGCGCTGTGGTCTTTGCTCGGCTCTCACTCGTGTCTCTGGCGCAGACCATGCCTTCCATGAGCCCGGAGAAGCCCGCTCTGTGCGCCGGCTGCGGGGGAAAGATCTCGGACCGATACTACCTCCTGGCCGTGGACAAACAGTGGCACCTCCGCTGCCTCAAGTGCTGTGAATGTAAACTGGCCCTCGAGTCCGAGCTCACGTGCTTCGCCAAGGACGGGAGCATCTACTGCAAAGAGGACTACTACAGGTAAGAAAAAACACGGTGCAGCTCGGGCTGTAGAAAGCACTTACAGATTTTATTATTACAGACCAGAAAAGTGCCATAGCGGTCGTGCGTAAAGAGGCCTAAGGTTTTACGCATTTACTGTTAATTTAATTTAGCTCAGCCTTTATTAAGAACACAGAGCACCTGGTTTATAGTTTCTAAATATGAATATTGAGTGACTAGAAATTAGAATTAAATAAATAGCATAGATGTAGTAATACATATTGTTGAGATCTGAAACTACATTTAAACGGCCTGTATTATTCTGCTCACAATAATTGTGTATTTTCCGACAAGGTTTGTGCTTAGAAATTGGTTTTAAATCTGATAAGATTATTATGCAGCTGATTTTTCAATATAATATTTTCAATTGACAATGATTTGGCTAAATGGAAAAAAATGCAATAAAAACTCTGGTAAAAACGTGGTAAAAGCCTTTTTAATGTTTACAGCCGTTTGTGTTGAAATAGTGACAGTAGCTTGCGTGGCCCGGTGTGGTTCGATATCAGAATAAGTGAGGGTCAGCGGTGCACGCCCACATTTAGCACGGGTTCATGCACGGGTTCACGCACGGTCCCGCGCACGTTCAAAGGTATTTGGACACAAAACATACGACGCACGTGTTAATGGCTTGTGAATTGGAGCATTGGACGTCAACATTAACACCAAGCGTTCAATCCCCTCCAAACCCATCTGCGCACGGCCCCGTTTTGGCAAAAATGTTTTCTATTTTCTCAATTAAAAAGATGTGAAAAAGACTGACAGTCACGTGTCAAATCCGGCATGGTGGTTGGAGCTTTGCGGGTCCTGTGTCCAATTCGAGTCTTGATTTAAAATAACCAAATCTCCAAAATGTCGTTATTTTGAACTAAATACGTTAAAGTATTCTAAACAGATGGAATGCACAGCGCTGCTGGTAACAATAAAACCTATATTGGCTAACATGAGGCAGTGTGTGCTGTGTGCTGTATGCTGCTTATCTCCACCATGAAGAATCCCTGAAGCAGACATGTTAGTACGTTTATAGTGGACCCATTATAGTTTGGCTGTGTCCTCTCGCGTGCGCCTGTCCTGACTGTGCCTCTGTTCCAGAAGGTTCTCCGTGCAGAGGTGCGCGCGCTGCCACCTCGGGATCTCAGCCTCGGAGATGGTGATGCGCGCGCGGGACTCGGTGTACCACCTGAGCTGCTTCACGTGCACCACCTGCAACAAGACCCTGACCACGGGAGACCACTTCGGCATGAAGGACAGCCTCGTGTACTGCCGCCTGCACTTCGAGACGCTCGTGCAGGGCGCGGACTTCCACCAGCAGATCAACTTCGCGGAGCTGGCGGCCAAAAGCGGCGGTCTCGCGCTGCCCTACTTCAACGGCACCGGGACAGCGCAGAAGGGCCGGCCGAGGAAGAGGAAGAGCCCCGCGATGGGAATAGACATCTCCAGCTACAACACAGGTGAGACCAGAGGACCTTCCACACAGACGGGGCTGGAGCATAACGTGTAAAACTAATGAATACATTCTAATAATCTTCTCTACACTGCAGAGTAAAAGGCAAAACCATAGTCATATTGCATTAGGTCCTACATTATTAAACAGGCTATATTAATGAAATCATGTTAATGGTATTATATTTTGATAAATATCTCTCTGTAAATATCGCCCAGCGACATACTGAAACCACGTTAAAATTATCCAAGCCTAATGCGTAAAAAGGCCAGAAAACGTTTCTTTGGTAAAATCTTGGCCACGCGTAATTGCGCATTTAATTAGAGTTGTGTTTAAATGGCCTGCTCCCCCACGCTAATTATTGAAATATGACCTTAACCTGCGCTCACGTGATAATTAACTCTAATTTGGATCATAATAATTGTATAGAAACTGTGTAAAGCGAGTAAATGTGATATGGGGCTAATGCGTAAACGGCGCATTTAACAAAACGTGAAATCCCGTTTGGCGTGACCGTAGCTTTGATTCGAACAAGAAACACGTGAATTTTCGGCTAAATTAGGTTCGTGTTAAATGTAGCTTTCACCTAAAAACGAGGACCAGGGTGTGTGGATGTTCTGACGCGACCCCCAGCCCCCTCCCGCGGCGCCCTCATTCTGTTGTCCGCTTTGTGCGAATCAAACCGCGGCCCAGAAAGTTGGTCACTGCGCTCCCGGTCAGTGGGGAGGAATAGGGGTAATCTGCGCGTTAATTGTTCTTAGTTAATTGAAGTTGACGTCGGAATCTCTGGCCCCTGGAGCAGCCGCGGTCAGTTCACATGTGAGTCCGGGAGAGAGGGGCCTTCTGCGGGGGGACAAGGCGAACCAAAGCCCCACTGGCTCCGAGCAGCGCGCTGTTGGAAGCTCGGAGCAGCCAGCCGGCTCGTTCGTGGCGTAAACACAATTCAGAGACATTATGCAAATACGGTCGTTCTCATGCTGCTCCCGGTAGAAAAATACCAGGAAAATGTTCGCCTGGCAGTGAGACGTGCCTGACAGAAAAAGCTTAAAATAGCGTCATATGGTTAGTAGAGAGAATATTAATTCGTGGAGGATTTGAAAAGCATGGCTAGTTGAAATGTAAACTGATTATTACGCACATCACAGCTGTGTCCCGTGGGGGTTTTGACAGGCTCCGGGTTTACTATAGCGCAATATGTTTCCTATACCCAACAGAGACGCCTCCATATAAAACTGGAATTATGTAGACATTTTATACGAACAAACTGTCCAAGTATAAACCCACACTGTAAAAAGCAATAGAAAAAGGAAATAAAAATAACTTAAATTAAGAACATTGTAGATTCAACTTGACAAGTGAAATGATCGACCAGTTGAATAAGTAATAATCATTTCTTAATTCAAGCAACATTACATTGCGTTTTTTATTAGTGCAAAGAGTTGTTTTTCTTATGTTAAGTGTGGTAAGATGTGTTTTCAAATTTTAAGCACAAAAAAGTCTCTTCCATTGGTAGATCGTTTTACTGAAAACTTTCTTAATTCAAGTAATCTTAACGAGATTTTGCAGTGGAATTCTTAAATGACCAAACCGAATAGAAAATAAAATAGAAAACAGAAATAAATACACGTTTGATTAGAATTAGCATTGCGTAGTTCTTAATGGCAGTGGACCAAAATTAACCAAAAAATCCATGGAGTTTGGCCTTGTGTAAATGCGTTCGAAAAAAGGCTGCGTGTGATTGTGGTTTCGCCCGGTGCTTAGTGAGTCTGGCCCCGTTTGTTTTCACACGCTGGTCCCGGGGGAGAAGGCGCAGCTCTTACGGCGTCTGCTTGGATACAGAGACCCCTAGTGGGTACCATCTAGTCAAACAAATCTCTCCCAACCGCGCGAGATGCTCCTATAATACCGTAAATACCGTAGAAATATGGAGCTGGAGTGACAGTTGTAGTTAATGGCACTGACTGAACGAAATGAGAACGAAATGGTGTTTTTTTTATTTTTCAGCAACTATGATTATGTTTGTGAACTGGAACCCGGATATTTATGGGTTAGGACTGTTGCCATAACGATTATTAACAATTAAAAACTAAATGTTATAGATTTTGATTGCATTAAAGTCCTCAAAATGTTGCATATAACAGGACACAGAAATCCACTAATAAAATGAACAAATGAAGAGTGTTGGAAAAGATAAGAATTCTTAATCATCAAATGTTGATAATTATACAAATAAAACCAGCTAAAATTTCAGCTAAAAGATTCTGTTATTAAGCCAGAAAGTATTGGAAATCAGATTCTAATCTATACTAAAACTAGAATCAAAACCAGATAATATGTTTGGAATAACATACGATGAGGCTAGAGAGTGAAAATCTTAAAACTTAAAACAAAAATGTCAAAATTAGCTATAAAAACCCCAGACACAACATGGTTAAAGCCTTAATTCCTCGTAGATCCTTTTTTACTTGTGTAGCTATGAAATTTTCAAGTAAAACTGAAATTTCTTAGCATATTTTTAGTCAAAGCTGTCATTAAAAACATGCAAATTCATACAAAAACATACAAAAACAGCACTGCAAATCTGTACTATAGTTGGTTTTAGCATTGATATTGAATTAGCAGATATGTTCACAATTTTCAACATAAAAATCTACATAAAAAATAATTGTTGGAAAATTCTTAATGCGCTTATTTTGAGTGATTTTGGCCATTAATTTCTGATATCCTGCAGTTACAGCCTTGGATAGTGTTTGTGTTGCAGTCTTCATATAAAACGCTGAGCCAGTGTTTTGATATTGGCGAAAATGGTCCGAGGTCAGCAGTTTACCACAAAGGAACCAAGAAATCTATGCATTCTTTGGAGTAGCCCTCTTCGCTGTATACACTTTTGGTATTTAGAATGTACTTTTTTTATATTTGCGAGCTGCGCGTGGCATTTAACGAAACAAGTGTTTAATCAAAGAAAGCGTTTAGTGTCTGTTTTGTAATATTTTTAAAAGGTGGTCATTTGTAATCTAAAATCCAGGAGTAGTTAGCAATACCCAAATGTAATACAGTCCTATGACAAATGAGACGCATTAGTATTAGCCTGTGTATACACACTCGTACGATTACAGAGTGGATACTTGCATTCTTGGAGCTAATATTGAAATTTTAGCTTTAGGATTCTCAAGCATAAATACAGAAATAGACTGGTTTCGATGGACTTGTTTGTGTGTTTTTAAATTTGAGAAGTTTCACAGACTATTGGTAAACTGTAAGTCAGAATATTGAGGCGAATAATCATGCAATTTTACAGTTTTATTCGGAAATTGTCAAATTTGAAATTGAAATTTGCAAGATTCTTTACAAAATTTGTATTTCGTGCAAGACAAAATGTGAAATGAACAGTTAGCGTTTGAAATTAAGACTGTATACTATATTCAATGCATACTGACTTTTGGATTGTCTGGAGAGATGAAAAATGTAATGCTACGAAACTTGAAATTGTAAAAATTATTAGAATATTTTGTTTAAATGAGATTAACAGAGAGGAGGTTTAGCACAGTTTTTATATATATAAAAAGTAGTAGTAGTAGTAGTAGTAGTAGTAGTATAGTAGTAGTAGTAGTGTAGTGTGTATAGTGTTCCATACATACTGACTTTTGTTTAGTTCGGAGACGTGTTTTTGAAATGAACTGAGCAACCTGCATTATCTGAAAGAACCAAAAGTGGATTTAAATCAAAATTCAATACAAAGAAATCATTATTCAGCATTGTCCAAACTTCAAATCATAAAAATATATTAGAATATTTAGTTTAAATGAGGACTCACAGAGGAGGTATAGCACTGTTTATATATCTATAGTATTTTACATGAAGATAATGGTCAGAGCCATTTGAAAACATGCTGACTTTGTATTGTTCTGAGATGTTTTTGAAATGAACTGAATGAATGGACTGCATTATCTGAATTATCCAAAAATGAATCAAAATCTTATACAAATAAATCCTGCAGCATTGTCCAAACTCAAAATCGTAAAATAAATATAGAAAAATATCGTTTAAATGATCATTCTCTGAGAGGGTTTATGTCAACGCTACGTTTTAATTTAAACTTGGACTATTTCACTTTATACTTTATCTCTATTCAAAATGTTACTTTAGAGTATTGAAATGGACCAGGACTAAACTAGGACTAAACCAGAACTAAACTTGGGACTGAAGCAGGACTAAACCAGGACTCAAAACTTGGGACTAAACCAGGACTAGACCAGGAGTAAGCCAGGACTAAACCAGAACTAAACCAGGACTAAACCAGGACTAAACCAGGACTAAACCAGGAGTAAACCAGGAGTAAACCAGGATTAAACCAGAACTAAACTAGGTCTAAACCAGGACTAAACCAGGAGTAAACCAGAACTAGATCAGGACTAAACCAGAACGATTAAAATGTGATCAAATTCACATAACAGACCTTAATATTTTCTCACACTGTTGCTAAGAGCTCACTGACAGAGAGGGCCGTTTAGCAGAATTAGCAGTGTTTACATCAATACTATTTTAAACCTGGGACTGGCTAAATTCATACTTTTTCAAATTGTATTTACTACAAACTAAAATATGATCAAATTCCTATAACAGGCCTTAATATTTCTGAACATTGTTGCTGTCAGTTCATTCACAGAGAAGGTGACATAGTGGAATTAGCACTTTTTAGCATTTTTTACATCAACTCTATATTTTTAACTTGGGTTTTTTAATTTAACTGCTACTCAAAATTGTTACATTACTCAAAACTATTAAAATATGATCAAGTTCCTATAACAGGCCTTCGTTTTTTTAGACATTGTCCTGCCTAATTTGTGTGTTTTTATTATTATATTGTGCTCCATTTCGTTAGTCTGAAACCTTTTAGTAATTAGTAATAACGTAATTTATTTGGGCCATTTTAAAAGCGCCGCTCCACCTCCACGCTAGCTCGTTTTTAGCTTCTAGACAATAGCTTTTGTTCACACGATGTCATAACTTTTAGCGCTGGTAATTACAAAAGTGAGAATGCAGATGTTTGACCTGATTCATCATTAATACGGCTATAATTAAAGGGACTATGGGGGAAAATGAAAAAAATGAAGCATTTTGGTAAGTAAACAACAGCAAAATGTATTTTTTTAGTTTCAAAAAGTGGTGTTTGTTTCATTTGAATACTAAGGAATTTTCAGTTTATGGTCAAGTCTGTGCAACATTTGTGGACTTTTGTAGAACAATTCTTTAAAATGTTGCCTAAACCGTAAATTAACATTGGTCATTGTTCTCCATCTGAAATCTGAAAACACTCAAAATGAAAAATAATGTGCACACTTTCACACTGGATATAAAACAAGGAATAGACCAGGACTAAATCAGGACTAGACCAGGACTAGACCAGGACTGCAGCAGGCCTAAACCCAGGACTGAAGCAGAACTAGACCAGGACTAAACCAGGACTAACCTTGGGACTGAAGCAGGATTAAACCAGTACTAAACCAAGACTAAACCAGTACTAAACCAGGACTAAACCAAGACTAAATCAGTACTATACTAATACTAAACCAGGACTGAAGCAGGACTGAAGCAGGACTAGAGCAGGACTAAAGCAGGACTAGAGCAAGACTAGACCAGGACTAGACCAGGACTAAGCCAGGACTAAACTAGGAGTAGACTCGTGACTGAAGCAGGACTACACCAGAACTAGATAAGGACTGGAGCAGGACTAAACTCAGGACTGAAACAGGACTAAACTAGAACTAGACCAGGACTAAAAAAGGACTAAACTCAGGACTGAAGCAGGACCAAAGCAGAACTAAAACAGAACTAAAGTAGGACTAGACCAGGACTAAACTGGGACTAGAAGAGGACCAAACCAGATACCTGACTTTTATGAGCTTTTAACCAGGCTTTAACAGCGCTCCTTTGTCATTAACTCTGTATTCTGTTTGAATGATTCACGCGTGTTTGAGTGATCCTGTATTCTTTTGCATTTAAGGCTCGAGTGCTCAGATAATTTCCGTTTTCACCTACCCCCTATCTCCACCCACAGCTCTGTACCTAGCTGCCATTATTCTAAAAAAAAAATCAGAAGCTCTAGGCCATATGTGTAG
The DNA here is from genome assembly GCA_029959045.1 of Taenioides sp. WSHXM2023. Taxonomy (NCBI): domain Eukaryota; kingdom Metazoa; phylum Chordata; class Actinopteri; order Gobiiformes; family Gobiidae; genus Taenioides; species Taenioides sp. WSHXM2023. Next base: position 31,480,532 of record CM057095.1, on the reverse strand, counting down.
GGTTAAAAAATGTCACATATCCATTTTTCAACCATTAAAACAAGAAAATGAAAATACCCTGTTTACTATGGTGAAATGCTACTAGGAGTTTCGGCCAGAAGTCAGTGTTTTTATTTTGTATAAACTATAATATATGTAGATTATTTTGTATTTTGTTCATTGCAAACTTACATATTGATCTAACACAGCTTAATAATTGAAACATGTTCACTAACTTCCTGTTCAAAATTGTGGAAGTGACAGGCCCTGATTTCTTCATAGTGGAATTTCATTGCAGCAAGCAGCGTATTTTAATTTGAAATCAGATTCTAATTGATACTAAAACTAGTATTAAACTAGATCCTCATTTTTCGTAGGTATCAATACTAAAAAGTCCCGTTGACAGGACAGCAATGAACCTTTCCTGAATGTCTTTACAATGATGTTGAGAATAACACATGGGAATAGAAAAGAAAGTACTACCATTTAATGTTGAAAATCACATTCTATTGTCTAAAGAAAGAGTGTTTTTTATTATCATTGTGATATCAGAATCAGTATTGAGAATCAAGTCTATTCTTTAGTATCAAAATCCAGTTGGAAATTTCAGTATCATGACAAAATATTAAATAAAAAAAAAACATAATTCTTCTATATTTTCTTCCTCCACAGGCTGTACTGAGCTATTTTTGAGCAAAAAAACACCTGTAATTTAATAAAATGCAGTATATTTAACTGTAATGCCATACTGTGGAACCTGCCAGGCAACACTGCACAAACAAATCTAGCCAAGTTAAGATGACTTGAATTAACAAAGTTCACTCTCAAATTATCTACAGTAGAACAAGAGAAAAACAACAACTCTTTACATTTAAAATAAGGAACAGAATCTAATGTTGCTTGAATTATTGAATTATTTGAGTAAATTCAACTTGAGAAGTAAAATGAAGTAAAATGTTCTTAATTTAAATCATTTTATCTTACATAGATATTGCTTTTTGCAGTGAAAACAATGATATCTCCATGGAGACAATCACGCGGGGACACTCCATCGGCAAAGTTACGCAGTGCACCTTTAACAAACGAAACAATCTGAAATGTTTGTATCATGACAAAACACTAAATAAGACCCATAATTCATGTGTGTTTTTTTCTCTCCCCACAGGCTGTAATGAGAACGACAGCGAGCACCTGGACCGCGAGCAGGCGTACCCCCCCACACAGAAGACCAAACGCATGCGCACCTCCTTCAAGCATCACCAGCTCCGCACCATGAAATCCTATTTTGCCATCAACCACAACCCCGACGCCAAGGACCTCAAACAGCTGGCCCAGAAAACAGGCCTCACCAAAAGAGTTCTACAGGTAAGACGCTAACCACTCTGCTACTCCCTTCCACTTCCCAGCATGCAATGCCCATCACCAGCCATCTCAAACCATCATACTTTTGTTTTCGCTTCACTTGGTCCATTTAACGTAATCTTCTAGAACATTATAATTGAGAAAGCAAAAGAGTGCATATATATGACTTGGTGTTAAGGTTTCGTTTGGGGCTTTGCAATTCAAATCCGTAACTTTTCTTGGGCTCATTATGTTTATATTTGTTATAAAATTGTAGAATTATCTTGTATTTTTAAGAATTTGCAGTTAAAAAGTGCAAGGCCGTAATTATTATTTGTGTTTTATGTTTGAAAATATGAAATTTTGTACAGTTTTATGCTGTTAAATAGTAGTTTTTGTAAAGCAAAAACAATGCAGGTTTTGGATTGAGAATGCACTGGATTTGCTAACCAAATCCGCATTCATGTTTTGTAATATAAGATAGCTAACTGGCCCTCAATTAGCAAATTTCTGTTATAGCAATTAGGCCTGTCACGATAACGATTTGAAATACAATTAACAAAAATAACTGTATGACCGTGTGCTGTAAGTAAAGGTGTGTTGCGTAACTTTTCTGGTGCTTTTTTCCATGGTGATGTTATTAATTCATCTGGATTCTTCGACAATATGGCATAAAACATATGTATCTAAACTGAGACACGTCTTTTGTTTTTTGTTTTTTTTAAGCAATAAAATACCTGTAATTTAATAAATGCAGTGTATTTTATTTAACTGTAATGCCATACTGTGGAACCTGCCAGGCAAAGCAACAGCATCGCCATGGAAACAGTCATGTGTGGACACCCTGTTGGCAAACAGGGCTTTGGGGTCCGTCACCTGCTTGTTTCTATGGAGATGTCATCGGTCTGTCTGGAATGTTCCACAGTGTGACATTAAACAGCTCTACTTTACATTTATTCAATTACAGGTGGTTTTAAAGCTCAAAAATACCTAGAAAAACAGACATTCTGACTGTGAGCAGGTTCGCCTCTCCACAGATCTGACCTGTAACTTGGTCTGGTTTGGTTTCCATAAAGATAGAAAGGTTTAATGCCATACTGTGAAACGTGCAGACAAAGCAATAACATTTCCATGGAGAAAAGCGTTTGATGGACCCTCCAGTGGAAAAGTTAAACAATGCACCTTTACCCTTCTACAGCTCAAATCAAGTACAAAGTACAGAAAAATGTCAAAACTCTCCCCACTACTGCAAAGAAAAAGTACACAGATAAATACTGACAACTAAAAGTAACTGCCCCATTTCTCATGTATTAAAATCCATAAAGTAATTATCATGACAGGCCTATAGTAGCAGTTATAGTAGTAGTAGTAGTAGTAGTAGTAGTAGTAGTAGTATACAATAGTCCTGATTTGTACTTTGTCATTAATTTGACCAAAAACAGTAAAAGACCACATTCGGATTGGTTTGCAGGTTTGGTTCCAAAATGCACGAGCCAAATTCAGAAGAAACGTTTTGCGGCAGGAGAATGGCGTTGATAAGGCGGATGGCTCCTCTCTAGCTCCGCCCTCTTCCGACAGCGGGGCCCTAACTCCGCCCACCAGCGCTGCCACACTAACAGACCTGACCAATCCCTCTATCACTGTAGTCACCTCCGTCACCTCTAGTTTGGACAGCCACGATTCGGGGAGCCCATCACAGACTACTCTCACCAACCTTTTCTAACCAGCTCCAAACCTACAATTTTTTATTTTAATTTAATTTGTTTTGTTTTTTTTAAAGGTCCTATATTACACAAAATGGACTCTTGCGAGCTTTAAGACATGCTTTAATGTTGTTATCGTATCAAAAACAGACATGGAGTTGTGTTTTGTTTCATTCACACATGTTTGAGTAACTCTTTATTATTAGTCTGTCTACATCTCCAAAGCTCAAAATGCTCTGTTCCACCTTGTGATGTCATGAAGCGGTAGTTTTCAAGTTATGAGCTCCTTTTACCTTTTGTTCAGTAGAGATCGGCAATTCCAAGGCTGAAATGATCCAAATGATTGTAGTGAAGGTGTTTGGAGTTTAAAAACACAGTGGAGCACTTCCTGTATTACCACTTGATGACATCACAAGGTGGAACACAGTTTTTTTCAGTTTGACAGAAGAACTCAGCCTAAATCTGCAGGGTTTGTGTGTTAAACATGTGAATGAAACAAAACACAACTCCAGGTCTGTTTGTGATGAGGAAACAACGTTAGAACACAGATCAGAAAATAGTGTGATATTGGACCTTTAATTTTATTTTTTGAATCCAGCCAAGACAGAGACAGAGCTGTTCTGTGCACGAGGACGCAGCCCCATTGGAATCCTTTTAAAAACTGTAGCATTTTTGGAAGCGCACGGCAGCCATCTTTGTAGTTTTGTTTTGTTTTGTTTTTATTATTTTATTACTCCCGTTTCCAGACAGACGGACAGTTTTAATCATCGTCATGGACTCACTCTAAACTTGAAGCTTGTTTGGGAAAAAAATTTAATATTTTAGCTGGCTTTATTTGTACAGAGCCCTTCCTAATTTATGGTTTAAAATCGAGAAATCTTATAAAATTATTCTGAATATTTTTGAAATCTGTAATTGTATGCACTGTGTTAGCACTATAAATTCAAGGATTTTGTTCTGTTTTGAAATCATTTAGGGAAACTTATGTAGAATGTGCTGTAAAAACTCAACTTTGAATCCTTTTTGAATGTTTTTAGTCAAGAACAATATGTGAAAATCGCTATACGCAACTGTGAGGAAAAACTGTCAATTCAGTCAAGAAAATTTGCAGAAATAATTTGGAAATTTTGATTCAATCTGGGCACTTTTTCAAAAAATTTCATCAAACTGACTTACATTTTTTCATAGCTGCACAACATCCTGTCCAGAATTTTTATTTTTACTTTTTGAATTTTTTTATATATTTTTTTGCTCAGGGTAACAATGTGAAAAAACAAGGGACTTAGTGCTGCAAAGGTTTTGAGCTGGAAATCTAACCTCAGATATTTTTAGTTGAACAAAACAAACAAAAACATTTTTTTGTTTTACATTTTATTGTTTTTGCCACTAAACAAAACCAAAAAACGTTATATTTTGGCTGGAAAATTGTAAATTCTCGACTGGACGATGTTGCCTATCTCACTTCTATACTATGTGCCTTAATGCTAACCTTGGGAGAAAGTTCAGGATTATATGTTCTCTGTTACGACATTTTCGCCTCACTAGAATTGTACTTTTTTTTTTTTTTTTTTTTGCAATTTTAATTTTCTTTAAATTTTTTTTTCTTCCTGGTGTGATGCTGTTACGAGAGTGGCCACAAGGGGCAGCGATGTCAGGTTGCACTCTTACAAAACTAGCCCAGAATTCTATGGATTTTCATGTTAATAGTTGGGTACAGTGTTTATCAAGATTGTCCATGTTTTTCCCTGTTTCTTGATACAAAAAAAAATGGTGTATACGAAATCCCCTCTTAAATATTTATGGACCAAACGGTTGTTATATATAAAAATTTGTGTGAATAAAAAATAATTTGCTTTTAACAAAAAAATTCCAGGCTTTATTTCCTCATTACCATTTTATTTTCGTAATTTTTTTCCTTTTTTTTTTTCTGCCATCAACAAACAAAAAACACTCATATTTTTTAATTTAATTTAATTTCTCTCTCCTATTTTGACGATGTTTATGGTTTTTTGATTGTAATGCCCCATGAATTTGCATCTATAATCCCTGTAGTCAGAAACCTTTTTAATGCATGGCTTTAAAAATTTTGAAATTGACACGAATGCTTATAAGAATTAACTAAAAACGCATACTTATACATATATACTTACCATTTTTTGATAATTTGAATATTTTTAATGCTTATATCGGTAAAAATTCCATCTTAAATTTGATGCAAGAGCCAGTAAAGCAGGTTCTATCTGTAGTTAATATATTTTACTCTACCATTTCTTTCAGGGAGAACAATTCTTGGGGCATTACAGCCATACCACATCCAGAAGTTTGAAAATTCCCTAAACTATTAAGAGAATGGATGCCAATTCCTCACCATTGAAGACAACACGTTAGAATAAACATAACTTTTCTCACTTTTAACCATTTGAATCCATGACTGACCAAGAACTACCATGTAACATTATGACGATGCTAACAGTGTGCTCAGACTATTGTATGTTAATGACAAAGATGTAATTTCTGGTGGTTGGATGAGTCTTAAATACTTCGCTAAAACACTAACACAAAAATACAGATTTCATAGCATACACACACACAAAAGCACACAAAACACAACACAGATACCAGCCTGCTGAAGTAGAGATTTCTTTTGAGTATGATTTTTCCAAGTTTTCCGGCCTTCCTTGGAGATCGGTGAAGAGAAGAGGACAAAGAAGAGGACAGCTGAACCAAATCTGTGACCGTCTGGAAGAAAGGAAGACAACAAAAGAGAAAAAAAAAGAGAGATATGAGGAAAAATAATTAAAAGAAAAAACAAAAAACAAAGATAAAACATTGTCATTCTGCATGCAACTCCATTGCGGTGTTGGCGTTTTCTTAGAGGTGTGTGCCATTTGCGTTTGATTTATTGTACCAGTGGATGTCAGATGCCGAATAAAAAGTGTGAAAAATGGCGTCTCTCGTGAGCAGTTACAGCTTCGGAAATGTCACACGGAGAGAAAGAGAGGAAGACTACAGGCTTATTTGTGTTTTGACATTCACAACACCGCAGAGGAGACAAGATAAGACTATAGGCAAACTTTGTCAGCTATAAAATAATGTTACAATGTGGAACTTTATGTGTATAGTTCTGGTTCACGTGGTAACACTGCGTTGTAAACTGCCTATTGTGTAAAATATATAATAAAGCTAGAGGACAGGTTAGAACTCTCAGGTGGAGTTTGGTGTTTGTAACTTTTCTTTTTTGTTTTGGGGATGTTATTGCTTTGTCTGGAATGTTCCACAGTATGGCATTAAACCTTTCTATCTTCATGGAGACCAAACCAGCCCAAGTTACAGGTCAGATCTGTGGAGAGGCGACCCCACTCACAGTCAAAATGTCTGTTTTTCAAGGTATTTTTCAACTATAAAACCACCTGTAACTGAATAAATGTAAAGTAGAGCTGTTTAATGTCACACAGTGGAATATTCCAGGCAGAGCAATGACATATCCATAGAAACAAGAAGGTGACGGACACTCCACCAGAAAAGTTACACAATGCACCTTTAACTCTCATCTCTATGAAACTAGCAGGTGGGGGACAACACAGAACATTTTATTCATGAGTTTTAGCTTTATTTTCTAAAAAAGTCAGTATTAAACTGTTAATTGCTATGGCAAAAGTAATAACAGTTTTACATTTTATTTTTTCTTCAGCATAAGCACAGGTTTAAGATTGGATGCAATATTTATTATTTACGTCTCTAATATGCAGACACTGGAAACAAAAACACTGGAAACAAAACCAAAAAAAATGTCTTGCTCAGTGACACTACATACGGGACTGGGACTAAAGCTGAAACTAAACCAGGACTGACCAGGACCAAACAAAAGTCTACATCAGGACTAAAGTGGGCTCAAACCAGGGGTCAAACTAGGACTAAACCAGAACTAAACAAGGACTCAAACCAGGACTAGACCAGGACCAAACAAAAGTCTACATCAGGACTAAACTGGGCTCAAACCAGGGATCAAACCAGGACTAAACGAGGACTAAACCAAGTCTAAACCAGGGCTAGACCTGAATCAAACAAAAGTCTACATCAGGACTAAAGGGCTCAAACCAGGACTATCTGGGCCTATCCACATGAAACAAAACCTAGGTTTAAAAGTTTAAAGAAGCACTATGTAACTTAACTGAAAGAGACTTTAGACTTTAGACTTTAGACTTTACTTTATTGTCCCTGAGGACAAAAAAAAAAAGTATATGTATTTGACATATACACAGATAAACAAACATCACAATCACATAAACACATTACAGAACATTATGCCTCAGCGGGGCCTGTTGTTTAAGAAAACGATGGCTGATGGGATCAGGCTTCTACCAAACCGTGCCCTCCTGCACCTGAGCGCCCTGTACCTCCGTCCTGAAGGCAGAGGGGTGAGGTGGTCCTGGAGGGGGTGAGTGGAGTCCTGTTCTATGGAGAGTGCGAAGCGTCCAATAGCCCGATTATTTAGATCTGTAAGATTGGGTGTGGGGAGTCCTATGATTTTAGCAGCTGTGTGTGTGACTTTTGTGAGTTTGGTCCGATTTTTAACAGTAAGCATGTTATAGAAGCAGGTGGAAGGAGGATCCACCACCTGATTGTCTTCTAGGAAATGTCATTGCTTTGCCAAGAAAGTTCCACAGTATGACATTAACTTGATCTATCTCCACGGAAACAAGCAGGTGGCACAACCAGGCCAGAGGTACAGGTCTGATCTGTGGAGAGACAACCCTGCTCCTGTTTAATGCCATATTTTGGAAAATTCTTTAAGCAATAATATCGCCATGGCGACAGGTGGTGGACTTCTGTCAGTATAAATAAGCAAAAGTGAAATTAGGTCTTTAATTTCAACATTATACTAACACAAAAGTATGAATCAGTTGAACAGAGGTCAAGTCACAGGTGTGTACTTCAAACACTAAATTGTCCTACAGACACAAGGACTAAAGCTAAAACTAGACCAGGACTAGACCTGGACTAGACCTGGACTAGACCAGGACTAGAACAGGACTAAACCAGAACTAGAACAGGACCAAATTGAAATCTACATCAGGACTAAACTGGGCTCAAACCAGGACTAAACCAGGAATAAACCAGGAATAAGCCAGGACTAAACCAGGACTAGAACAGGACGAGAACAGGACTAGACTAGGACTAGACTAGAACTAGACTAGGACTAGACTACGACTAGACTACGACTAGACTACGACTAAATCAGGATAAGAACAGGACCAGACCAGAACAGGACTAGAACAGAAATGGAACAAGACCAAACCAAAGTCTATATCAGGACTTCACTGGGAACTAAAACTGAAACTAGACCAGGACTAAACCAGGACTTACCCAGGACTAAACCAAGAGTAGACCAGGAATAAACCTGGACTAAACCAGGACTAAAAGAGGCCTAAAACAGGATTAGAACAGGACCAAACCAAAGTCTATATCAGGACTTCACTGGGAAATAAAACTGAAACTACACCAAGATTAGCCCAAACAAGGACTAAACCAGGACTAACCCAGGACTAAACCAAGAGCAGACCAGGACTAAACCAGAACTAAACCAAGAGCCGACCAGGACTAAACCAGGACTAAACAAAAGTCTACATCAGGACTCAAACAAAGCGTGAACATGCAGTAATGCTTGGTTTCAGATAACACAACACTCTGTAGGCCCATAACATTTAATACAGATGGGGGCAGCAAAAACATAATATAATATTGTTAAAATGCAGTTTTTTGTTGTAACACAGTGAGTTCTTGGGTCTAGTCTCTAATAGAAATGATCAGGTTCAACATTTGTGCGTTTACCTTTTGGATTTTCATGGTAAAGTCCAGCATAATCAATGGGGAATCTGTCTCCAACCCCATGTGGAATGTGACATCATCAGTCTGAGGTACGTTTCATTGGCCCGTTGGAAAAGTGCATTGTTCAGCTGCTTCTAAACCACTGTGAGTTTTACTGTTTTGCACCAAACAAAGACGTGTGTAAACGAAGTGTGGAGGAGAAAGGGAAAAGAAAAGATGGCGGGAGAGAGAGAGAGGGAAAGAGGCTAGAGATAAAGGGCGAGAGAGAGAAGGAGGGAAAGAAGAGGGAGAGAGAAAGAAGGAAGAGAGAGAGAAGAGGGAGAAGAGGAGAGAAATAGAGAGAGATTAGGGCAAAGAGAAGAGACAGAAATGAGGGAGGAGGAGAAAGCGAAACAGTGGGAAGGAAGAGGGAGAGAGTGAAAGATGGAGTAGAGGAGAGTAGAGAGGGAGAGGAGAGAGAGAGGAGCGCATGAGAGAGAGGGAAAGAGGAGGGAGAGAGAAGGAGGATATGGAAGAGAGAGAAAGAGGGAGTAGAGGATTGATAGAGATAGCAGGAAAAAGGGGGGAAGAGAGAAGGAGGATGTGGAAGAGAGAGAAAGGGGGAGTAGACGAGAGAGAGAGAGAAAGAGGGAGTAGAGGAGAGACAGAGTATAGGAAAGAAAGGGAAGAGAGAGAGAAAGAGAGAGAGAGAGAGAGAGAGAGAGAGAGAGAGAGAGAGAGAGAGAGAGGAGAGAAAGGGGCCAGTGGGGCGCTGTAAACAGACTGGTGCTGAATTCCAACTATGTGGGAAACTGCAACCACTGGACTTCCAGATCATACCCCACTCTCCTCCCTTTCCTCCTCCCTCCTTCTCTACATCTGACCCCCCTCCTCCACCTCACCCCTCCATCTCCCTCCCTCCCTCGCTCCCTCCCTCCTTCTGCAGTGACAGGGAGCAGTGGGCGGGGTCACAACACCACACAACAGGAAGTAACCAGGAACGTAAACAAACACAGCAAGCCACAAGCACTCAGTTCATGGCGATACAACGAAAGAAGGGGAAGAGGGATAGAGGCACGAGAGAGAGAGAGGGGAGAGGAAGAGAGGAGCGAGAGAGAGAAAAGGAGAGGAGTGAGAAAGAGCAGAAGAGAAGAAGGAGAGAGCAGGAGAAGAAGGGAGGAGGACAGAAAGGAAGAAAGGGAGGAGGGAGAGATAGAGGAAGAGAGGAGGAGGAGGAGGAGGAGGAGAAGGGAGGAGAGGAAGGAGGGTGCATTCTGTACAACATCACTTTTCTGTGTCGACAAGAATTCCAGGGGCAGATCCGTGGAGTTGCTGCTCTGACCGGATCATTGTATCACTGTGCTTTTATCAGTCTATTTTTATCATTCTGTTTTTATCAGTCTGTTATCACTGTGATTCAGGAGGACAGAACATGTTTGTACAAGAAGTGCTTCCTTTTCAGCTTCTGTTCTCATTTGACAGATGAAAAATAATGTCAACTAAACTACAGTAATTTAAAACTACTGTGGGTAAGTCATGTCTTTCATTTAAATGTGCAATTTTACATAGACGAGTTGTCCTGAATGCTCCTGTTTTCTCTGGTAAGGTTCATACGGGTTGTTCTAAAGGCAAAGTGCAGTGTGAAACGTTTCTGGTGAAGGGTCTGGCACCTGTTTGTTTCCATGGAGATGTTATTGCTTTACCTGCAATGTTACACAGTATGATTATCTATCTGTGATTTATTTGATTTAGTTTTTATTGCTCAAAAATACACATTCCTACTGTGAGCGGGGGTGCCACTCCACAGATCTGACCTGTAACTTGGCTTGGTTGTGTCACCAGTTGTTGAAGGAGACACAACCACTGGTTGTGGAGATAGAAGATAGAAATGTAATGTTGTGACACTGTGATTTTCAGCTTTCTGTTTCTAGGCTCTGTTTTGAGTATTTTCAACCCTTCTAAAAATTGAATATTAAATTTTGAATTGTTAATTGCTATAGTAATATTTCTGAAAACAGTACATTTAAAAAATATATTTTACTTCAGTAAAAGCATAGCTAATAGGTTTAAGAAATTGTACAATATTATAAAATGTATATATGTATATATATATAAAAAAAGATGTGTGGTCAGATTTCTTACATTTTATTTGCATGTCCAATGTCCAATATGCAGATACTGTGAGGCAAAGCTGGGAAAGTGTCTTGCCCAATGACACAGTATATGCATCTGTGGGTTTGAGGATAAAACTAGCAACCTGTGCATACTTCTGCAAGCACTCTGGCCCAAATACTGGACTGGTAAAAAAAAACTGCAGTATGCAAATAAAAATAAAGGGATATTTCCTATGAACAGCAGGTGTGTGTAAACAGGCTGACAAATGTCTCCTTGTGTTATACATACATCACATATACAATGTCTGCACATGCTCCTTTATGTCAATAGGACGATTAATAAAGCTCATACAGTGTTCTCTGTGTGGCATTTGCTCTGGTGTCTCCAGTTTATTCATTTCCAGTGAAAGAGTACTTACACACTAAGGTCAAAATGAGAAAATATAACACTGCTCGGTCAGGAAATACCAGGTTATGAGGCTTAAAGTGTGTAGGACACTTGACACCTCATTTCACTAAAACATTAACATTATCTTTGTATTTAAGACTTTACTAAAAATATTGGCTATTTTTTTTCTAACTTTTTAATTTTAGTGAGGTTTATAATTTTACTTCCTGGTTGGACACAGCCAGTAGATGCAACATTTGTAGAGGTAATTCCATAACTGTTACCTAGCAACCATAAATGTCTAAAATACACAATAATTATCATTAGACTAATAAAAATAAATTACAACACCTTTATTTTCTGTTGAATAAGTTTTAAAATGTCAGACAAATGTCGTCCTTGTGTGTAGATGTGTGTGCCTCTGCATTTTGGACGGAATGTTCTGTATTAGAGGGATTCTAACGCAGAACATTCAGCACTACTTCCTGTATTTTCCCCCAAACTACCACTTAAAGGTGCACTGTGTAACTTTTCTGGTGGAGGGTCCATCAAATGCTTTTCTCCGTGGAGATGTTATTGCTTTGTCTGGAACATTCCACAGTATGGTATTAAATTTTTCTATCTTCAGATCTGTGGAGAAGCGACCCCGCTCACAGTCAGAATGTCTGTTTTTCTAGGTATTTTTGAGCTCTAAAACCACCTGTAATTGAATAAATGTAAAGTACTAGTAGATCTGTTTAATGTCATATTGTGGAACATTCCAGGCAGAGCAATGACATATCCATAGAAACAAGCAGATGACAATCCACCTTTATCACATGTAAAATTATGATATATGAATATTTTTACTACACTTTCCCACTAAACCAAGTATTGAACATGAAAATTTGTCATACGCACGTACATAAAAGAATCCTGTACTAAACCTGAACACATGAATGAAGCTTTTATTCAGAGGAGAGAGTTAAAAACAGTGTGTCTGCATCAAAGCGCTGCTGTGTAACAGAATGGACCCCTGCTGATGTGATCACAGAACACAGGAGCAGAGTGTGTGGACATATACATGAGTTATGATCACAGAGACATACAGGGGACTTTCACCGGGAGGCTGGGCTATGGGGGTGTTATGGTTTATAAAGGCTATAGGGACAGATAAGTGTACACTTCTGCTGGCTTTGTTTTAAAAGACTTTATATTATGTGAAATTGACTCAAGCCATGTTCCCTCTTTAAAAACAGACCTGGAGTTGTGTTTTGTTTCATTCACACATGTTTGAGTAACACTTTATTATTAGACTAGCTACATCTCCAAAGCTCAAAATGCTCTGTTCCACCTTGTGATGTCAGGAAGGGGTAGTTTTCAAGTTAACAGTTCCTTTTTACTTTTTGTTGAGTAGAACTCGGCAGTTCCAAGGCTGAAATGATCCAAATGATTCTAGTGAAGGTGTGTGGAGTTTTAAAAAAGGTGGAGCCGAGTGTTTTCTGATTGAGAGAAGAACTATGCAGGGTTTGTGTGCTAAACATATGTTTGTGATGAGGAAATAAATAAATATGGGCCCTTTAAACATGCACAAAATATGCAGAACTGATACTTTGCAGCTGATGTCATCAATATTCCCTGAGGGTGTAATGCTAACTGTAGGCACTGCTCTGAGACTTTAATCTGAGCTTTATTTAACACAATCTGACCAGAAAGAGCAGGTTTAACTGGAGCTACAGGTGAGACGATTTGTCCTCATTATTCTTGCTCAGTTTTTCAGTGAGTCACTCTCACCTAAACAGGATCATGAACGCTTGCACTGATCACAGGCCCTGAAAATGTGCTCTTTAAATCGAGTTTTTAGACTTAAGACTTTTTGACATCGTTTGCTAATGTGTGCATTGTGTCACCATGGTAACTGTTGAAGATTCCACCGTAAAGATCTGCGTGATGTCACTGCAAAGTATCAACATGTATTTTTTTTAATATAGTATAATCTGTTAGTTGTTAGAGATGCTGTTTTTGAAGCAGGGCTTCCTATACTCCTTCCACTACCCCTCCCCGCTCCAGTGAGACCCCCCTCCGCACAGTGACAGGGACTGTGACAGGGGCAGTGACAGGGACAACACCCAAACAAACTACGACTGATCACTGAAGCCAAGGCTGCACCGAGATGCTCCAATGGCTCCTGGCGCCGCCGTACACGCCCCGGGACGAGCAGGGACCACGCCGCCTGCCAATCACAGCTCGGCACGGCCACGCTCCACCAGCCCCACGCGCTAGCTTAACCTGCGCTCACAGCCTGGCCACCCCGCTAACACTGTACACACAAGAGAGGGGGGTCAAGAGAGGGGGCTGTCATGGGGCGACACTGCTCTGGTGCATGCTGGGACATATGTGAGACAGGGTGGATGTGGGTGAGTGATTGGATGATGTCATAATTCAGAAACATACACCCAGGAAGGCCAAGAGGTGGAGGAATAGAATGATGCTATGATAAACACTGGTACGAAAGCCAATGGTTAAAGAAGAAAACGTAGGACTTCAACATGGCTGGCTATTATTTAGTCAATTAAATAATAAAAAATAATAAAAAAGTATTACATAATTTTAAAGAGTTTTACCGTCCGAGAAAAAAGATTTTCAGGACACTCAAAGATGCTCTACAGAACACATTTGTGAAACATTCCAGACAAAGCAATAACATCTCTATGGAAAAAAAGCATTTGACAGACCCTCCACCAGAAAAGTTTCAAAGCATGAAGGCGGGACATGTCTCACACATTCTAAACTTTCAACACAAAATTCAGCTGGAATGTAGGGATGCATCGAAATCCAAATCTCACAATATGATATTTATTCAATCAATCAATCTATTTATAAAGCGCTTTTCGTACACACGTGCAACACAAAGTGCTTTACAAGTTAAAATCACAAAAAATTTCACACACACACACACACACACACACACACACACACACACACACACACACACGCAAGCACACCCACACAAGTAAACCCATCAGATACATGCATAAGGCTGGGCACAGATGCAAGTAAGTATGGAAACGCCATCACAGAAGCCCTCCGCAAGGGGGGCGGCACACCATATTATTGTGATATTTAGTAGAGGCTACCAAAATTGTGAATTTGCTATTTTTTCCTCTTGAAATGCCCAACAAGACTTTGGCTCTGTCATAATCCAAAGAATTAAGTTTTTCATGCGCATGCACTGAAACAGATGATGGTCTGTAGTTCTCTCTGTATTTTAGCTATTCTTGCACCATAACTACTAATTTCCTCTTACTTTCTCCTGCTCACCCACTGCACCAGACTATAGAGGGACAGAGGAGATAATACTCCCTACAACTGTACAACAACTCACCCACTGCACCAGACTATAGAGGGACAGAGGAGATAATACTCCCTACAACTGTACAACAACTCACCCACTGCACCAGACTATAGAGGGACAGAGGATATAATACTCCCTACAACTGTACAACAACTCACCCACTGCACCAGACTATAGAGGGACAGAGGAGATAATACTCCCTACAACTGTACAACTCACCCACTGCACCAGACTATAGAGGGTCAGAGGAGATAATACTCCCTACAACTGTACAACAACTCACCCGCTGCACCAGACTATAGAGGGACAGAGGAGATAATACTCCCTACAACTGTACAACAACTCACCCACTGCACCAGACTATAGAGGAACAGAGGAGATAATACTCCCTACAACTGTACAACAACTCACCCACTGCACCAGACTATAGAGGGACAGAGGAGCTCATTCTCCAACAGGCTCCTACAGCTTCACTCTGACAATGAGAGATACAGGACTACATTCAAACCATACTCCATACAACAACTCACCATTATGTAATATAATACTCCCTACAAGTGTACAACAACTCACCCTTACAGTGCCTTGCAAAAGTATTACCCCCCTTGAACTTTTTGATCTTTTGCCAAATTTCAGGCTTCAAATATAAAGATATAAAATTGATATATAAAATTTTTTGTGAAGAATCAACACCAAGTGGGACACAATTGTGAAGTTGAACAAAATTTATACAATATTTTAAACTTTTTTTTACAAAAAAAAAAATAAAATTGAAAAGTAGGGCATGCAAAAATATTCACACCCCCTGAGTTAATACTTTGTAGAACCACCTTTTGCTGCGATTACAGCTGCATGTATGTATGTCTGTATGTCTGTATGTATGTATGTCTGTATGTATGTATGTATGTATGTATGTATGTATGTATGTCTGTATGTATGTATGTTTGTATGTCTGTATGTCTGTATGTCTGTATGTCTGTATGTTTGTATGTCTGTATGTCTGTATGTATGTATGTATGTATGTATGTATGTATGTATGTATGTTTGTATGTCTGTATGTCTGTATGTCTGTATGTCTTTATCAGTTTTGCACATCTAGAGACTGAAATTTTTGCCCATTCTTCCTTGATGTGTGTAGAATCCCTCAGTTGTCCAGGTAGAATCCATGGCAACAGGAGAAATTAAATTTGTCAACTGAACAAAAGTTTATTTGGTCGAATACTATTATATAGTATATTATAGAAGCAGCTCATCCAAGCTGCTTCTTCAGGCACTATATGTAACAGATAAGAAAAAGTGGACAACATTTTAAAACAGTCAAAAGAGCATTAAGCAAATAGTACAGTAAAGATAAAAACAGTTAACCATATTGACAAAAGTTAAAGATTAAAAGCTATTCTAAACAGATGGGTCTTGAGCGTTTTCTTGAAGGTGGTGAGGTCAGTGCAGTCATGGTGTTGTTGAGGTAGTGAGTTCCAGAGGGTGGGGGCGGCGGTGGAGGCTCTATCTCCCCAGGTTCGAAGTTTGGTCCTACAGGGGAGGGACAGGAGATTGGCGTTGGAGGAGCGGAGGGAGTGGGATGGAGTGTGGGGGTGCAGCGGGTTGGGGCCTGGTTGTTGGTTGTGGAGGACTTTGACGTGGACACCCTGAGGGACGGGGAGCCAGCGGAGGTTCTGGAGGACAGGGGTGATGTCAGGAGGTGGGCAGCGAAGTTTTGGATGTATTGCAGTTTATTGAGAGTTTTGAAAAAAAAAAAAGGTCACAAATTGTACTAAAATGCAGTCACTATCTATCTATATATCCATCCATCCATCCATCCATCCATTTTCTTCCGCTTATCCAGGGCCGGGTCACAGGGGCAACAGTCTAAATAGGGACTCCCAGACTTCCTTCACCCCAGACACTTCCTCCAGTTCCTCTGGGGGGACCCCAAGGAGTTCCCAGGCCAGCCCAGAGACATAGTTCCTCAAGCGTATCCTGGGTCTTTCCCTGGAGCCTCCTCCCACTGGAGGTCCAGGAGGCATCCGGAACAGATGCCCGAGCCACCTCAGCTGGCTCCTCTCGAAGTGGAGGAGCAGCGGCTCTACTTCGAGCTCCTCCCGTGTGACTGAGCTCCTCACCCTATCTCTAAGGGGCGCCCAGCCACTCTGCAGAGGAAACTCATTTCGGCCGCTTGTATCCGCGATCTTGTCCTTTCTGTCATTATCCAAAGCTCATGACCATAGGTGAGGGTAGGAATGTTGATTGATGGTAAATTGTGAGCTTGGTCTTTCAGCTCAGCTCCCTCTTCACCACAATGATCCGATACAGCGACCACATCACTGCTGGCACTGCCTGTGAATCTTACGCTCCATCCTCCCCTCACTCGTGAACAAGACTCTGAGATACTTGAACTCCTCCACTTGAGGCAAGGATATCTATATATCAAAAGTACTGAAAATCAGATTGATGCATTTGAGCAGGTATCGATACTAAAAAAAAGTCCTAACTCACCCTTATGTGACAGATAATACTCCCTACAACTTTACAACAACTCACCCTTATCTAACAGATAATACTCCCTACAATTGTACAACAACTCATCTTTATGTAACAGATAATACTCCCTACAACTGTACAACAACTCATCTTTATGTAACGGATAATACTCTCTACAACTGTACAACTCACCCTTATGTAACATTATTTTATTATTACTTGTACATATGCATTTATATAATTACGCCTTGCTTATTCAGAATTGGTTACAACAGTGTTAAAACAAACTTTCCTCACTGTAAAATATCCGTTATTGAAGTTCAAAATGTTGACTTTATGCACAGTTATGTTTTAGAAAAGCCCTGTGAGGCCAGAGTGTCACATCAGAGCCGAGTGTGACAGTTACAGTAAAACGCCTCAGTCTTTTTTACAGGTTTAGCTCCTCTGTTTCTCTCTCTCTCCGCCTGAAGGATCTGCCTCCATCCTGTTTATCTGCAGCACCTCCAGCTCACATCTGTAGGTGAAAAGAGCAAATCACACAACAACGACAACAATGGGCAATTTAACATCAGCTCCACTTTAGAGAGAATGTATAGATGGCGTCCGCAAGGGCTGTAGTTGACTAAAGAAGTTCTTGGTGGACTAAAGACATGTCCTGCTGAAAAATTAGTAAACTAAAAACAAGGCGTGGCAAAAGCTCTCAAAACTAATACATACCTCTGTGTATCTGACCCAAACTGCACTCACAAGACTACACCTGTAGGGGGAGTTCATGAAAAAACTACTATTTATGCACAACCTACAGTTTATTCTCCTAGCTGCTGTTGTCCCATATAAAAGCTTAAACTCTAACTAAAGGTATTATTAGACTACTACAAATTTTGGTTGACTGAGCCTCCATCAACGGCTTAATAGAGTAAATCGACTATCCTGGAGCAGAACTGCATCTATGTTTATTGCAGGAATGTTTGGTTACCATGGTGACACAATGCACAAAAAACACAAAATGGATTTAACAGCACATTTTCAGGAGCCTGTGATACAAGTGTTCGTGGCCACGATAAAAAAAAAAAAAGGTGAGAGTGATTAGCTGAAAAACTGTTGGCTAATGCAACCTAGCTTGTGATTATAATATTATTTAAGAGGGACTTGTTTAGCTTCACCCCCGAGGAAATGTTGATGATGTCAGCTGCAAAGTATCAATTATATTACCTGTTTCAGTATCTTCTTCACCGTTCACAAAGTGCTCCGTCTAAGGCCCATATAGTTCTTTTTATAGACTTCAGTATCCATAACACTGAAGGACATACCCAGAAGACAAATACATTGAGTTAAATAGCTGGGGAAGTCATCATTAGACACATGAAAAGCCTGTAGTAGAAAAACTAATCACATTTGAATAACATTGTCAGAAACCCTGTCAGATTTGTCCTTCACATCTCACAGCTGTCTCATACGCGCCTCCCGCTCTCTGTTCTAATGTTATGCTATATTTACACACGTTTGTTATGTAGCTGCGTACATCCAGACAACCTTGGAAAACACCACGATCAAGGCTCATAACTGCACGCTGGCAATTGCACTTTGAAGACAAAACAACATTAATTAACGCAATTGAATAGAAATGCAGACATCACTGGGTTTCTTTAGCTCGTATGGCAGAGTGAGGGTGGAGGGGAGGAGGAGATGGAACAGCGTATATACGTTTCTCCATCTGTATTCACTATCAGGGTGTCTCTGATCGTCGTGAACTGCAAAGTGCGTAAACAGGAAGCTAGGCGACGCGGATCAGGCAGGTTAGGTCAACTCTGCGCAAGGAATAGTGTAACCTTACGATGCTAAAGCTACAAGAAACACCCCGCGCCATCTGCTACTAGGGCCCTGTGAAGTTGAAGTGCACGAGGGGCTGCATAGATAACCCCAACAGCCACAGGAGGGAGAGAAGAAGACAGCGGAGTCGAGAGGAAGGCAGGTGAACGTGTGCAGTTTTGTTTTGCGTTTCAAGTAGTTAAAATATGCTTTAGCCCTCTAGCTGCACGCTGCTGCAGATTTAGCAACAAAAACTCCAGGTGTGAATGGAAATATGCCACAACCAAAACATGAGCAAGGATTACAGGAATAGACTGGTGTGGTTAGATAGCTGGAGATGTGGTTAATTTTATACCTAATATTAACATTGTAATTTAGATTTTCAAGATACAAATTGCATTAATTTGTGTACTGTATACAAGGCTGCACAATTAACCACGATCAGATTGAAAAATTTGAATGGATCTAAATAGCAAATTGCAAAGGCATAAAAACTGCTAACCCTGCAGTTTAGATCTGCTCATGTTCTGAAATGTGATTCTTGTAATACTGTAGTTTGTCACTTCAGATTTCAGGCCTTTTGTCAATTCTTTAAAATGTCCACTTTGATCAATCCTATTATTAAAACTACAGTGATGCATCGATCTGATACTGGTATCAGATATCGGTGCAGATAAAATTTGTTGGATCGGTCCTAGTTGGACACATGACACATGATTTTGATAAAGTATGAGGATTTTAAGGTGCTGAAAGAACTGGGTGTGAATGATACAGAATTGTTATGACGCTCCGGTCATTATAAAGACATTCTCTTTGTATGTTATGAACTATAACATCAACCTGCCCAGGGACGACAGGTGGAAATGAGCACTAGTGCTACAACCTGCACAATGCATCTCTCCTGTTAAGGTTAAAGTGTATTGTGCACTGTCCCTGTCTCATTAAATAAACTAAACATACAATGAGATGTTAATGCTATGCATGTGTATATATAGAGAGTATATGTCTGTCTTATATATATATATATATATATATAAGTTTGTATGCTGTGTTTTAGAACATATGAGTGTGCTTTAGAGTGCATGAGTGAGAGATACATGTGAAAGCTGTTATTGTATCTTTTGTCATGTCATGCCTTGGTGCAGCAGGGGACTACCCTGAAAACATTGATCCGTCCTGCCGACGTCGGCGTTGCCGACGTATAATCTTAGACGTCGAGCCGACGTCTACACGACGTCGTGCAGCCAACGAACATTACGCAACGTCGAACCGACGTTGTTTGAAGTTCGCGATTTTTCGGTATTCCGTCATATCTGACACAGGTTAACGACGTTGGCGCGACCGTCGAGCCGATGTTTGTAATGACAATTCGTTTCAATAGAGCGCCGGGAGATGACGTCACGCTATCCCAGCATGCACCACCGGGCGCCATCTTGGCAGGAATTATTGTAAACAAACTAACTAACTAGCCTACAAAACTTCCAGCTTACAACGATGGTAGACTCATGCTGTGCCCCTGGATGTACAAGCCACCGAGGACAAGTTAAAGATAAAGCCTTTTATCGCATTCCCAAAGATCCAGCTCGGAGGGGAAAATGGATTTCTGCGATAAAACGGGCAAGAAGCGCGCTGAAGAAAACCGAGCGTTGGAACCCGTCACCTAATGGATTTCGCTTGTGCAGTGACCATTTCATATCAGGTAATTTCACGTAAACATTATACATTTAATATTATCTTAAATGGTGCTGATAGTTATTGTTTTGGACAATAAATATCACCGACTAAACTGGGTGGATTGTATTTCAGTCGGACGAGCCGAAACGTCCTCAACCTAATCTACCAACCCAGTCTAGTTGGCGATATAAACCTCACTACGGTGGTTAATGTCCAGACCTAAAAACGTATTAGCTAATGGGTTGCATTCATGTGACATCACAACATTTTAAACTGCCTGTATCATTGAATAGTGAATATTTTTTCTCTGTGTAATCTTAGTGGTTTCTTTACTTAACGTTACTTATTTTGTGTCCTAGGTAAAAAGAGTGACAACCCGCTTTCACCTGACTACATCCCATCGGTTTTCAAGCATGTGCCGTCACCCGTGAAAAGTGCTAGATTACTCACTGAATATTGACTAATTATCCATTTTCCAACTGGATCTTGTCCCACGTGGTTTATCGGCTTGTATTTGAAATTCACTTTAGATATATTGTCTAAGATTTGGGTTCGTAATTTTGGTTGTTATTTTGTTAGTAATTCCATCCAGTGCTGGCACACGCACGGTGTATGCATAGTTAGGGTGTGTTTAGTTGATAAAAGTATGAAAATATGCTATGTTTTGGTGCTATGATTTCTCATGATTGTTCAGGTATGTTTTGACATGTTGGTAGTATTTTATTTTTACATTCAGAAGTTGATCTCATTACATTTATTTCCATCTACTTATATAGGTACACAGAAACTTGTAGTGCATTTTAATGCATTTGAAATGTAGTTAACTTTTTCTGTTGTAGATCAGCCTTCAGCAATATATTTTGGTAACATTTTTTGTACATTGTAATTAAGAACCACCCTTGAACATTATATTTTGATAATATGTGTGTACATGAATTCAAGTATTATCAATAAATGTTGCAATACTGCAACAAAACCTACATGCACTGTTCACCTGCGATTACTTTCCATAAAGTATGCAATTTAGTAGTACAATATATACAGTATATAAAAAGCCTAATTAATAGTTGGGTAGACGTTGGGCCAACGTCTATCCAACCGTCTTTTGATGACGTTGGTCCAACCACTTGCCAATGAGCAAAATGACGTCGGCCCAACGTCAACTGCTAACGTTGGCCCAACGTCAACTGCCAACGTCTAGCCAACCGTCTTTTGATGACGTTGGCCCAACCACTTGCCAATGAGCAAAATGACGTTGGCCCAACGTCAACTGCCAACGTTGGGCCAACGTCAACTACCAACGTTGGCCCAACGTCCACACATACGTTGGCCCGACGTAGGGCCAACGTCTGAAACTGACCTATTGAATGTTGGCAAGACGTTGGACCAACGTCTAGCCAACCGTCTTTTGATGACGTTGGCCCAACCACTTGCCAATGAGCAAAATGACGTCGGCCCAACGTCAACTGCCAACGTTGGCCCAACGTATACACATACGTTGGCCCAACGTTGGCATGACGTCGTCATGTTATCAGGGTAAGGATGGAAATTAGCTTTGGCTACAATCCTGCATATTTACATTATATTGTCTTTTAATATGCATTGTTCCTATAATAAATAAATACATATATAAACACAAATTCAATACAATGTCATAAAACACACACAGCTCTGTGCTGTTACTTGATATAAATAACAGCTACATAACACATTTGAATCAGTTTTATCATATTTTATAAACAAAATATAGAAGATTATTATTCAAATGTGTTTATTTCTTGTTCACTTGAAAATTGTACTTTTAGAAGAACAAAACTCCTTCAAACTTTTAGGCCTACAGTAATCTTATACACATCATTCATTAATTTACCCCATCAGAGCCGAGTGTGACAGTTACAGTAAAACGCCTCAGTCTTTTTCACAGGTTTAGCTCCTCTATTTCTCTCTCCACTTAAAGGATCTGCCTCCAACCTGTTTACCTGCAGCAGCTCCAGCTCACATCTGCAGGTGAAGGAGCAAAATAGATCGCGACTGTCTCACCTCACGCTAATCTCACTCAGTTAAACCAACAAGACAAAGCAAAAGGAACAGGGAGATGGCTATTGGTTAAAGCTACAGTAAGTAACTTTCTGGAGGAGGAACATCACCAGCATGAATCAATGGAAATAGAAAGTAAGGCCAAGTAAGAGTCAGGTTTGTGGAGATGTAAGCCCGCTCACAGTAAGTTTTTCAGGAACACAACCAAAAAAGAAAAAAAAAAGTCTTTTTTTTTTTGTATATTTTTTGTCTAAAAGGTTACATACTGTGGCTTTAAAGGTCCTGTTTCAGATATTTTCCCATGTATTTGAGTAAAATCTACTTGCCCCAGTACAGATATATTAAATAAACAGCTCTTGAGGTCAAAATAAGTCTGCTATGTACTGTCTGCATCATATTAGGAGGCATTTTATTGTCTGATAATCAGAAAGTGCACATTAGCATGCTAGTTGTTAGCTTTATTCCCATGGCAGTGCAGATATACTGTATAAGCAGCTCTTCAGATCAAAATAAATCTGCTGTGTACTGTCTACATCTAATTAGAAAACATTTTATTGTCTGATAATCAGAAAGTGCTTGTTTGCATACTAGTTGTTAGCATTCACGTTTCTGCAAAACCCCACTTTGGTCTCTGAAAGTTATGAAAAGCACTTATAAACTCATTGCTGTGAATAATTAGGATGCTCTGAATGCATAAGGTAAATGAGGAATAATTTTGGACCACTACAAACCATTTTAAATAAACTGTTTTTCACGTTTTAAAGACAGTAAAAACCAGCTACAGCGCCTTTAAAAGCAAGAAGCCAATTTTAGAACAATGGAAGTGTATTTATTAACAGTTTTCTTCCAGCGTGCAGACACAGAGGCAAACTACAGGATCTTGGGTGCACCCTCCCTGCATTACCGTCTCATCCACCCTTCTAATTATTCCCTAAGAAAGCTGAAATTTGAAGTTACAAAAGACCGTCCCCATCTGTCATCTGCACGCCATTGATGTTATCGGAAAGGAGATTGTGGGCGTACAGTACTAGACCCAATATAACTGCATTATTCACACGCTCAGAATTGACAGACTTTTCCGCACGACATTTCTTTTAATCTTGTTTGGAAGAAAAAAAAAGGCAGGGGGGAATCCTAGCACTCCAGGCATCTCCCTCTCTCTTCTCTCTCTTGTTGTCTCTTCTTTCTGTATTTGCAGTGAGGTTAACAAAAAGCGATTGAAGCGAAGAAGCTGAGGAAAAGAAAGAGAAAAAATGCAACCCTGCCTAACTTGTTGATTATTAACAATGGGATTTGGGGAGACAGTGGTTGTTTGAATTGTCAGTTTCGAATCAGGCCCAAAAGCGTGTATAAAAGTGACGTTAGCTGATCAAATCCAGATGCTATGACTGGCCATGCTAGTCTATATCCCTGATAACATGACGACGTCATGCCAACGTTGGGCCAACGTATGTGTATACGTTGGGCCAACGTTGGCAGTTGACGTTGGGCCGACGTCATTTTGCTCATTGGCAAGTGGTTGGGCCAACGTCATCAAAAGACGGTTGGCTAGACGTTGGTCCAACGTCTTGCCAACATTCAATAGGTCAGTTTCAGACGTTGGCCCTACGTCGGGCCAACGTATGTGTGGACGTTGGGCCAACGTTGGCAGTTGACGTTGGCCCAACGTTGGCAGTTGACGTTGGGCCAACGTCATTTTGCTCATTGGCAAGTGGTTGGGCCAACGTCATCAAAAGACGGTTGGCTAGACGTTGGCAGTTGACGTTGGGCCAACGTTAGCAGTTGACGTTGGGCCGACGTCATTTTGCTCATTGGCAAGTGGTTGGGCCAACGTCATCAAAAGACGGTTGGATAGACGTTGGCCCAACGTCTACCCAACTATTAATTAGGCTTTTTATATACTGTATATATTGTACTACTAAATTGCATACTTTATGGAAAGTAATCACAGGTGAACAGTGCATGTAGGTTTTGTTGCAGTATTGCAACATTTATTGATAATACTTGAATTCATGTACACACATATTATCAAAATATAATGTTTAAGGGTGGTTCTTAATTACAATGTACAAAAATGTTACCAAAATATATTGCTGAAGGCTGATTTACAACAGAAAAAGTTTACTACATTTCAAATGCATTAAAATGCACTACAAGTTTCTGTGTACCTATATAAGTAGATGGAAATAAATGTAATGAGATCAACTTCTGAATGTAAAAATAAAATACTACCAACATGTCAAAACATACCTGAACAATCATGAGAAATCATAGCACCAAAACATAGCATATTTTCATACTTTTATCAACTAAACACACCCTAACTATGCATACACCGTGCGTGTGCCAGCACTGGATGGAATTACTAACAAAATAACAACCAAAATTACGAACCCAAATCTTAGACAATATATCTAAAGTGAATTTCAAATACAAGCCGATAAACCACGTGGGACAAGATCCAGTTGGAAAATGGATAATTAGTCAATATTCAGTGAGTAATCTAGCACTTTTCACGGGTGACGGCACATACTTGAAAACCGATGGGATGTAGTCAGGTGAAAGCGGGTTGTCACTCTTTTTACCTAGGACACAAAATAAGTAACGTTAAGTAAAGAAACCACTAAGATTACACTGAGAAAAAATATTCACTATTCAATGATACAGGCAGTTTAAAATGTTGTGATGTCACATGAATGCAACCCATTAGCTAATACGTTTTTAGGTCTGGACATTAACCACCGTAGTGAGGTTTATATCGCCAACTAGACTGGGTTGGTAGATTAGGTTGAGGACGTTTCGGCTCGTCCGACTGAAATACAATCCACCTAGTTTAGTCGGTGATATTTATTGTCCAAAACAATAACTATCAGCACCATTTAAGATAATATTAAATGTATAATGTTTACGTGAAATTACCTGATATGAAATGGTCACTGCACAAGCGAAATCCATTAGGTGACGGGTTCCAACGCTCGGTTTTCTTCAGCGCGCTTCTTGCCCGTTTTATCGCAGAAATCCATTTTTCCCCTCCGAGCTGGATCTTTGGGAATGCGATAAAAGGCTCTATCTTTAACTTGTCCTCGGTGGTTTGTACATCCAGGGGCACAGCATGAGTCTACCATCGTTGTAAGCTGGAAGTTTTGTAGGCTAGTTAGTTAGTTTGTTTACAATAATTCCTGCCAAGATGGCGCCCGGTGGTGCATGCTGGGATAGCGTGACGTCATCTCCCGGAGCTCTATTGAAACGAATTGTCATTACAAACGTCGGCTCGACGGTCGCGCCAACGTCGTTAACCTGTGTCAGATATGACGGAATACCGAAAAATCGCGAACTTCAAACAACGTCGGTTCGACGTTGCGTAATGTTCGTTGGCTGCACGACGTCGTGTAGACGTCTGCTCGACGTCTAAGATTATACGTCGGCAACGCCGACGTCGGCAGGACGGATCAATGTTTTCAGGGATAGCAGTTTTGTTGATAGATTCCCATAATATTTCCAATTAAAGTGAATATCGTCAGGAGATGTGTTTCAATACATGGAAGAAGAGGAAATATGTCGTGGAAGCTGACAATATTTTCATCTCCATATAAAATAATGGAAAAGTTGATATGAGATCTGGCACAAACACACTTCTTGTTTGCTATATAGTTATAAGCTATGACACCTGAGGATGTTTGTTATAATTTCGACATTTTAAATTGCAATATTCATCTAAAACTACTTATAAATAAAAAGAAACAAGTCTGCTGACTTCCTAAAATAAAAGGTGTGGGTATTTGCACATCACTGGTGCAAGGCCACTACAGTGAACACAGAAAGTGAGACAAAGCTTGCACACTTACTTCCAAACTGCATTTAATGAATGACAACATTTCAAACAGTGGATCTTCGTCAGGTCATGGCTCTGTGCGCCACTCCCATATACACCTTCTGCCCACTGATTGGTTGGCCAACCCAAAAGTGAGCCATAGAAGATGTCCACACAACACAATATACATAACACAATATATACTTTACATCATATAATATAAGCCATTACCCAAGTCCATCAATCATATGTTGTCCTCAGGCAAGTAAATTACATCAGAAGTAAATATAACATTATAAGAAGTATTTAAATTCATATTGTTGTTCAGGCCACTAGGGGCAGAAAACTGTGGTGACCAATGGGAGATAACATCGCTGTAAACGTCATAACAATGCTGCTGAATCCTACATGTATCACGATTAAGAAAATAAAATTGTAGAATGAAGTGCGTACATCACAGTTGGCGTGTACAGGTGGCTGTTAAAATGGGGGTAGATTGGAGCAATGACGCCTTGAATACAGAAGAATAAAGATTACTCAAACATGCATGAATCACTCCAAATGCAACTTTGAGAGGGTAAATGAGAAAAAAACAACTGTAACATGGTCAGAAGCTCTGAAAAGTCAATTTTGCACAATAGGCTTGCTTTAAAGGCACACTGTAACTTTTCTGTTGTTATTGCTTTGCCTGGAATGTTCCACAGTATCACTTTAATCCAAGCATTTATTCAACAACAGAAGGTGATCATATTGTCAAATAAAAGTACCTTAAAAAAAACGCACATTTCTATTGTGAACGAAAATGCCTCTCCACAGATCTGACCCAACTGTCTCTGTGGCGATAAATAATATATATACACTATATTGCCAAAAGTATTGGCTCACCTGCCTTGACTCACATATGAACTTAAGTGACATCCCATTCTTAATCCATAGGATTTAATATGACGCTGGTTCACCATTTGCAGCTATAACAGCTTCAACTCTTCTGGGAAGGCTGTCCACAAGGTTTACGAGTGTGTTTATGGGAATCTTTGACCACTCTTCCAGAAGTGCATTTGTGAGGTCACACACTGATGTTGGACGAGAAGGCCTGGCTTTCAGTCTCTGCTCTAATTCATACTAAAAGTGTTCTATCGGGTTGAGGTCAGGACTCTGTGCAGGCCAGTCAAGTTCATCCACACCAAACTCTCTCATCCATGTCTTTATGGACCTTGCTTTGTGCACTGGTGCACAGTCATGTTGAAGAGGAAGGGGCCATTTCCAAACTGTTCCCACAAAGTTGGGAGCATGGAATTGTCCAAAATCTCTTGGTATGCTGAAGCATTCAGAGTTCCTTTCACTGGAACTAAGGGATGAAGCCCAGCTCCTGAAAAACAACCTCACACCATAATCCCCCCTCCACCAGACTTTACACTTGGCACAATGCAGTCAGAGAAGTACCATTCTCCTGGCAACTGCCAACCCCAGACTCGTCCATCAGACTGCCAGATGGAGAAGTGCGATTCGTCACTCCAGAGAACATCTCCATTGTTCTAGAGTCCAGTGGTAGCGTGCTTTACACCACTGCATCCGATACTTTGCATTGCACTTGATGATGTATGGCTTGGATGCAGCTGCTCGGGCCATGGAAACCCATTCCATGACGCTCTCTACGGACTGTCCTTGAGCTAATCTGAAGGCCACATGAAGTTTGGAGGTCTGTAGCAATTGACTCTGCAGAAAGTTGGTGACCTCTGCACACTATGCGCCTCAGCATCCGTTGACCCCGCCCCATCAGTTTACGTGGCCTACCACTTCGTGGCTGAGTTGCTGTCATTCCCAATCACTTCCACTTTGTTATAATACCAGTGACAGTTGACTGTGGAGCGAGGAAATTTCACGACTGGACTTTTTGCATAGGTGGCATCCTATCACAGTACTACACTGGAATTCACTGAGCTCCTGAGAGCGACACATTCTTTCACAAATGTTTGTAGAAACACTCTACAGGACCAGGTGCTTGATTTTATACATCTGTGGCCATGGAAGTGACTGGAACACCTGATTTTGATTATTTGGATGGGTGAGTGAATACTTTTGACAATATAGTGTAGTTTAATGCCATACTGTGGAACATTTCAAAGCACTTAGCATCTCCCTGGAAACAACCCTCCACCAGAAAAGTTACACAATGCACATTTCATCTGTATTATTAATTTACCTCATTTTGTCTGCAGCCACTTTGCCAGGAATATTTTTGACATTTATTCCACTGCACTGACATGACGGATAAAGCTTTTTATTTTAAGACAAAAAGTAAAAAAAAAAAAAAAAAAAGAGCAGAAAATTAAATTAGTTTGGTGCTTCAATCAGTCATGCATTCATTGTTCACCTTTGTCATAAGGGGAGAGACATACATGGAGACAAGATGCATAAACACTACAACATGTACTAATGGATAGCTTGTCTCCTTTTCTTAGTTGGAGGTTGAGGTTGTGGGTTAGATTCCTGATCTGAATGAAGTGTACATGTCCTCCCTGTGTTACTGTGGCAGAGGGGTTAGCCTGTTTTCAGCTACATGAATCTGTTAGGGCCCAAACAAAACCTATAAGGGGCATTATATTATTAGCCTGGTTCAGGGTTTCGATTGCTTTGTATGTCTTGTACATGTGAAGGAATTGACAATAAAGGCATTCATTCATTCATTCATTCATTCATCAATGCTTGTTTCTATGGAGATGTTATTCAGATGCTTGAAATGTTCCACAGTATAGCATAAACCTATCTTGCATTGATTAAATTATACAGGTGCTTCATTGGCCAAGAAAATTATCTTGAATGTGGGGAAGGTGTGGTTGTAAGGAGGCAGACTCATGGTCACGGAGTAAACGTAGCAAAAATAATAGATATTTACAAAAATTAACTGTGCTCAACTTAAGCAAAAGCAACAGATATTAACGAAACTAAGGAAAACCCACATGTACCCGGGTACACTGATGTGAACTTTCTCAACAGACAAAACTAGACTGCTTTTATAGCTCCCAGCAGGAAGGACCTCCCCCAGGTAAGTACCAACTTCCTCTTACAGGTCAGATATTCAGGTAACTTTACTCTTAACTCTACAGCTAACCCTTCTGTTTACC
This sequence comes from Taenioides sp. WSHXM2023, assembly GCA_029959045.1. Classification (NCBI taxonomy): domain Eukaryota; kingdom Metazoa; phylum Chordata; class Actinopteri; order Gobiiformes; family Gobiidae; genus Taenioides; species Taenioides sp. WSHXM2023. Next base: position 31,450,931 of record CM057095.1, on the reverse strand, counting down.
AGGGCCCCCTTAACATCAAAGTATTTAACATAAACTATAAACACTGAAATAGTATATCAATTAAAACCCCAAAACCCAAAAAACAAAAAAGGAACTCAAACCAATCTCCCCTCTATATGGTGCAGCTCATGACCTCCCCCAGAGGCTTTAAAAATGGGCACCAGTAATGGCCGTCCTGATGGCGTCCTCTTTGTTTGGAGCATGTGGAGGTAAAGGTATGTTGTGAATATGGATGTAACTGAATTGTATAACAAATTAATTAACAAATAAAGTATATTTAAATTAACAATGTGATAATTTACTGAACTAACAAAACAGAACCTAGGGTTGTAGGACAAACTGTTGAGTTGGATTTGGTAAAAGAACAAATGAACAAAATGTGTGAGATTAAATTAATACTTCTTTAATGGGACAAAGGCCCACTTTGTCACATTGAAAAACATGGATTCTTTCTGTGAGCAGGGTCACCTCTTCACAGATCTGACGTTTTACACACACACACACACGCACGCACGCACGCACGCACACACACACACACACACACACACACACCTTTACAATACAATCTGTATCTACTGGATTTCTGCTTCCTGTCATATGTAACATTTTGAGAACTTTTTCCCCATTCAAATTATAGTATTTTGTGTTGTGCATTTTGTTTTGAATTGTTAATCACTCCGGCAGGTGTCCTAGGAGGTCCTAGTTTTTCATTATTCTGAAACCCATCGGTAGAATGACTACTTACATCTTTTTTTTAATGTTGAATTTTTTATTTTTATTTTTTATTTATTGCATATATACATACATGTTATTTTAAACATAGATACATGCAAACACATTACAAGACATACCGGTAATTCATTCATAGGGATTCAGATTGATAATTAAAATTTTATAAATTGATAACATGTAATTAGTTGACAGAGTTAAATTTATCTTTTGTTATGTAATTATCTTGTTTGTAAGGTTTTCTAATGATATAAAATATTTTAGATTACAGTTGAATTGAAAGATATTGGGATTTGTATTATTCCATTTATAGCAATGAACAATATTTTCCATATAAAATAAAACTACCATCATACTACATCATAGTGAACACTCCAAAAAACAAAACTGATATGCTAACGTCTCTATGGAAACAAGGAGAAGCCAGACCCTCCACCAGAAAAGTTATGTATTGCACCTTTAACATCAGATATGCAACAGACAAAGTAATAGTGGAAACATATCAGTAATTTCAACTAACTAGCAGCAGTTGAAATCTACTTAAATAAAAGTATTAAAGTACCTTCCTGATGGCTTCATCGGACTGGGACCTCCAACGTGCACTGGGGCCATTTGCAGCCGAGTGTGAAGCGACTGGGATGAGGATCAGCTCCTCCAAATCCGAGGCCATGGTTCTTGATCGAAAAAAGGTGGCTTGCCCTCTCCGGGTGGGTGGAGAGTCCTTGCCTCAAGTGGAGGAGTTCAAGTATCTCAGGGTCTTGTTCACAGTGAGGGGAGGATGGAGTGTGAGATTGACAGGGGGATCGGTGCAGTGTCGGCAGTGATGTGGTCGCTGTATCTGACCGTTGTGGTGAAGAGGGAGCTGAACCAAAAAGCAAAGCTCTCGATTTAACGTCCCCTCACCTACGGTCATGAGCTTTGGGTAATGACCGAAAGGACAAGATCGTGGATACAAGCGGCCAAAATGAGTTTCCTCCGCAGAGTGGCTGGGCGCTCCCTTAGAGATAGGATGAGGAGCTCAGTCATACGGGAGGAGCTCGGAGTAGAGCTGCTGCTCCTCCACTTCGAGAGGAGCCAGCTGAAGTGGCTCGGGCATCTGTTCCGGATGCCTCCTGGACGCCTCCCTCGGGAGGTGTTCCCGGCATGTCCCACCGGGAGGAGGCCCCGGGGATGACCCATGATATTCTGGAGGGACGATGTCTCTCGGCTGACCTGGGAACGCCTTGGGGTCCCCTCCGGAGGAGCTGGAGGAAGTGTCCAGAGTGAAGGAAGTCTGCGAGTCCCTGCTTAGACTGTTGCCCCCACGACCCGGCCCCGGAGAAGTGGGAGAAAATGGATGGATGGATTAAAGTACCTGCTTAAAAATGTACTTAAACAGTAAAAAGTAAAAGTATTTCATGCAGAGTTTGAGGTCTTACAAGGCTTCAAATGCAGTGATTTTGATACAGATTTGCGCTGAATTTGTTCAACAGAAACAATTAAATCTGTTTTTTTTCCTAGCTGTTTTTATTTGTATATTTTTGTTTGCTCAAATTATAAATGTGTTCAAAATAAACCCTCAGGCTTTTCATCAGGTCTCAAACTATAATAACAAATACTATAATAAATACTTTTCAGTCCTGTTTAAAAATATAGTGGAGTAGAAACTTCACTCCGATGGAGTGAAGTAATTATCCGCTTTAAAAAGTACTTAGGTATGGTAAAGTTAGCGGTGGACTCAATTTTGTTAAGTAAAAGTATCACATGAAAAAATCTACTTTTAAGTACCTGTTTAAAAATGTACTTAAAGAGTAAAAAGTAAAAATATTTTGCACAGATTTTTAGAACAACAAGCAATGAAATTTGTGAATTTGGTTTGGTGATTTTGATAAAGAATTCAGAGGTTCAACTGATTTCTTAATTTTTCTAGCTGTTTTAATGTATTTGGTTTGCTCAAAGTTGGGACAGAACCTCAAAATAAATATACTAAAAAAATCTCAGCCATTTCAAAGTACTTTTTACCTTTCAGTCCATTTCTAAAATGTAGTGGAGTAGAAAGTACAGATACATGTTCTCAAATGGAGTGAGGTAAACGTAAAAAGTATCCACTTTAAAAAGTACTTAGGTAAAGTCAGAAGTGGATGAAGTACTCAATTTTGTTAAATAAAAGTACAGCTACAAGGGCAAAAAGTTACTCAAGTAAAAGTTTCAATGAAAAAATCTACTTTATTACTTCTACTTAAGTACTGGTTTAAAAATGTACTTAAAGAGTAAAAAGTAAAAGTATTTTGTACAGATTTTTTAGAACAATTTAGGGATGAAATGTAGCGATTTCGATAAAGAATTCAGCTGATTTTGAGTGATTCACCTGAATTCATTTTTCTAGCTATTTTTATCTATTCAAATTAAACATGCTAAAAAAGTCTCATCCATTTCACAGTACTTTTTACTTTTCAGTCCATATCTAAAATGTAGTGGAGTAGAAAGTACAGATACATGTTCTCAAATGTAGTAAAAGTAAAAAGTATCCACTGTAAAAGTGGCTTAAGTACACATTTTTGGTATCTGTACTTAATTATTGTATTTATTATTATTGTTGAGTTTTGTTTTTTTCTGTAAATAGTTCTGCCGTCTTGTATCCTATTCTATATGTTAATAGGATTAGGCAAAATAAGTGTTAAAACTTCAGCCTAAACCCCTTCGGTCTGTAGAATAACTTTAGGGCTATGCGTAATTTCAGTGTTAAATCATTGTAATATGATTAATAATTATGTTAAGTGACCGAAGAAAAATAAACTAATTACTTTTATACTTAAAGTAAAGTACAGATAGACTTAGACTTAAACAAACTTATTGATCCACAAGGGAAATCACTTGGACACAGTAGCTCACATATTATATACCGTATATTATAATAACAAAAAGTAAAAAATATAAATGGTAATAATAAATTCTAAATAAGTAGCACAAAAGATAGCAAGAGACTGGTGTCAAATAAGGCATAATTATATAAATGTAAATGTACAAATCAAAATAAAATTGAAAAATAAGTAATAAAAAAAAATCTACAATCTACCTACAGATTATACTTTAATACAGCACTTTTGTTACGTTCCTCCAACTAGAACTCAGTAAAGGGTTAAGTTGGAGTTTCCCTGTTGAATCTCGCGGTATTTGACAGCTCCTCTCCACTCTTTGACACTGGCCCCGCCTCGGTCTGGGGGAATGCTGCCGTGTTTACATTCGTGTCTCTCGGGTCAGCAGCCTCCATCCATCCGGGAGAACCTACCGCGGCACTGTCGGAGCTCCAGCGGCGGACACACGGGCCGCTGCTGACGGGGAAACCGCGCTCTCATCTCTGGCTACAGCCTCTGCCCTCACCGCGCTGCTCCTCCACTCCCGCAGACTCTCCCCAGAAGTTTCTACGCAGAAGAGAAGGAGAGGCCCGTAGATTATCCAGACACAGACGCCATCGTTTTTCACATTTACAGACAGAAAGAGAGAAAAAACCAAAAAGGACCATCACCAGCACGGAGAAAACGGAGGATAGCTTTAGCATCAGAGCGCCACTTCCTGGTAAGACCCGAACCACGCTAGCCGATTTTAAACTGAATAAAACGGCAATTAATGTGTAATTAATGCCGTGTAAAGCTATTAACAAGCTCATTTTCATTTTATTTTATTTCCGCTGTCACTCCCATGAAATGCCAATACGTTTCTATTTGTTTCAACGTTTTTGCTTAAAAAAAAAAAAAAAAAAAAAAAAAAGTTTGGCTGGTAACTTTAGCATGATGTTAGCAAGTTAGCCGACCTGTTGCTAACTTTCACTGCACTGATTTGGGCACTGCCACCTTCTGCATAGCAAAGTTTCAAAGTTTTAGATCATTCATTTGCGACAGAACACGTTGTGTGTGTGTATTAAGAGTGAAATGAATACGCTGTGTTTGAAAAGTGCCACAAAAAAAGCTTTTTTCACGTATTGTTCATGTTGTTGGCATATCTTTGGAAATGTAATTCTTGTGTTGACATGCATTGAGGTGTGTTTTTGAAGTGTTTTTATATTGCAACTGATAATTAAAGGTCCTATATTATGTTACAATGTTGTTACCACCTCAAAAACATACCTGGAGTTGTGTTTTGTTTCATTGACACGTTTGAGTAATCTAACCTGGAGTAATCGTTTATTATTAGTCTGTTCCACCTTGTGATCTCATGAAACAGTCATTTCCAAGTTAACAGCTGCCTTTTACCTTTTTGTTTGGCAGATATTGGCAATTCCAAGTCTGAAATAAGCCAAGTGATTCTAATAAAGGTGTGTGGAGTTTAAAAACTCAGTGGAGCACTTCCTGTATTACCGTATGACATCACAAGGTGGAACGGTGTTTTCAGTTTGAGAGAAGAACTCAGCCTAAAGAGATTTTGTGCGTTAAACATGTGGAATGAAAGAAACCACAACTCCAAGTATGTTTTTGATGAGAAAACATAATAACATAGATCAGAGATAAAATGGGCCCTTTAAGATTAGAAAAGTCAAGACACAGATGTTTTTAGCTCATAGTTGTGAATTGTTGCATTGTATTCCAGTGTTGTGTGAAGTGTGTTAAGTAGGAAGATAAGACAATTGAATAGAATAAAAGGCGTGCATGGTGGTAATAGTGACACTCATTTGCAAAGAGACTGTATTAAAAAATCTCCCCACTGACTTGACTTGTTGTTACAGTAGAAATTAGCAGGGTGTCATAAGAGTAGCCCTATTTGAATATGCTGTAAAATGTCCCTATTGTTTCATTGTGACAATTTGAATTTTACATAAACCAAACATGTAAATGATAGCAAATGGCACATACACAGGACTCTATGGAGGTGGGTAGATAATACTTTTCAGAAAATAGTTCTAGTTGCATACTTTTACTCCTACTTGAGTATTATTTTTATTGAAGTGACAGTACTTGTTTTCATCCCATTGTGAGTAAGTCTAACAAAAGCTTGAAATGATTTGACCATTTGTTTCTTGCAACGCTCCTTATGATATCATTTGGTTTGTCTCGCTTTTGTGTCTTAAAAAATATCAGATTTTATGCATTATTTAATGTTTTGTCCCTTAAATTACATTAATTTCACATTATTAATCAGATGTTATGGCCTGTCAGTTACTCTTTAAGGTCTTAAGTAGAGGTTTTCTAAATATAATGCTGAATGAGTGAGTGAATGGTACAGGTCTATGTGTGTGAAGTGTGTGACAGTGGAGCTTAAAGGTGGATGTAGATGTTATTATTTTTCTTGGAATGTTCTACAGTATGGCATTTAATTTAACTATCTCCATGGAGACAAGCAGGCAACATCACCAGGCCAAGTTACAGGTCAGAGCTGTGGAGAAGTGGGCCTGCTCACAGTAAGAAAAAAAACACACCTGTAAATGAATAAATACAAGATATATTTATTAAATGCCATACTGTGGAACATCTCAGACAACGCAATGACATCATCATGAGATAAGCAGATGGCGGACCCTCCACCAGAAAAGTTACACAGTGCACCTTTAATAGTGAGGCAGTTGAGATTGTAATACTGATTTTATTGATATATTTGCTAACTCACTACCTTTTAATGTAATTTTAATTAGTGACAGCAGGTGAAAATTTGCATATTTTACTAAAACTTGACCTATGACATTTTTATAAAGTTAGTTTTTGTGCATTGTCCTAGGGGTATGCAAAAATATGGAAATATCAGCGGATCATGACACTGTATTTTTTGGTGTCTTTTAGCAATTTTTTTGTGTAACCGCATCACAATTTTGTTAATTAGTGGAATCAAACTTATTTATGCAATACACTTGACATATTCACTAGGGGTGGAAGAAATACAATTTCCACAAGAGGAGACGAGACATGAGCTTGGATCTACGAGAACGAGACAAGACGAGATTTTGATATTATTTAGGCTATAATAAATACATTGCTTTTTGGGGCTACACATTCTCAAAAAATGTTACTCGCCAGTACTCTATTTTTTCAAACAAAACATAAAAACGTGCGGAAAAAAATCTTACAAGATAATTTTTAGTATGTGTGCACGATCTTGTGGCAATTTTGTCTTGCGAAATCTTGTAGCACGAGCTCTTGTCCCATCCCTAATATTCACTGTTTTGATGAGTAAAATAGATGCATTCATATTAACTTTGCACATGTAACGCATTTGGTTCTTAAAAAAACAGAGTATCATGTGCGATATGTGGATTATCACAGGTATCCCCATATTGTGATAATATTGTAATATGTATTGAATATCATATCGATTCGTGAGGGACCCTGTGATTCCCAGCCCTACGTTGTCCCTGATCTGTTGAATAAATGGCCAGTCAGGAAATGTTTTGAAATGGAAAAAGTCCATGTAAATGAAGCTGTGAAAGTGAAATCAGGGGAAGTTCCTCTTTACACTATAACTTACAGTGGCCGATAGGACAGTAGTTTTATTGCAACAGACTTATATTGTATTAAGTTATGACGATCAGCTTAAAAAGACGTCTGCTTTCAGTTTAGTACTTGTGAAATATGATAAGAACAATGTGTTTTGTCTAAAAGAGGAACAAATATTAGCAAAGAAAGTGGTGGTTTCTGTGAATGAGGAGGAAATGTGAATGTGCTGCTGGTGATCCACTGGAGATTGCAAAACTCTGTCACACTTCTATGGAACTGTGTGACTCCCGTTTGACTTTTATAGCGGTCTGCTTTGGAGTTCAGCTTTAGTATGAGGTCTCTCTCTGAACAATCTGCTTCAAACATCTATTTTTGTGTGTGGTCCTTGTGAAAAGTGCTTATAAACTCATCGTGGTGAATTATTAGGATGCTCTGAATGCATAAAGTAGCCTATGTGATCATTAAGTGAGGAATGACTGTGCAAACTGTTTAAAATGAACAAATACAGTGATACAGTTTAATATGAACAAATACAGTGAAGGAGCAGATGTGTAACAAAGACATTGAACTGTTTGCTGTTAGCATGAGGCCATTCTACCTGCCCCGGGAGTTTTCACACGTCATCACACTGGCTGTGTATATTCCTCCCAGTGCTAACGCGGAGAATGCTTGTGACACTCTGCTCTCCTGCATCAGCTCTCTTCAGACTCAGCATCCACAGGCCCTCTTCCTCACCACCGGGGACTTCAACCATGCATCTCCCTCATCTGTCCTGCCAACATACACCCAGTATGTGACCTGCCCTACAAGAGACAATAAAACTTTGGACTTATTCTTTGCCAACGTCAAGGAGGCCTACATCTCATCACCCCTCCCCCCCCTGGGAAGAGCAGACCACAACATCATCCATTTGAGGCCTGTGTACGAACCGCTTGTGCGCAGGCAGCCTGTGGAGCCCCGAGTGGTGAAGAGGTGGACAGCAGAGAGCGAGGAGGCTCTGAGGGACTGCTTTAGCACCACTGTGTGGACAGAGCTCTACCAGCCTCATGGGGAGGACATCAATGCTATCACGGACTGTATTACGGACTACATTAACTTCTGTTTTGAAAACACTGTACCCTCTCGGACGGTGCGGTGTTTTCCAAACAACAAGCCGTGGATTAACTCGGACATCAAAGCTCTGCTGAAGGAGAAGAAGAGAGCTTTCAGGTCCGGGAACAAAGAGGACCTGAGGACTGTACAGGGGAAGCTGAGGAAGAAGATCAGACAGGCTAAGGCCAACTTCAGGAGGAAGATGGAACAGCAGCTGCAGCAGCGGAATGTCAGGGAGGTGTGGAGAAGTATGAAGAGTGTCTCTGGTTTCAGCCCTCCGCCCGTCCAGACAAAGGGTGACCAACAGTGGGTGAACGATCTGAATTCTCACTTCCTGAGGTTTGATCAATCACCCACTCCTCCCCCCGCACCGCTGCATGGGCTCACCTTGTCTCCTGCACAAAGGCCCAGACTGCCACCACTTCACACCTCTGCCTCAGCCTCAGCCCCCCAGCCCCCGAATCCACATCAAGAACTCAGCCAGACCTCCAGCACACACCCCTGCTCTTTGTCTGTCACAACAGCTCAGGTTAGGAGAGAACTGAGCCGGATAAGGAGTAGGAAGGCTGCTGGACCAGACGGGATCAGCCCCAGGCTCCTTAAGTCCTGTGCAGATGAGCTGTGTGGAGTTATGGAGCATGTCTTCAACCTGAGCCTGAAGCTGAAGGTGGTGCCACAGCTCTGGAAGACCTCCTGTGTGGTACCTGTGCCCAAGACACCGCACGCCAAGGACCTCAACAGCTTCAGGCCAGTGGCTCTCACGTCTCATCTGATGAAGACTCTGGAGAGGCTTGTCCTGGGTCACCTCCGCTCTACGGTGAGCTCAGCGATGGACCCGCTGCAGTTCGCGTATCGGCCCGGCATCGGAGTGGAGGACGCCATCATCTCTCTGATGCACCGCTCACTGTCCCACCTGGAGAGGCCCGGCAGCACTGTGAGAATCTTGTTCTTTGACTTCTCCAGTGCTTTCAACACCATCCAGCCGCTGCTCCTGAGGGACAAGCTGGAGTGGGCAGGAGTGGACTGTGACCTGGCTGAGTGGATCCTGGACTACCTCACAAACCGGCCCCAGTTTGTGAGAGCCCAGGACTGCGTGTCTGACCTACTGACCTGCAGTGTGGGGGCGCCCCAGGGCACTGTCCTCGCGCCCTTCCTCTTCACCCTCTATACTGCAGACTTCAGACACAACACGGACAGCTGCGTCCTGCAGAAGTTCTCCGATGACTCCGCCATCATCGGTCTCATCACGGACGATGACGACGCGGAGTACAGAGGACTAACGCAGGACTTTGTGGACTGGTGTCACCGGAACCACCTTCTCATCAACGCGGGGAAGACCAAGGAGATGGTGGTGGACTTCCGCAGACGCCACTCTACTGCCCCCTCACCAGTGAACATCCAGGGAAGAGACATTGAGAGAGTGGACTCTTACAAGTACCTGGGTGTGCATCTGAACAATAAACTGGACTGGACTCATAATACAGATGCACTGTACAGGAAGGGCCAGAGTCGGCTCTATCTCCTGAGGAGACTGCGGTCCTTTGGAGTGAGAGGGCCACTCCTGAGGTCCTTCTATGACTCTGTGGTGGCATCAGCCATCCTGTATGGTGTGGTCTGCTGGAGCAGCAGCGTCACAGAGAGGGAGAAGAAGAAACTGGACAAGATCATCAAGAAGTCCAGCTCAGTCCTGGGCTGTCCTCTGGACTCGGTGCAGCAGGTTGGGGACAAGAGGGTCCTGGCTAAACTCATGTCTATGCTGGACCATGAGGGTCACCCCCTGCAGGACGCCCTGTCTGCTCTGGAGAGCAGCATCAGTGACAGACTGATTCACCCTCGCTGTGTTAAGGAGAGATTTCGCAGGTCTTTCCTTCCTGCTGCTGTCAGACTGTATAATGAACAATGCTAGTCATGTGTCATTCCCATAGCAACCGTGTGTCATCTCCCTAGTAATAATAACAATGTGCAATATTATTTAAAGTCACTGTACCTGCTATTATTTATTTACCCACCACTGTCCATCACTGCAATGTACACAATCATCTCAGAATCAAAAACACTTATTGTGCAATGTTCCTGTGCCTTTTAGCTTAGCTTACAGTGTTGTGTTTTTTAGTTGATTGTAAATACTTATTATTATTTATCTTGATTTGATGCATGCTCTTATTTCCTACTGTTTCTGTAACTTGCGTTGTGACACTGCAATTTCCCCATTGTGGGACAAATAAAGGATTATCTTATCTTATCTTATTTGTTTTGATATGGACTAGGGATGGGACAAGATCTCACAAGATCTTGCGAGACAAAAATGCCACAAGACTGCACGCACATGAGAAAAATAATCTTGAGATCATGAGATTTTTTTCCCCATTTGGAGTGGATAAAGAAAGGTAAAAAACAAAAGGTGCTGGGGGGGTTGCATCTTTTGAGAATCCATTTATTTAATACAAAGTCTGAAGCCAACTTTGGGAACTAAATTGGACTATTTACATCTTAGAAATTATGTCAAAATCTCGTCTTGTCTCATTCTCGTGGACCCAATCTCATGTCTCATCTTCTCTTGTGGAAATTGTGTCTCGTCCCACTGCTAATACGCACAGATCATGTGTGTCCCTGATTGGCTAATCCACCTGTCAATCATGCCCATCTGAACTCTGGGAGATTAAACAGTAATCAGACTCACATTTTGGTAAAGTAATGGAGAAGTGTGTATTCTGGATCTCTGGTAACTGATGATTGGAAATGAGATAAAACTTAAATATTGTATGCATCAGAATGTATTCAGATTACTCACAACACTATGGGCAAACTTTCTTCTTTCTCGTCTGATCTGTGAAGCCTGGGCCTGGTCACAACTTGGATGGGAGACTGCAGGGAATGGGCTCTATTCACACTTACCGGAAGACACTTGGAAACATGCGGATGATGACTTCTGGTGTAGTTACTGACACTGGGCATGTGATAAAACCGTAAAACTCTAATCGCTTCGATGGCTTCACAGGCAACTGGTTGAAACTGTTCATCTGCCAAATATAACGGAACGCTACAGTGACATCTTTTTTTTTTTAAGTTAGACAAATTATAATACACAAATTAATAGGCAGTATATAAAAGGAAAAAAGAAAGAATACAATAACATCTAGATGAAGAGAAATTCTCTCAGTTTTCCTAGTTACTATCACCAACAAAGCCCAAAGGAAGTCATCATCCGCATGTTTCCAAACGTCTTCTGGTTTTGTGACGTAAGCATGAATAGAGCCAGTACCAGGTACCACAGTGATGCTTAGGCCTTTCAAAATAATCAATATATAGATTTGTAGTTTAATATATGAAAGTGGGAACAATACATTTTGGGGGTCAGTATTGATCGTACAGTGGAGAAAATAAGTATTTGCTGATTTTGTAGGTTTGCCCACTGACAAAGAAATTAACATTTTAATGGTAGATTTATTTTAACATTCAGAGATAGAATATCAAAAAGAAAATCCAGAAAATAACTTTAAAGACAATATATAAACTGATTTGCCTTTCATTGAGTGAAATAAGTATTTGAACCCTCGAGTCAAAAAAGACTTAGTACCCTTGTTTGCAGCACAGAGGTCAGATGTTTCTTGTAGTTGATGACCAGGTTTGCACACATATTAGAAGGAATTTTGGTCCACTCTTCTCCCGCCCTCCATAGGTTTTCTATAGGGTTAAGGTCCGGAAACTGGCTGGGCCCCATTTTTGGTCGACTAATGGTAATTTTGTATGTCTTAAATTTTGTATGTCTTACATTTGTATTTTGCATGTCTTAAATTTTCGAACAATTGCACCAACAGTTGTCTCCTTAACACCAGCTTCTTGCTTATAGTTTTGTAGCCCATTCCAGCCTTGTGCAGGTCTACAGTCTTATCCCTGACGTCCTTTGACAGCTCTTTGGTCTTTCCCATGTTGGACAGTTTGGAGTCGGATTGACTGATCCGTGGACAGGTGTCTTTTATACAGGTGACTAGTTAAAACAGTTGTTTAATTACTGTTATTGGTTCTTTCTGCTCATTATTTGTTGCAGTTCAGGCCTTTTTAATGATACAGTACATTTAAAAAGGGTTTAATGGGATTATCCTGCTTTATTTTAATCTTAATCAGTGGAACAAAGTAGTTTCAATATTATTGCTGAAAGGGTTAACAGAACTGTTAACAGAACTGAATTTTCTTTTGCTATGAGATAAAACTTGTGTTATCAGACTTTAATCAGATTAAGCACATCAGATTTGGATCTCGACATCTCATTTTAACAACTCCCAACATCAGATAAAGATTAGATTACTGTTGAACGTAAACAAAGCGGTGATGGTAGTTTATTTGCAAACCCTTTCAGCAAGTGTTGTCTGCCGCCTTGTATAAAGACAACAACGCTCTCTCTCTCTACCTCTCTCTGTCTTTCTGTCTCTCTTACTCTCTCTCTCCCTCTTTCTGTCTTTCACTCTTTCTCTCTCTCTCTATTTCTCTGTCTCGCGCGCTCTCTCTCTCTGTCTCTGTGTATCTCTCTCTCTCTTTTTCTCTGTCTCGCTCTCTGTCTTTCTCTCGCTCTCTCTCTCTCTGTGTGTCTGTCTCTCTATCTCTGTGCCTCTCTTTCTCTGTCTGTCTCTCTCTAGCTTTGTGTCTGTCTCTCTATCTCTGTGCCTCTCTTTCTCTGTCTATCTCTCTGTCTCTGTGTGTCTCTCTTTCTCTCTCACTCTGTCTCTTTCCCTCTTTCTGTCTCTCTCTCTCTCTCTTTTATGTCAGCATTAGTAGTTTATCATGAAAGATTCAAATCAACAGTATGTAATAAGTGGTTTGTGTCTGTGGTCCTGTGTGTGTCACTGTAGATCAGACCTCAGAGCCTCCGTCAGACTCATGAATGAGCTCAGACTTTTTGGCTCCTCTTTTGGCTCCTCTCTCTCTCCCTTTCTCTTTGTGTCTCTCTCTGTCTGTGTCTCTCTCTTTATCTCTTCCTCTCTCTGTCCCTCTGTGTTGCTCTGTCACCCTCTCTCTCTCTGTGTGTGTGTCTCTCTCTCTTTCCTTCTGTCCATCTCTCTCTCTGCCCCTCTCTCTCTCTCTCTCTCTCTCTCTGCCCTTCTCTGGCTCTCTCTCCCCCTCTCTGTCCCTCTCTCTTTCTCTGTCTCTCTCTCTCTGTCCCTCTGTGTGTATTTCTCTGCCCCCCTCTCTCTCTCTTTGTCCCTCTGTCTCTCCTTCTGCATCTCTCTTTCTGTCCCCCCCCTCTCTCTACCCCCCTCTCTCTCTGTCCCTCTGTCTCTCTCTCTCGGTCCCTCTGTCTCTCCCTCTGTCTCTCTCTCTGCTCCTCTCTGTCCCTCTCTCTCTCTGACCCTCTCTGTCTCTCTCTGTCCCTCTGTGTGTATTTCTTTGTTCCCCCCTCTCTCTGTGCCCCTCTCTCTCTCTCTTTGTCCCTCTGTCTCTCTCTCTGTCCCTCTCTCTCTCACTACCCCTCTTTCTCTGTCCCTCTGTCTCTCTGACACTTAGACAATCTTTATTGATCCACAAGGGAAATTATTTGGATACAGTAGCTCTCTCTCCCTCTCTCTCTCTGCCTCTCTCTCTCTCTCGCTCTGTCTCGGTCCCTCTGTCTCTCTCTCTCTGTCCCTCTATCTCTGCCTCTCTCTGTCTCTCTCTCCCTCTCTCTCTGTCCCTCTCTCTGTCTCCCTCCCCTCTCCCCTCTGTCCCTCTGTTCCCCTCTCTCTCTGAGAGAGAGATCTCTCTGTCTCTGTCTCTCTCTCCGTCTGCCTCCCTCACTGCGCTCAGACGTTTGGCTCTGATCCAAACATGACTCAGAGTCTGTGGGAAGTGCTGTACCTTGCTGACCCAATTCTTACTCACCTCTTGGTTGCCACATTCCATCGGCGTCACAGAGAGGGAGGAAGAGATAGAGAGAGGAGGAGAGGGAGAGAGAGAGGGAGGAAGAGAGGGAGGGAGATAGATAGAGAGGGAGGGAGGGAGGGAGGGAGGGAAGAAGAGATAGAGGGTGAAAGAGGGAGAGATAGGGGGACAAGGAATGAGTGGGATAGAGGGAAGGAGGGAGGAAGAGAGAGGGGGAGAGATACGGAGAGATTCATTTGACTTTAAATCAAGAGAGAGAAAGAGAGGGGGAGGGGAAGAGCACAAGGGAGGGAGAGAGACATAGAGAGGGAGGGAGGGACAGAGAGATTGATTTGACTTTTAACAGATTGTTTAAATCAAGAGAGAAAGAGAGAGAAGAGAGACTGATTTTAACAGATAGTGACAGAGACAGAGAGAGAAAGAAAGGGAGTGAGGGAAAGGGAGAGGAAGAAAGAAAGGGAGCGCTTGATTTAGATTTTTTTTTATTGTGTCAGTCATAAAACGAGAGACGAGAGGTAAAAAGAGAGGGTGTAGTGAGAGAGGGAGAAAGATCGATTATGATTTCATTCTTAACAGACAAAAAGAGAAAGGAACAGAGGGAGAGAGAAAGAGAAGAGAGAGACTCATTTAGATTTTTAATGGAGAGAGAGAGACAGATGGACAAAGAGAGAGGGAGAAATAGAAATAGAGAAAGCAAAAGAGAGGGAGGGACAGAGAGAGACAGAGAGAGAGACAGACAGAGGGAGACAGAAGGAGACGGGGAGAGACAGAGAGAGAGGGAGAGACAGACAGAGACAGACAGAGGGAGACAGAGAGAGATAGGGAGAGACAGACAGACAGAGACAGATGCAGACAGAGAGAGAGAACGTGGCATCATTGGGTGGAGGAAAGGTGTCACAAGCCTGGGACTCTGAAAGCGTGTGCCAGTCTCTCCTCTACCACCTGCACTGAGGGAGCTGTGCCAGTCAACACAGATTTGAACACATTCAGTTACGTAATAATTACCGAAGTGCAGGTGATCACTGGAGTGTTTATGGAGCTGTTAACGCCACATAACCATTTCTTAACCCTCTATAAATTAGACTTCAGATTTAAATGTCAATTTGCAAAGTCTGGAATCTTTTGGTAAAGGTGCATTGTGTAACTTTTTGGTTGGGGGTCCGTCACCTCCTTGTTTCTATGGATACGTCATTGTTCTGCCTGGAATGTTCCACAGTATGACATTGAACAGATCTACGTTTATTCAATTACAGGTGGTTTTATAGCTCAAAAATACCTAGAAAAACAGGCATTCTGACTGTGAATGGGGTCGTCTCTCCACAGATCTGACCTGTAACTTGGGCTGGTTTGGTCTCTATGAAGATAGAAAGGTTTAATACCATGCTGTGAAACATTCCAGACAAAGAAATAACATCTGCATAGAGAAAAACCTTTTGACGGACCCTCTGCCAGAAAAGTTACACAGCGCTCCTTTAAACATAACTTGCTTGTATTTGTTGAATTACAGATGTTTTATAGCTCAAAAATACCTTAAAAGACATGAATTCTCCCATGTGCAGGCTTGCTTCTCCATGGATCTGACCACTAACCTGTCTCCATTGCGATTGCCAAGTTTATTTCAAGGCAAAACTGTAATATCTCCATAGAGACAAGAAGATGACAGACCCCCAACCAAAAAGTTACACGTTGCACCTTTACCTTAAAACCTTTACTAAGCATCACTACAGTTCAAACTCACTTTCTCTCTGTTTTCTTACCTTATTTTTATATTTATTTAATCAGGTCACAATGATTTGACAGCAAAAGGACTGGACTTACCGTTATAAGACTTTAAGTTGTTTTTGTTGGTATTGATGATGAAGCCTATTACAGGAAAAATGTGTTGATGTGAACCTGTTTTTTGAACCCAAGTGACTCGGTCTTTTCATTTACTTGTACTGAGTGGGCAAAGTCATGTTTACAATTTGATAATGTGATAAGTTGATTTTCATATCTTTCTAAACTTTTTTCCACTGTGGATTAAAATGTGACGTAATTCAATTGCAAACACCCCATTGTTGTCAGCTGATGGAACTCTAAAGGTCCTATATTACATAAAACTGACTCATGTGAGCTTTAAGTCATGTTATAATGTTCTTACCTCATCTGAAACATACCTGGCAACAGCATGTATGTACTGCATATCTGTGCCCAAAATAATAGTTTTGAGTTCATGTCAGCGGAAAAAACTAATACGACTACATATACCATGTACCTGTACCCATATACATGTTTTTCTAGGTATTTTTGAGCTATAAAACCACTTGTAATTGAATAAATATAAGGTAGAGCTGTTTAATGTCATACTGTGGAACATTCCAGGCAGAGAAATGACATATCCATAGAAACAAGCAGATGACGGACCCCAAACCAAAAAGTTACATAGTGCAGCTTTAAGGAAATAAATGCCAATTTCAGTCTCTTGTATTGGTTGATATCGGCAGATATTTCAAGCCATTATTTTGAAATAGGTATCAGAACTGAAAAACCTGGATACCGCATAGCTTAATGCTTTTACATCTGACGAGAGTTCCACAAAGTTAAGCTCAAAGTTGTTGGTGATTAAGAAAATAAAACTAAAAACTTTGATATATTTACCCAGATTTTCTATTACGAAATAACTTGCATTCCTGAAGGCCATATGCAGCATTAGCCTGCCTGCATTAGCTTTGATCTGGGCTCGTCTCACAAGTATAAATATGCACCAAGGACGAGAGCTTTTTCTGTCCGATTTAATGCCAGCAACAAAAATGGCATTCGCCGACTGGGAGGTGGAATCCAGTGCATCCAAGAGTTCAACAAAAAAACCCCAGTTCTCTACAACTAGGAATTAACTTTTTGGGAATCTTCATGCAGTTGCAATACTTAAAAATATACTGTACATCTAGAACACGCTTGGGGTGTTCTACATGTGTATCTATTGGCGGAATGTTCAGCAGTTACTATGGAGACACAATACACACTAACTTCATAAACAAAAACGTTTCCAAAGTGCTACACAATACAGATAAAATACAAATGCAATGAGAATATACAATAAAGCTCTATTTAACTCCACTAGTCCTCGTTAAAGGTGCAAAGGTCCAACTTTTCTCCTGGAGGGTCCATCAAATGTTTTTCTCCATGGAGATGTTATTGCTTTGTCTGGAATGTTTTACAGTATGGCTGTAAACCTTTCTATCTTCATGGAGACCAAAGCAGACCAAGTTACAGGTCAGATCTGTGGAGAGGCGACTCCGCTCACAGTCAGAATACCTGTTTTTCTAGGTATTTTTGAGCTAAAAAAAACAAAAACAAACCACTGGTAATTTAATAAATCCCTGGTCCATGGTGACTGTTTCCTTTCCGGACCAAAATAAATGACAAAACAGTGTGCATGGAACGACATATGTGTATCGAATCGTGACATCTTTTTGTACAGATCCAAACTAAAGGGTTAGCAGTTTTTATGCAGAATATGGTGTTTGTGGGGGAAATTATGGTACTTGAAAATTGCAGCCTTTGATTTGCTCAATAAAAGAAGTAAATAGAGAGAGGAGGACAAAATAATAAAAATAATAATAAAAAAATAATAATAATAAATACATTAAAAAATATAATAAAAATAAATGTTCAGTTTTTTCTTCATTACATGTTGAAGACTTAGAATACTTTTTGTGGATTATTCTGCTTTAGGGTTTGGTTTAAATTTTATCGTTTATTGTCTATATTTACATCAGGAATATATCTTGTTTTTCAAAATTTGTTTCTGTGATATTCATTTTGCGTTTTTTCTATTAAATTGCGATTAATCTTGCACTTCTATTTCAAACCCGTTCACGATCAGATGCTCAAAGAGTCCGTGCGCCTTTGGCTTCTCTCCAGATTCAGAAACGTGAGCTGCTTTTTCCACGGCGCGTATTTGAAGAAAGAGACTCCTCAGGCCTTTTTTGTGCTACATTAAACACTGTCTCTCTCATAATGTCAAGGACCATGGCCAAGATCCACACAGCCAAGCTAACGCGGGAAGGAGGTTTATGCTAAAGATATGACGCTAATAAGTCATATTTTTGGTTTGAATTTTGTTATTTATTCTATTTTTTATTTTTAGAATTTAGACAGTTTCATTTTTTTTTAACATGTGAACAAATATAGGACTCATTCAGTCAACAAATGTATGCACACCTTTTCAATTTTATGAAAAAACATAAATTTAATTGATATATTAAATAACTAATAATATAAAAAAAATATAACTATAAAAGAAAACACACAAACCTTGAGTCAATAAACAGAAAATCCCATATGATTCTTGTAACTGAGATGTATTTGCTGTGTTTCATATTATATTATTACTTAATTATGCTTTATTTGACACCAATCTCTTGCTATTTTTGCTACATATTTTGACTTTATTATTACCATTTATATTTTTACTCTTTGTTATTAAAATATATTGTGATGTGTGAGCTACTGTGTCCAAATAAATTCCCTTCCCTTCCCCCCTGGATCAATAGAGTTTGTCTGTGAGTCTATGATTCTGTTGTAGGGAGCATTATACCTCTCATAATCTATCCCAAGATAACAAGGCTTGAGCTGGCTACACTGGAAGCTCAGTCTGAGATAGAAATGCAGTTTCTCTGACATTTCAGTCAGTTTTCAGACAATATGAAATTTGGAACATTACATTATAATTGCTCATACAGCTGATTTTCTTTGCAGTTGTGAGAGGAGACAGACAGCGATTATGACTAATTTTGAAGGATATTTGCATATCTGACTTTACTTATTAATATCCTTTGTGTTCAGTTGTGGAATTGTGGATTCATTTAAACCTCTTGTAAAACTCGTAGAATATTCCCATCTCTGAGACTTTCCCTGAAGAGGTTTAAATGGACGATTCTTCTGTGGCTCGGACTAAAGTTTACACTGAGGTCTTTGGCAAAGAACGGAGCGGACTGCAGCTCGTGTAATTCCAGCAACATGTCAATATTTCTGATCTCTCTTTTTCTCATTCTTCCTCTCTCCTTCCCCTCTCGTCCTCCCTCCTCCTCTCTTTCTCTCTCTCTGTCTTCCTCCACATCATCCTCTCTCTCTCTCTCCACCTCCTCCTTGTCTCTCTCTCTCTTCCTCTCTCTCCTCCCCCTCCCCCTCCTACTCCTTTCTCTGTCTCCCTCTCTTCCTTTTCCTCCTTTTCCTTCTCTCTCTCCATCATCCTCCCTCCCTCCCTCTTCATCCTCTCTTCCTCCTCCTCTCTCTCCACCTACCCCTCCTTCTCCTCATCTTTCTCCTCTCTTTCTCTCTTTGTCTCTCCCCCCTCTCCCCTCCACTCTCTCTTTTTTGTCTCTCTCTCCTCCTCCTCCTTCCTCCTCTCCTCCGCTGAGAGGTCACCACAGTTGCAGAGTTGGTCCTGGGAGGATGCCTGGGGCTCACAGTGTCACGTGAAAACTCCACTTTTGCCTTTGCCATTGAAGCCAGCTCTCAGAGGACCTCACTACAAACACATGCAAACTCTAAATTACTGACCTTTGACCCATGTGGAGGATCTCAAACACTCGCACAGGCCCGGAGTCAGCGGATCCTCCACCACACTCACAACACACACACTGTGAAGCCAAGGGGGAGGGAGCGCTGGAGCTGGATTCTCTTTTCTTAGTCTTGTCTTGTCTTTTTACTGACTTGAACAACAGAACTAGTTCATTTAAAGGTGCATTGTGTAACTTTTCTAATGGAGGGCCCTGTCAAATGCTTTTCTCCATGGAGATATTATTGCTTTGTCTGAAATGTTTCACAGTATGGCATTAAACCTTTTTATCTTTATGGAGCCCAAACCAAACCAAGTTACAGGTCAGATCTGTGGAGAGGCGACCCCACTCACAGTCAGAATGCCTGTTTTTATAGGTATTTCTGAGCTATAAAACCACCTGTAATTTAATAAATGTAAAGTAGAACTGTTTAATGTCATTCAGTGGAGCATTCCAGGCAGCAATGACATAGAAACAAGTAGGTGATGGACCCCCAACCAAAGAGTTACAGTGCATCTTTTGTCAATGTGAAGTGTCTTGCTCAAGGACACAGTGACAGTCAGCATGCTCTGGTCCTAGCGGGATTCAAACCACTTAACCTTCAAGACGTGAATATTAAAGTCTTTACCTACTTTTTACTGTCTTAAAATCATGAAAAACAGAAGAGACTAAAGTGAAGTTTTGCAGCTATGGTAATGCTGACAACAAATAGCATGCTAAAGATTCTATATTAAAAATGCACTATGTAACTTTTCTGGTGGAGGACCTGCTGTGCCTGATTTTTACGGTCTTTAAAACGTGAAAAGTTTTGCAACCACGGTAATACTAGCATTCTAAAAGTGCACTTCCTGATTTTCGGATAAGAAAACACATTATAATAATATAATTGGTTACAGAAAGTATGCAGCATTTTCATTCTGACCATTAGAGCTGCTTATACAATATATCTGTTAATGTAAAACAAATATATGGGAAAAACATATCTGGTACATCCACTTTAAATTCTTTCTATAAACAAAATAAGCATGGACAAATTCATATGAAAACTAATTACAAGAGAGAAGCACTTAAGACACTTGTAATTAACAGTGCATTTTCTAATCTAATTTTATCTGTTTATCCAGTTTTTACAAATGGAAATTAGCTGTTAAGATACACTCTACAAGCATCTCTGATATCTTTATGCTAATCTAATTATGCACTGTTCAGATAAATAAATGCTTGAGGAAGAGCTTGTTTTAAATCCCAACTTCGTTCTTTTAGTGTTTGAAAATCAGGTACCACAGTGTTTTGTCATTTTTTACATTCTTGGAACTGAAGAAGCTACTTAAAGCTACAGTGTGTAACTTTATGGAAATAGAAAGTTCAAACCATATTAGAACATTTTCCATGGAGATAGATGCGTTATGGAAACACGCAGTTGAAGCCGCCCTCCAGGCCAGATAAGAGTCAGGTTTGTGGAGATGCAAGCCCCTCACAGTAAGGACACGTTTTTCAAAAATTTTCAGTGCAATAAACACATGCTTTTATTTTAATGTATTTTCTGGCCAAAAACTTACATACTGTGGAATATTATAGCCAAAGGAACAACACTTCCATGGAAACAAGCAAGCCAAATAAGAGTCAGGTTTGTGGAGATGCAAGCCCACTCAGAGTAAGGACACATGTTTTTTCCAATTTTTTTCAGTGCAATAAACACTTGCTTTTATTTTAGTCGTTTTTTTGGCTAAAGAGTTACATACTGTGGTTTTAAGTGGTGGAATGCAGCCACTCCCAAAAACTTTAGTACAGTTGACAGAATTCAGAATACTTGGATCACTTAAAACTACAAACACCCAAATCTCCGCCTCATAAACTTATCATACAGCTGACATGGAGAATCATCATTATTGTTGTGTATCCTACTGAAAACTCCTCTGTATTATTCTCCTTGTATCTTTCTCTTCTGATTAGCCACATGCACAAACCCTGGTCCCCCCAAGGATACAGAATCACTTTGAGGAAATAATTACAAGATGTGGAATGCCAGGATAAACAGGCATCAGGGACAGAGAGGAGCGTTTATCATGAGAGGAGACCGAGAAATGACGGAAATACGGCTGAACGATTACAGAAAAATATGGAATTGCAATTTTTCTGTCAGCATTTGAAAAATTTCACATTTTAAACACGTCCAGAAGAATTGACAAAAGAACTGAAAGATGAACTGACAAACTAATACAAGAATCACATTTCAGAACATGTTGGTAGTGGGGATATACGTTGTTTAGTTGATTAATCAGTTGATTGGTTGAGTCTTAGTCTTAGCCTTTCTTTACATTGTTTTGTAGTAATTCTTTCTGCATAAATAGTAGTTTTTGCATAAACTCCCGTTGCAAGTGAAGTCTTGTGAATGCGGTTTGGGTCAGAGACAGAGATACAGAACTGATACTTTGCAGCTGATGCCATCAACATTCCCTGGGGGTGTGATGCTAACTGTAGGTACTGCTTTATCTGAGGGTTGTTAGATAGTCTGATCTATATTTTAACATAATCTGATCAGAAAGAATTGACTTTGTTGGAACTACAACAGAACAAGTGAGCTTATTTTTACTGTTAAACAAGTCCCTCTCAAATAACATTACAGTGACAAGATAGCTAGCATTAGCCAACAGTTTTTCAGTTAGTCACTCACCTTTTTGTTGAAAAAAGATGAGTGACTAAAGACTGATTACAAGCGCCTGAAAATGTGTTATTTTTTCTTGAGTTTTCAGACAATCTTTCAAACGAACCTTTTTGTCTGTGTTTTGATAATGTGTGCATTGTATCACCATGGTAACATTCTGCCAATATAGATACATGTAGAGCAGCATGATGTTACTGCAAAGTATCAATAGTTTTGAGAGCTTTTTACCAGACCCTCTTTTTGGACTTGTCTTTAGTCAACTTCAGCCCTAGTTTCTAGAGGTCAAACTACAGGGTTAGAAGTTTTCATGTAGCATAAGACTAGATATTTTGTTTATTGAGGAAATTATGGTACTTAAAAAAATTACAGCGTTTGTGATTTGCAAATTGTGTCCATTCAAATTTTCAATTCAATTGTGATAAATCTTGCAGCTCTATAGAGGAAGGGTCTCTCTGAGTTGCCTGGTGTCTGCTGCTCTCTGTGCTGTGGGCCACAAATAAGCCTGAACATGATGCAGAATCTGAGTGAGGGCGCGCTGGTGTGAAAGTGTCATGTTTTGACAGACTGGCTCCCTCACTCATGTTTTTGAGCAGAGGAAACCCCAAAGAACAACTCTGTCTGCAAAGTTTATAATGCCTTTTTCCTATGACTCCCGGTTCATGGGCAGGGTACTGGCCATACTCACTGTGCAATGGGTCACTTGAAAAAACTGATTGAGAATATAGCTTACAGTGCTGTTTATATTATATTTTGTGCTTGTTTTAGGCTGTTTAAGTTATAAGTAAATTCTGGTTCTTGTATCCTTTTCTCTGTCATTGTTAGTGTTCTACAGAGCTACTGCAGTCTGTGGTTTAGTGGCTTTAGACTTTACTGGTAGCAATTGGCTGCACTCACTACTGTTCCTGTTTTTGTCAAATTACATATACAGTATTTATTTAACCTCTCTGGACCTTATTTGGAATTGAACTTTTAATAATGTGTTTAATAATACATTTTACAACTTACTTCTTTTGTACCGAAAACAAGCCAAAAATATATACCGAACTGACGCCTCCCAAAACCCGTAGGTAAAGACCATAGATAAAAAAGTGGACTAAGGGAGTTTGACGTCATCCACAGCATTCGGCTTCAGTCAAATGAAGCTCATCAAGAGTAGCGATTATATGGGTGAATCTGAAGCCAGGTCAGTATTAGAAATAGGACAAAATAGTGAAATAAAAACAAGATCATATAGAGCAGGTTAATACGAACATTTTAAGACCAAAATGACGACGTTAGCTATGTCCCTTTATATATACCAAATATGCCAAAACCGAAAGTGAACTGAATGAGATTTTAGTATTACACCCCTGTAGGACAAATGGTTCCATTCACAACGAAACTCTTCTGCTGTTACTTAGACATTGTAGTGACCAACCGTTTGTGACCGAGAGGAGGGCTCACTCTGCGACTGAAATTTCCAAATATCAGACTGCAGATGTCAATCACAGGTCAGTTTTCACAGGTTGTATGATTTCAATTCAGTTTATTATGTTATATTTTCAGAACAGCAGTCACCTCACAGGGCTTCATAAAATTGTTGACTGAACTTAGAAAAATTTGAAAATTAGTCATTGGCTGATAAAAGATAAGAAAACTGACCTATAACAAGCAGATAAAGCAGTTGTTCAGTCTTTGTCCCTGTCCCTTTTTGACTTTTGAGCTAAAACACATTTTCCTCACAATCGGTTATCTTCCATCGCATTCTTTTTGTCACTCTGAACAAAACACACCTAAACCGCTGGTCTTTGTATGTGTCTGTTTATTGTATTGAACAGTTCATAGCCCTTCAAGTTTCCCCTCGGGCTCATTGGCGTCCCTTCATCGCCCCCCCCTCTCTTTCTCTTTCTCTCTCTGTGTGACTGTTCAGTGAGTCACCATCTCTCTGTCCACATCTCCTCTGCTCTGAGGTTTGGCCCTGGGCTCTTAGGCTGTGCTCCAGGCCTGAGGGGGACAAAGAATGCTGTCGACTCATAACAAGAATTAGTCTCATCTGCTGCAGTCCAAGATGGCCTCAGGGGGCTCAGTCTAATGTGTAGTCTTCTTGAACCATTCCTGCTAGTTTTTTCTGAATGGGACTTTTTCAGTATCGATACCTGCTCAAATAAGTCTAGTTTCAATACTAGTTTTAGTGCAAGAGGCTAGTGAAGAAGCGAGTGATGGACCTTTGAGATGCTATGGGCTTTTTGCACTAAGACCTTCCAGAGGAAATACTATACCATTTCATCACCGACCAAAATGAAAGAGCAGAGTAAAAGAGAGGCCTTTCTGTGTTCACCTGGTGCCTTCTGGAGGCTGCTGTGATGCTGCAGGATGCAGAAGAGGGACACTTTTGATTATTATCTGATTTTTGTACTTTTGACAAGAGTCAGATTTGTGGCGATGCAAGCCTGCTCTCATGATACATGCTTTTCTATTTCTTTTTCAGTGCAATAAACACAACAAAATAAACATGCTTTTACTTTAGTCTATTTTCTTGGCTAAAAGTTCCCTACTGTGGCTTTAAATCTTAACTCTTTGCTTCTGTATTGAGTATGACAGCTGCCCCTGCTCGAACCTGTTGTCAGTCTGGCTGTGTTACGTCATGACACTTGAACCGAGCAGCATTCTGGAGTCCTGGTTTTGGAGCAGGCAGATGGTGCGGACTCGATGGTGGAAAGCTATAAAAAAATACAAAATAAAATAAATCTAAAACCTTCCTGGATGTGTGGATGAAAGCTGCTCCTGTGTGCTTTGAACGGTGCGTCTGTCACTGCGGCTGTCTGCACGTGGCTCCAGGTCAAACTGTGATACACAACTCCTGGAATTTGTGCTTTTTAACTTTTTCATGTTCAAATCGACTGAGGGGAAACTCCGAGGGGGGGCACAGGAAGTCTCATTAATATTAATAGGCTCCTGTGTGAAGGAGGAAGAAGACCTCTCTGCTTTATCTGCTTTCAGCCCCTGTTGCGCCACGCTCTCTCTCTCTCTCTCTCTACAATATTTATCATGTTTTTGCTTTCTGGAGAGGAGATGGAGATTGGCATGGAACCCTAAATACCAGGCCAATAGAAAGTACAGGTCTAGTAATCCATATTTTTAGAGAACTAATACAGTATTACAGAAATAATACAGGAATTTAAAGGGGACGTAAAGTCCACTCATTTTTCCATAGACTTATTCAAACAAAATGGCTAAGCAGCTATGTGGTAACTAATATCAATTATGCGGCCCATTTAAAATGCAAGATTCTGCGAAATGCTTTAATAACGTAGAGGTGTGGAACAT
This sequence comes from Taenioides sp. WSHXM2023, assembly GCA_029959045.1. NCBI lineage: Eukaryota > Metazoa > Chordata > Actinopteri > Gobiiformes > Gobiidae > Taenioides > Taenioides sp. WSHXM2023. The sequence continues at coordinate 31,425,345 of CM057095.1, read as the reverse complement.
TTCAGAGACAGATTTTAAATAAAAAAATAAAGGTCTGGCCATTAGTTTTTACAGAGCTGATTAGCCCTGAGCTTTCGAACGTTTAATATACATTTTTTCGGAAAGTCTATGAAAAAAATGAATAAGAAATTTAGTTCCATAACTGGGGGGTGGGCGGTCATTGTTGAAAATACAAATTTAACAAAGTAACAAAGTGTTTTTGTTAAACTGAACAAATTTTAAAAGCTCACAAACTTGTGTCATTTGATGGGTGGTTGTTTGGTTGTAAATATTGTCTTTGTGAGACTAGAGCTTTGTGTGTTTGTTGACTGGAAAGATGAATTTGGTTTAAGGATTTAACAAAAGTTTACTTTCACGTCTTGTTCGGCTGTTGTGATGGTTCACCCATTTTATATTTGTCAGCCTGTTCTGCCTTTTCCCTTTTGCTTTGTTTTTTGATAATACGTAAAACTCAATTAAGAGTACAAACTGTTCCAGGCTGCTCTGCATTCCAAACATCAGCCATCTCTATTTCACAGATAAGATCCAGTGGAAGGGTAGTTGAGCTATCTTCTTCTCCATACCTCCAGATTTCAGACCACGCAGGAGCCCTCTGCCTGGTTCTGTACATGAGGCGTATGTGCAGCCTCCCTGACATCTCTCCTGAACTGAAGGGAAATCCCTGCAGGCACCCATAGAGGGGGAGGAGGGGGGCAGAGATAGAGAGAAGGAGGGGGGTATGGGGGGGCGTGGAGGAGCGAGCAGCGCCCCCTTAGGGCTAATGTTATTCTGTGATCGTGGCTCCTTCCACACACGGCTCTGCACACTCCAGCTCAGTCGGTGCGGTGGATGGTGCACTCATGCAAAGAAGCCTGAACGCCCCAGGAATAAAAATAAACATTGAACTTCTCATGTATTGTGTCTGTCGACCAAAGTCTGTCTCTTATTTGAGTTGGAAAAGTGGAGGTTTTGTTTTGGGGTTGCTCACATTTGATACGATAAGGTGCATTTTGTGTATGAATGGGTTTTATCTAAGCACTTATCTAAATGTGTTAATTGTTTCATGATACAGAAAAATTTACTGATTGGATATTGGCTTCCAAATCAGTTCTGACAATATCCTGGTTTGACATGCGAATTTAAGTACAAACACTATTTCCTGGTTGTAGTTGGCTCAGAAAGTCTCAGTATGTTGTCTTGTTTTTAGTTTAAAGAAAATGAATGCTGTTTTCGTTCTCTGCACTGGTATTGGTTGATATTGACTACTGGCAGATACTTAAAGCCAAAATAACAAAATCAGTATCAGAACTGAAAACACTGGATCAGGGCATCCCTAGTTTAGATTGCTTTTGATGTAATCCTGATTGTAAGCGATTTTTGCCTAACAGCACCATGACGATGACGTGTAAAAGTTGCAGTGCATAACTTTTTGACTTTTTTCTTTTTTTTCAAGGTGATATTTTTGCTAAATTGCCTTGAATGTTTCTAAGTATGGCACTGAATGTAATTATCAATAATTTATTTCATTACAGTTTTATTGCTCAAAAATACCTTGATAAACATGCATTCTTTTACTATGAGTGAGCTTGCCTCTAAGTTGGTCTGATGGTGCCAGCTGTTTCCATGGAGACAGATAAGTTTAATGACATACTATGGAACATTCTAAGCAACACTTTAACATTTCCCATAGAGACAGCCAGTTGGTGCTCTAATATGAGCGAATATGATGGCTGACACACAACTTTCAGGGACCAGAGCGGAGTCTTGCTGTTACGGTAAAGCTAAAATGACAACTAGCATGCTAACTGTGCACTTCCTGAGCATCGGACAATACAGCGCTTTATAATTAGATGCAGAAAGTACACTGCAGATTTATTTTACTTCAGAAACTGCTTATACAATATAGCTGTACTGGGGCAAGACACTTTTGCTATACAAGGAAAAAAAAAAACATGTACAGGGACTTTAAAAATGACTAAACTGCTGTATCAGATGTCAGACCCGTGCTCTAAACAGTAAACTGCCTGTGTGAAGATCTCTGCCACAGTCCTGCGCTGGAGTTGTGTAGCACTAGAAGCAATAATATTACCAATGCATGCTAAAAGGCAGCATTTCCCCACTGACTGCGCCGGGCTCTGTTCTGCTTCTGTTTTTCAAATAGTGTGTTTTCAGCAGAAGCCTCCCGGGCCCCAAACACAAGCCACAGCTGAGAGAGAACCAAACCACAGCCAGGCCTGATTTGTGTGGCTCCCATGGGCTCTGTGCTGCTGCTGCTTCTTGCCATTCTGGAGGAGCTTTGTATGCAGTGGAGTGCTCTATGTGGATGGGGAACAGTGCAATGTGTTTTACAGTAAAGGTATTTTTGATACTGATGGAATGGTGATTCTCAGGTTTAAATAGTTCTTTGGTTTCTGTTTAGGGATGTAACAATAATCGAAATATTGTGAAATCATCAAAAGTCTCACAATAATATCAAGAGCTGTCACAATATATCGAATTACGAGTTCCTTTGCATAAATGTGCATTGTGTAACTTTTCTGGTGAAGGTTATTGCTTTGTCTGGAATATTTCACAGTATAGCATTAAACCTTCTGGCATTGTCCCAACTCCAGATCTTGAGCTAGTCTTGGTCAGGACTGCCTTAGCCAGAGGATTTGACCTATTGTGCATGTTTTGGGTTGATGGAGGAAACCAGAGTGCCCAGAGGAAACCCACCTAGACACAGGGAGAACATTCAAACTCCACACAAAAAGACCCAGTCAATCCAGGGATCTAACCCGAAAACCTTGCTGTGAAGCGTGAGTGCTAACCCTCACAGACGATGGTGGTTCTGCTTGTGTTATTACCAGGAGAATATCCCAGTGAAACCACAGCCCAAAGCCACATCTCCAGACTGACATGCCAGAGAATGAAGGGCCCCTCTCATGTTTCTAATGATTCAGACATCTTGCTCCTGCCATTTCCTCTTAGACAAACTTCAGCCCACACCACTTTAAACTGTCCCATTCCACAAGGAGCAGAGCTGAAAGACGGGATTTGAAGGTCAGCTATATTTCCAAGACTGCTCTATGTTGTATTTTGAACTGCTTTTGTACCAAGTCTGGATCTTTTAAAGTACTTGAGCTCTTGTAGTGATCAGTGACAGGAAAGAATGTGTCTGCTGTGTGGAAATCGCATTGTCATTTTGCTAAGTTTAAATGAGCTATTGGTTTATAGCTACAAAGTGCATTTTCTGTTTTCTGTCACTGCTATTTAAAGTGGTTGTACCGAAATTTTGTCCATGTTGTTTTGCCCCAGTATGGATATATTATAAAAGCAGCTCTTAGGGTCAAAATAAAGCCAATGTGCGCCGTCTGCATCTAAATATAAAGTGTTTTATTGTCCGATAATCAAGAAGTTACTCTGGTCTCAAGGTGCAAGTTGTGGAAAACTCATCGTGGTGAATAATTAGAATGATAGGAATTCATACGTGAGGCTTTTTCAAGATTTTAAAACATTAAAATCAGGTAGAGTGCCTAAGATTGCTTGGAACTGATGGGGATTTGAGTGTTGTTGCTTATTTGTAGTTGTTAGATCCATCGTTGTAATGATAATGTATAGCCCCTAATATGAAGAAGCAAAAGAAATGAACAGAATAGCTGAAGTCTCAACATGCACAGTTTAACCTTGGGATGTGATTAGGTGCAGCTATATTTTGCTGATAACGGTGGCATTTTCTGTGAGCAGAAATCAGGGCTGAAATACTGTCCCATAGAATACTGAGCTGTAAAACTCGAAACACCAACTAGTCCACATGGTACAGATTAATGGAGTTGTAATCCTTTATTTGCTTATTTGATCGACGGTGTCTACTGTTTTATTAGTCAACAAATTATTTCACTAATATAATAAGGATTCATGGTTAATGTACATGTTATTATCCACTTTATTGTTCTTGTATTGTTCTTGAACTTTGTCCTCTACATCTGACCCATCTATCAATGCTGTTGGGGCACCTCATAAGGAGCAATGGGACCCATTTACCAGATCTTGAGCTCGTCTTGGTGAGGATTTGACCTGTTGTGCATTAGGGATGTAACGATAACCAAATCTCTTGGTACAATATTTTCACGATGTACATCTTACGGTATGATATTTATTGCGATATTTTGTGGATTATAACAAAACTGTGAATATGTTACTTTTTCCTCTTAAAATGCCTTGACAAGACTTACCCTAAAGAACTAAGATGCTTATGACAGTTATTCCTTCATGTAGTCTGCACTGAAATGGAGCAAAGGATCATGGTCTATGTCATTTCCTATTTTTTTTTTTACCTATAGCTGCACCATGAATAGTAATTTAAGCAAAGAGACTTATAATTCGATATATTTTGATAGTCTGCGATATTATTGTGAGCCTTTGGCGATACGATAAAATTATATTTCGGTTATTGTTACATCCCTATTGTGTTTTGAGTTGATGGGGGAAACCCGTCCAGACACGGGGAGAACATGCAAACTCCACACAGAATGTTCTGGGAGTCGAACTCGTAACCTTCTTACTGTGTGAGGTGAGTGCTTGCAACTCAGCCACTGTGCCAATTAGGGATGGGACAAGATCTCGTGCCACAAGTTCTCATGACACAAAATTGCCACAAGATTCTGCACACATGAGAAAAATGATCTCGTGATTTTTGATTTTCCCCCCTGAATTTACTTTTGGCTTAGACAAAAATGAGTTAAGAGCTGGTGACTTATACAATTTAAGAAGCAGTAGTTCCAAAAAGCAGCACTACAATGACCACTAAAGGATTACATAAAACACATAAAAATGGATAAGCCAAAATTGTGAAATGGATTGCACTACTTATTTATTACAAATTATGTTAAAATCTTGTCTCGTTCTCATGGACCTAATCTTGTGGTGTGTCTCATCTTGTGTAAATTGTGTCTCGTCCCACAGCTAGTGCCAATGGAACACAGCAGAAAGAGAGCATGGAGTGGGATAATTATTATAGTTTTGGAGGGACTATCTTTTCACTCATAAAGATGTTGTTAGTAGTACTTCAAATATTGTGGTTTTGAGTGGTGAGTCCCTTACAATCTCTAGTTCTTGAGAACAGTGCACTGGGTATGTCTTTACTCGACCAAGAATTTCTTGAGTCGACAAAGTTCACAATTATAATAGAGGTTCACCCTCTTAGTTCTTCTATGTAGCGAAACAATATGCACGGAGAAAAGCATATTAAAGTTAAGGGCTGTACAAAGTTAAATGTCTCTTCTAAATTCTTCCATCTGCCCCATTTGTTAAATTAAATCTGCCCTTGGGCTTTGCAGACACGCAGCTCTGTGGTCCCTGTGGTTCAGATGTCAGTTTGCATCTCGCCGTGCCAGAGGTGATGAAGCTAATGCACTGGTCACTCACGACATCAGGCTAACAAACAAAGCCTCATATGTCCAGGAGCGCTATGACCGCTCCTGTTTGGGGTTGTGAAAGAGCAGGACGCTAGCTCCAGGGCGCTAATGCAAACTCAAGCCTGTTTGTGTAAGAGCAGGACGCTAACTACAGGGCGCTAATGCTAACTCAAGCCTGTTTGTGTAAGAGCAGGACGCTAACTACAGGGCGCTAATACTAACTCAAGCCTGTTTGTGTAAGAGCAGGACGCTAACTACAGGGCGCTAATACTAACTCAAGCCTGTCTGTGTAAGAGCAGGACGCTAGCTTCAGGGCGCTAATGCTAACTTAAGCCATGGAATGTTTGGACCACGCTCCTGGACCAGTCTGTTTGCGAGGAAAGACTCTAAATGTTGCCGCACTGTATTTATTTATTGAACAATGGATGAATTCAGTTGCCCAAATCAAATATCTTGAAAACTCTGGAGAGCCATTGTTTATAAGGGAACAGATTTTTTAAATTATGTTATGAACTTTTAACTGATGGTGTTGTCTTATTAGCTTAAGTGAAAGTTTTTTTTCTTTAATTGGTCCACGCATGTTTGAGTAATCCAATATTCTGCACGCTACAGTGAAACGCCTCTGTGAAGATTTGGTTCTGCAGTTTTTGGGGTCAACAGTAGCTCAGAGGGTTTATCCACTGATCCACAGGTTGGCAGTGCGACTCTAGCTCCCGTAGATGAATGCTGTTGTCGTATCCTTGGGCAAGACCCTTAACCCATCTGAATGAACGTGTGTCTGTGTGAATGAATGAGTGGGTCCTTGATGTAAAATACTTTGAGAGCCTTGAAGGGGGAAAAGCGCTGTATAAAAATGTGAACGTTTAGCAAGAAGTCATTGGACCTGCTTCTATTAGCAGGACAGTTAATAAGCAGGACAATTAATATAATATTAATTTATATTAGAAGGGGGCCCATATGAGTCTTCTTGCTCTGGGCCCTCAAATTTCTGTCGACGGGCCTGTCAAATCACAATCTACATATGTTGTAATGTAAAACAAAATACCCCCAAAAAGCACAGTATGTCGTTTTTAAAGCTGCACCATGTAACATCTACGGTGAAGGGCTTGCGACCTGCTTGTCTCCATGGAGATGTTATCGATTTGGAAAGTTCCGCATTATGGCATTCCAATCCCTCGCAGTCCACGCCTCCATCCTGCTCCCACGTTATTATTCACAATGCAGCCTTTTCAACTATTCACTGGTTAGCATATCCGCACACCTGAGTTCCTGATTCTGCCTTTCCCATTGTCAAGCGCTCGTCTCAGGTAAGATCCAGGTCTCTGAAGGCGGCGTTCCTGATCCGGGCAGAAAATCCCACACCGGAATCTGAACCCCTCTGTGCCTTTCCATTATTCAGGAGTCATGTGAACTACTGCTGCTGCTCCCGCTATCCGCCTCCTCCACCGTGCTGTGTCCATCTCATACACTCTTGTTTTCTTGTTTTTTCATGTTATAAGCCTGTGTTTTTCTTTAATATATGAGACCACAGAGGGGCCCCATAGCCTAATGTTCACTCCAATGTAAAACAAATAGTAGTTTTTTCTTTTCTTTTCTTTTTTTTGGACAGGTAATGAATTGAAATGAAATCAGCCATGTCGAATTGTCAATGATGTTTGGGTTTTTTTTTTAAGGAGAGAAGCAGCCAAGCCCCTGTCAGTAAAAGCATGTGGTTTGGAGCAGAGTTCAGAGTTTGGAGAAAAAAAAAACTACTGACTGTGACTGTTTTATTATTAAAAGTATGTATTGTTTATTTGAATGAAATCAATTCTGAAAGCCATTTTTATTTGATTAAAATCAAATCGACAACAATCTATAAGAAGGTAAAATTAAAATTGTGATTATTGTTTAAAATAACAAGACTCATAATCCCTTTACAGGCTTGTCAAAACCTCTCAAAACCCTCCACTCCACATTATTCATCATTCACTCCACACACACACACACACACACACACACACACACACACACACACACACACACACACACACACACACACACACACACAGCACCTCCATACTACTTTTTGTATTGTCATAAACCTTTAAAAATAACTATTTAACTTTCCATCTCTCTGTTTTAATCAGTGGATCCAATAAGAGATATTTATTCTATTGTATGACACACTAAGGCAGACTGGTCCTTGTGTTGTATCCATAACCTTTTTACTGTGAGGACAGAGTGCTAGCCACCAATTATTTTATGACTTACCCAAATATTCTGATGCCCTTTCCTACTCCTCTGTGTCATGACATTGGATGAAAACCTACTGCCCATTTAACTCCAGATTTAGGTATTAAGATTTTAGTTTACAAAGCAGTACAAAGCTTTTTACACATTGTAATGATATGAATAATTGTGCAACAAATATAAAGTAACATTGTTTGCCATAGGTGTTGCATCCTCTATAGTAGGGCTGTGTCAAAAGGTTGCGATCTAAACTTTGGTGTATCTTGATGATAAGGTATGCACATTTTATTCGACAGGTCTACAGCCAATCCTGTGGCACTAAGAGTGCGTGGTGCACCACTCTCCTGTTTAGGTGAAAGCTCTGAGTCAAGACGACAGCACGTCTCCTTACCTCTCCTTACGTCTCTTTACCTCTCTTTATGTCCTTACGTCTCCTTTGGGCTCTTTACACCTCTTTACGTCTCCTTACCTCTCTACATCTCCGTGCGTCTCCTCACGGACATCGCACGTGTTTCTGTTGATAGGCACGTTTTACTGCCACTAACAGTAATGCGCTTTTGCATTGAGGCTTAAAAGGCTATATTGTACAAACACATTCCAAAATTTAAATGAGGGTTTCTCTGTAATTATCGGCCCTATCAACACGAAATAAAAGGAAATAAAAACTGTAGTGATCCTGACACTCTGTTCTTTATGTCTGAAGTCCACATGTCTATGTTTTTAATAACATGGGAAAAGATCAAATTGAAAATCGAGATCGATCAGTATGGGGGAAAAAAATCTTGATTATTTTTTTCCCCCTATCGCCCAGCCCTACTCTATAGAGTCTGTACCAACTGAGCTACACCACAGGATACAAAATAAACATTTTTCATGCTAAGTTAAAGTGTGTTGGCCTAAAATGAATGAAGTTTAAGAGAATAATAAATTTTTAGATAACGCAATCAGGCAATAATCAAGGACCCAAATATTAGAAAAGTATTTTCGGCACATTGGCCCCATTTCTCTGCTAACTCTGCATTATTTTTAGTTGCTGGTATAGAGTTACACCCCAAAAACAAATCGTCCTCACATATGAATTATCTCCCGTTCAGTTTGCATTGCTCCTTTAAAGTTCACCCATAATAGTGTCCATGATTCAGTCTTAGCTCCATAGTAAATGTTCTTGTGGCTGCTGTCTCCCTTGGGTGCCCTCTCCTCTACTTATACACCTGGGGTTTCTCTGTTCTATTAAGCCTTACTCTTTAAAGGTGCTGTACCCCATTTTCTATGAGCACAGTGTGTCTTGCCCTGGTACAGATATGTTGTGTAAGCAACTCTCAAGGTCAAAATAAGGCAAGGCAAGTTTTTTTGTATTGCACAATTCGTACACAAAGTAATTCAAAGTGCTTTACATAATAACAAATACATTAAAATCAATGCAAACAAATTAAAACATAAATAATTTAACATTAAAAGAGAAGAGAGAAGAGTGAGGAATAAAAAAAAAGTCAGCTGTGTACTGTACTGGATAATCAGGAAGTGCACTGTTAGCATGCTAGTTGTTAGCATTACTGTGATGGCAAAACGCCACTCTGGTCTCGGAATTTTCAATACTTGTCAGAAAATTCTCCGAGAACTTTCTGACATTAGAGTTGTGATTTATGTTTAGAAAATGGCCGCCCACCCCCCTGTTCCAGAACTAAATTTCCCATTCATTTTTCTCATAGACTTTATGAAAAAAATTAAAAGCTTGAAAGAAGGTTAATTGGTTGCTAATGACCATGACACCTATAATTTTATTCATAATCTGTTTTTGAAACTTTATAAACCATCAAGTTATAAAAACTTTTCACAGAATCTTGTGTTTTAAATGAGCTTTTTGGACTTGCCTATTTCAAGATCAGGTAATAGATATTTGCCTCACATAACCAAAATTACAATTTTCAATAACAGTGTTTTTTCAGAAATATTCTGGTACTTAAAACCAAAATATTAGAGCAATATTAAGGTTATTTAGTAAATTTTTCATTGATTGCTAAAATGGGGTACCGTCTATTGTCTACGGAGACTACATTTGAATAAAGAATTCTTTACCAAAGTGTGACGGAGTAGCCCCGTCAAAGCCCGCGCTAACTTAAGTACGCCCAAACAAACCCGCGCTAGCCACTTACCTGGTTTCGTTCATTCTGCTCCATTTCCCGCTCCCCGTCCGTCCGCTCCGTTCTCCGCTGTGTTTGCTGTCCGTTCACCACCGCAGTCGTCTCGGGTGCACACGAGTCCACTGTTGAACCATCCATGTCCATAGTCCTGCTTTCCAGTAAACTCCAAACCAGTATCCATCTCCCATTCGCGAGCCGCACTGTCAAACCGAGCGCCTCTCGCACTTCCTATTTCCGTCATAATGCGCGGGACATTGGCGTCTGACGTCACAGTGACGTCATCACGAATTATAACTTGCAGCACTAAAATAGCTATATTATTCCTCCTGATTCTGCCACAGGCGCAGAGACATGGCCATGTTGCATGATATATTTTCAAGTATTTTTCTGTATTTTTGTTATCACTATTAATTCTGGTTTTAGTGTTGGAAACCAGTTTTTTTGTGTTAATTGGCTTGGGGGAGGAGCCTTGGTGGATAAAAGGGGGCCACTCTCCCTCCCTCAGTCAGTCTGGGCCAGGAGTTGTACATGGAAGCACTCTTCAAACTTTTCTTTTTGGGATTAAATAATCAAAAACATCCTGCTGACTACGCCATCGTCATTACATAGGATTAGAACCCCGTCACATATGGTGTCAGAAGTGGGATGGCTAGTCGCAGAAAGAGAAAAGGGCTCCGTTCCCAAAGAAAGTTTGAAGAGGAGTATGCGGCTGAGGATGGTGCTGGAGACACATCCCATGAAGAGGGCGCTGCTGGGCAACCTATGGGTGAACTCTTGGGCCTGATGAGAGACTTTATGGCGGGCCAGCAGAAGAGAGAGGAGGGATTGCTACAGGAGATACGCAACCTCCAGGTAATGCTGCGCTCACCTTCTCCTGCCAGATCTGAGCTTCCGGTTTCCAGTCAGGATAGTCCCAGCCCACGGTTTGCGCTGCCAACCCCTGCACCTTCTAGGCGACCTCAGGGGGAGTCAACGATTTTGCACCGGCCTCCAGAAGAGAACGCTAGTGGTCGGGATTTAGCGGCCCCACTGGAGTGGAGACCATACAGTGTGGAGCCGAAGATTCCTCCATACCAGATGGGAGAGGATATAGAAAATTATTTGCTGCGTTTTGAGAGAATTGCAAAGACTTGGAAATGGCCAGAGACTGAGTGGGCATGCCGCCTTGTGCCACTCCTGTCAGGGAAAGCTTTGGAAGCCTATACGGCCATGGACGAAGATGAAGCCCACTGCTGTAGGGATTTGAAAGTGGCTTTGTTGGAAAAATTTGACATTTCCCCGGAAACATACAGACAGCAGTTCCGTTGTCCCACTGTCCCACCAGGAGAGACCCCCACTGAGACATACCATCGCCTCAAAAGCCTGTACCGGAGGTGGGTTCGCCCTGAGCAGCTCACCAAGGAGCAAATTGGAGAGCTTATCATCCTGGAGCAGCTTCTCCGCGTCCTGCCAGCCGACGTCCGCACCTGGGTTCGGGAGCATGAACCTGAGGATGGCCTGCATGCAGCAAAGTTGGCGTTGCAGCACCAGAATGCTCGTAGAGGGGGACCTCCACGCTTCACCAGCTCAACACCAAGATCATCACAACATCCACCACCACCTCGGCAGGTCAGAGAAAGTAGCCACGACTCCCGAGGTACTCCCAGCTCCGCCACCACCCAGCCAGTAACCGGTAAGCCCTTCGTTTGCTATTACTGTCAGCAGCAGGGTCACAAAGCGTCTGTGTGTCCGGTACGCAGAGACAAACTCACTGGTGCCTGCTATGCACCCCGTGAGGAAGGGGAACTGTTTGGCACTCATGGCCTGAAGGAGCGTACCTTAAAAACAGTGACTTTGAATGGCCAGCAGGTGACAGCACTGTTGGATAGTGGCAGTTTCACATCTCTGATGAAGGGAAGCTATGTGCCTGTGAACTCTGTGGACTATGGCCTGAAAACTGACGTTGTGTGTGTTCACGGTGATAACCATGCATACCCTAAAGCAGAAGTGACTGTAAAAATTGACGAACAACCATATTTAATGACTGTAGCTGTGGTAGAGAACTTGCCTGTTGATCTTGTCCTTGGAACTGACTTACCTGTACTGTTGGACCTTTTGCAGGGAGCGGAATGTAATGTTATGTGTGATGCAAGTGAAATGGATGTGTCTGGCAATGTTTCGTGTCCAGTGGTGACTAGGTCCCAGGCCAAAATGGGTGTCGAACCCTTGCCTTACCTAGATGATGGTTTGTGTGAGGGGGGAATAAAGGGGCCTAGAAAGTCTAAACGCCAGAGACGCTTTGAAAAACAGCTGATGCTAAATGATCATGATCAGAATTTGGATGTGGATGAACTATGGAGGGTGCCAGAGAATATTGCAGAATTACAGAGGCAGGATGTAACCTTGAAAACCTGTTTCGATAAACTCAATACTAATGCTAATGCTAATATAACTGGTAAAGAGCAGTTCGCTCAGGTTAATGGTGTGTTGTATGTTTGTGACAATGCTCAGAAACGCCTTGTTGTCCCTGCGCCTTGTAGACAGCTGGTCATGCGTGTCGCACACACCCTTCCATGGGCTGGGCATTTTGGCCGCCATAAAACATACTTGCGCGTTAGTGCTCGTTTTTACTGGCCCGGCATGTATCAGGACATTCAGGCATACTGCACCACATGCCCCATTTGCCAAAAGACCGCCCCAACCCGAAAGTCCGAGCGAGCTCTCCTCCATCCACTGCCAATCATCTCCACACACTTCCGCAGGATAGCAATGGACATTGTTGGCCCATTAGTCAAAAGTGCCCGAGGTCACCAGTATATTCTTGTGATTTGTGACTATGCCACCAGATACCCCGAGGCCTTCCCACTCCGCACAATCACTGCCCCTGCTGTCCTCCGTTCATTGGTGCAGTTGTTCTCCAGAGTCGGGATCCCAGATGAAATTCTGACTGATCAAGGGACTAATTTCACATCGCGTCTTTTACAGTTGTTTCACAAGCAGCTGGGGATCACAGCTCTGCGAACCACACCATATCATCCCCAAACTGATGGCCTCGTTGAAAGGTTCAATCAGACTCTGAAGAGGATGCTTCAGAAGTTTGTTGGTGACACCGGAAAGGACTGGGATAGGTGGTTGCCATTTATCCTCTTTGCCTATCGGGAGGTGCCACAGGCCTCCACTGGATTCTCTCCCTTCGAGTTACTATACGGTTGGGACGTTCAAGGACCCTTGGACCTGCTGGGCAAAGCATGGACCACCCCTGAAACAAAGCCCAGTGAGCAGGGGATTGTCCAGTACGTGCTCCAGATGAGGGACCGGCTGTCCAGGTACCAGGAAGAGGCTGAGGAGAACCTGAAGGAGGCCCAGAAAAAGCAGAAAACCTGGTATGACCAACAGGCCAGAAAAAGAGACTTCAAGCCAGGCCAAAAAGTCCTTCTGTTGCTCCCGTCCTCCAACAGCAAGTTGTTGGCAAAATGGCAAGGCCCATACACGGTCACCAGGCGAATGGGACCGGTCACGTATGAGGTGCACCAACCGGACAAGAAGAAGTCTCGACAAACCTACCATGTAAACCTCCTGAAGGCGTGGAAGGAGCCGTCTGTTGTGGCTCCTGAGGCAGCACTGCTGGTGAGACAGGTGGATGTGGAGGAAGAGGAGAATCCTGGTGTTCCCATAGTCCCCGAAGCTTCAGAACCTCGCATAGCACACCTCTCTGGAGAGCAAGCTGCTGATCTCCTGAAGGTCTTCAGAGACATGCCCGAGTTGTTGGCGGCAAAACCCGGTAAGACCACACTGATTGAGCATGTGATTCGGCTGAAGGACCAGAGACCCATTCGTCAACGCCCCTACCGTGTCCCTCAGCAGCTGGTGGCACAACTACGCCAAGAGATCGAGTCTATGCTGGAGCTTGGAGTCATCGAGCCGTCAACATCAGAGTGGTGCAGCCCAGTTGTCATCGTGTTTAAAAGGGACGGAACCTTGCGCATTTGCATAGACTTTCGCAAACTCAACTCCATCTCAGAGTTTGACGCCTATCCTATGCCAAGGATCGATGACCTCCTGGATCGTATTGGATCGGCTGCCTACATCACTACGCTGGACCTGTGCAAAGGCTACTGGCAAGTGCCCCTGGAGGCTTCCAGCCGACCCTACACAGCCTTCAGAACACCGGCAGGACTTTTGCAGTTTACTGTTATGCCTTTTGGTTTACATGGCGCCCCAGCAACCTTCCAGCGACTCATGGACAGGGTGCTACAGGACTGTGAGGAGTTCAGTGCCGCTTACCTGGACGATGTAGTGATCTTCAGCGACACTTGGGAACAGCATGTCCACCACCTGAGAGCAGTCCTGAAGAAGATTCAAGCCGCTGGGCTCACATTGAATGTGGCAAAGTGTGAGTGGGCCCGCCACAAATCCCGGTACCTGGGCTACCAGCTAGGAGGAGGAGAGGTGCGACCGCAGATGGATAAGGTTGAAGCTATCCAAAAGTGCCCTCGTCCACAAACCAAAAAGGAGGTGCGATCCTTCCTGGGCCTGGCTGGATGGTATCGGAGGTTTGTTCCCCAATTTTCCACCATTGCAGCACCACTCACGGCCTTGACAACAAAACACCAGAAAAACCCAGTGACCTGGACTGAAGAATGTGAGAAGGCCTTCAACACCCTAAAAACGTTCCTCTGCTCATCTCCAGTACTACGCAGTCCTGACTTCAGCCGCCGCTTCCTTGTGCAGGTCGATGCCTCTGAGGTGGGTTTGGGAGCAGTCCTTGCCCAGGGGGAAACCGGAGCCGAGCAGCCCATTTTGTACCTGAGCCGCAAACTTCTGCCCAGAGAGTCCAGATATTCGGTGGTCGAGAAAGAAGGTCTGGCCATTAAGTGGGCGCTAGAGAGCCTCAAGTACTACCTGCTTGGGAGAGAGTTTGATCTGGAGACGGACCATCGAGCTCTCACATGGATCAATTCAATGAGGGATCACAACAGCTGATTGACCCGTTGGTACCTCTCACTGCAGCCCTTCAAGTTTGTGGTTCGACACCGATCAGGAAAGTCCAACTTGGTTGCGGACTACCTTTCCAGGTTGCCAAGGCTTGGTCAGCCTTGGGGAGGAGGAGGATGGTGTGACGGAGTAGCCCCGTCAAAGCCCGCGCTAACTTAAGTACGCCCAAACAAACCCGCGCTAGCCACTTACCTGGTTTCGTTCATTCTGCTCCATTTCCCGCTCCCCGTCCGTCCGCTCCGTTCTCCGCTGTGTTTGCTGTCCGTTCACCACCGCAGTCGTCTCGGGTGCACACGAGTCCACTGTTGAACCATCCATGTCCATAGTCCTGCTTTCCAGTAAACTCCAAACCAGTATCCATCTCCCATTCGCGAGCCGCACTGTCAAACCGAGCGCCTCTCGCACTTCCTATTTCCGTCATAATGCGCGGGACATTGGCGTCTGACGTCACAGTGACGTCATCACGAATTATAACTTGCAGCACTAAAATAGCTATATTATTCCTCCTGATTCTGCTACAGGCGCAGAGACATGGCCATGTTGCATGATATATTTTCAAGTATTTTTCTGTATTTTTGTTATCACTATTAATTCTGGTTTTAGTGTTGGAAACCAGTTTTTTTGTGTTAATTGGCTTGGGGGAGGAGCCTTGGTGGATAAAAGGGGGCCACTCTCCCTCCCTCAGTCAGTCTGGGCCAGGAGTTGTACATGGAAGCACTCTTCAAACTTTTCTTTTTGGGATTAAATAATCAAAAACATCCTGCTGACTACGCCATCGTCATTACATAGGATTAGAACCCCGTCACACAAAGAAACAATTATTTAATTATTATTATTATTATTTAATTATTCAGTTATTTGTAATATTGAAAGACTGTTTGGAGAAAATTTCCGTAAAATTTGTTATTTTAACTGAGATACAAGCGTAACCAGACCAAATCGCAATCATTTTTTCTGTAGCTGAGGAGGGTAATATTAAATTTGAGAAATTATTGCTTTATCACAACTCTCCTCACTTCTAATGTTCAGATTTTTTGAAAAATGTGGTAAAATTATCTACTAAGTGAAAAAAAAAATACACTTTATGACTTTAAAGTCATTGTCTACAGACACTGCATTGTCTAAGGACACTACCAAATGGTTATATGTTCATTCTGTATCTAGCATTAAAAAACTAAAAGAATCTCAAAACCTTTACAGAATGAGTCTACCAACATAAGTAAAAAAAAAAACATAAATGAAATTCCCAAACTGACTAGTGAGTATTTGATGGCATTGTCTACACTACAGAAATTATTGGACAAACATAAACAAAAACATAACAATTTTAGGGTTTTGTTTTTATCTGTAATAAAGCATGATTAAGCAAATTAGGCATGGGACTGGTATTTTATCTTAGATCCATTTCAGGAATGTGGTTCATCTTAGTCATCCATGATTTTGAAAAAACAAAACAAAAAAACAAAACAAAACATAAATAAATAAAAATAAATAAATAAATAAATTAGCAAAATATTATTACATGATTATTACTACCAGTTTATTTGTTATAAAATAATTTATATTTTGCCAAAAAAATGATATAATTTTAGTTCAGTCACACAAGAGATATCTCCAAGCAGTTTTCACAGACATTTGAAGTAAGAAATGTTCAGTTTAAATAAACACTTAACAAACCTCAACAAGAGCTTGATATTTTTGTAGAGTGACACATGTATATAATTTAATGATTGTGCTCCTGATCTTGAGGTTGGCGACTGCATTACGGATATTAGTAACCACCTAGCTGGTTAGCCTCCACTATGTCTCTGAACTCTTAATATTTAAAGTTTTGAAAAGTCTATGGGAAAAATGAATGGAAAATGTACTTAATGTACTTAAAGTTCAAATTTTAAACATGCCCAGGACTTATGGCTCTGCAAAAATGTAATTCTTGGTGATTAGCGAATTGGATCTTTTCAAATTGCGATTTAAATTTGATTAATTTTGCAACTCTACTCAGAACGCGTTAAGTGAGGAATCACTTAGGACCACTGCAAACTCGTTCTGTTTTTCACCTTTTAAGACAGTAAAAATCAGATACAGCCCCCTAAACATGAGCAGCTTTCTGAGGGATCTTTTGCGTTTGTTTTTGCATATTCACCCATTATATTCACCCACACTAATTTGTCTGTTTAGTTTTGTTTACGCTCATGATTGACGGTACAGATTGGGATCACCTTGCAAAAAACCTGAAGGTGGCGTTGACAAAAAAGGACTTCTCTTCTTTCTTTTTTGTCAATTGAAATCTGTCTATCAAGCTGCTTTTATCATTCAAATTGGTGTTTATCTTCTACTGTTCTACAGTCTCTTTTTTTTTTTAGAATTATTAGCAGTGCGTCTTGGCAGTGACATCAAACGTGGAGCTTGGTAACTGTCCTCCCCAGTGGCTTTTGTGTAAGGCACCTGCTCCAGCAACAAAAGGAAGGACAGCTCTTTTCTGTTGAAGAGGGAAAGAGAGGAGAGGGTTTGGAAAGGACAAAGAGATACAGAGGGGGTCAGAGCTCTCAGCCACCAGCCACGTGCCGGATATTGTAGAAGACTGGAGAGAGGGAGGAGAGGAAGGCGAGGGAGGAGGGGGAGAGGGGAGAGGGATGAGGGAGAAGGGGAAGAGAGGAGCGGAGGGGGAGAATTAGGAGAGAGGAGAGGAGAGAGGGGGAGAAAGGAGTATGAGGGAAAAAGGATGGAGAGAGAGGAAGAGAGGGGGGGAGGAGAGGAGAAAGAGAGGGAGAGAGGAGAAGAGCGGGTAGACCGAGGGACAGGGTAGAAAAAAGGAGAGAAGGGTGAGGAGAGGGAGGGAGAGAGACAGAGGGTGAGAGGAGGGGAGGAGGAGAGGAGGAATGGAGGGACTGAAGGAGTGAGAAGAGGGAAAGAGAGTAATAGAGAGGGAGAGGAGGTAGGAGAAGGGGGAGAGGGGTTGATAGAGAGAGAGTGGGAGGGGAGAGAGTGGAGGGGGAGGAAGAGGCAGAGGGGGACTGGGGTGAGAGAGAAGGGAGAAAGGAGAGGAGGAGAGGATGGCGAGAGGGAGAAGAGGGAGAGGGGAGGGAAAAGAGGGAGAGGGGAGAGAGAAGAGGAAAGGGGACAGAGAAGAGGAGGAGGGAAGAGAGAAGAGGGAAATGGGGGAGAGAAGAGGGAGAGGGGAGAGAGAAAAGGGAGAAGATGGAGAGAGAAGAGGGGAATGGGAGAGAGAAGAGGGAGAAGAGGACAGGATGGAGAGGATGGAGAGAGGAGGGAGAAGAGGGAGAGGGGAGGGAAAAGTGGGACAGGATGGAGAGGGGAGGGAGAAGTGGGAGAGGATGGAGAGAGAGATCAGGAGGAGAAGAAGGTGTGAAGGGGTTGGAGACACCTGCATGTGCTTGAGTGGTTGTGAATGGAGGAGAGGAGCAGAGGAGGAGATACAAACACACAGGTGGCCATAGAGACAGAGAGAAAGACTGAGCAGAGACAGAGAGAGGCTGGGTGGTAAATGAGCTCACCAAAATACACCGAGACACAAGACCTGAACGGACCTGAGAGGATAGAGAATCGAGAATAGAGAAGAAACCTCAGTGTTGGAGAGAGATTGTAAATCATTTAAGATGTAATTAGGTTTATTGTATTGATTTATTGGTTTCTGACAGTTATTTGGTGGATTACAGATCACACTGATGCTATAGGCCTGTTACCAAAGGCCAAATGCTGTAGTTTAGGTAGTCCTGACCAAGATTAGCTCAAGATCTGGAGATCGGTCCCACTGCTCCTGGAGCAGTGGCTTTGACGGATGGGTCAAATGCAGAGGACAAATTTACCGTTGGGGGACAATAAAGAATGCCTTTAGAGATCTAAAATACAGATACAATAAGATTTCTTTATAAAAGATTGTGGTAATTATGTATTTCCTTTTCTTTCTATTTGTGATTTGACAATTGTATCAACTGAAATTGTGATTTCAGTTGTGATATACTGTGAAGACTTAAATTAATTTGAGTACATTAATGATCTACAAATCTACAAATACATTTTATTTATCATCATACAGTATATGTTCTTGGGTCAGTGAGGAAAGATTATGGTTCAAAATGGCTCTTTAACTTACCAAACTTACTTTACCGAATGACAATGATGAAAATAGACTTTTGTGGACAACTTTATTTAAGACATTAAAAGTAGTTCTTTTATGTTAATTTTGAAAATAGTTTTATATGTTCATGTCAAGGCTTGTAAAATTATGCCTCAGAGAAAAGTATGAGTTTGTCAATTTTTATAATTTGTGCAACAAAATCATTGAATTACATTTTAATACTTCGAACCTGTAATATTCTTTCAAATTTGTTTTTTTTCTTCCTAACTAAAGTGATATAAAACAAATACATTTAAACAATTTAAACCTTTATATATTAATAACTAGAAAAGTTGTGACTTCTGAACACAAAAACGCCAACGTCACGTCACCCTCTTACCCTCACCCTTTTATACAGTTAGATAATAATAGATAATATAGATAATATATTTAATTTCGCACCATATATGTCCTTACAGCCTTATCGTAGACTACAGTATAGATAAGCACAGGTGCAGACCGGAGACAGAGGAGCCACTGTATTGTTAAATGTGCTGGTTTGAGGTTAGCGCTGTGGAGCAGATGCTAAATAAAGGGCAGACTCAGAACACAGCACTTTGTTCAGTTTGTGTTGAAATAAATCAGTTTGGGCCGCACATGGAGCCGGTCCTGATTGTGCTGTGCTCTTTACTTTACTGTGAAATAATCATTAGCCTATAAAATGTGAAGTGAGTTATATGGGCCTCGTTATAAATAGTGTGGAGCCCGAGTATGGATCACCGGCCGTGCTCCGGTCCCAATGGGCTGCTGTGCTTTGCTTTGTCTTAATCTTCTCTTTTCACATGTTTCTGTGCCAAGGGTGGGGCCACGCTATCAGCAAAGTAAGTACAAGAGGAAACTACAGCGGTTTCACAAAACTATGGACATGTTGTAGTGAATTGACTCAAAAAATAAATTGTGTGACTTTTTTGGTGGAGCGTCCATCAAATGCTTTTCTCAATGGAGATGTTATTGCTTTGTCTGGAATGTTTCACAAGTATGGTAGTAAAAATTTCTATCTTCATGGAGACCAAACCAAACCAAGTTATAGGTCAGATCTGTGGAGAGGCGACCCCCGCTCACAGTCAGAATGCCTGTTTTTAGGTATTTTTGAGCTGTAAAACACTTTTAATTGAGTAAATGTAGAGTAGAGCTGTTTAATGTCATACTGCGGAACATTCCATGCAGAGCAAGGGTGACGGACCCCCAAACAGTAAATTACATAGTGCACCTTTAAAGATGTACAATCTAAGTTTTCTAGTTGGAGGTCCACCACTTGTTTGTCTAGATGTAGACAGTATTGCTTTGTCTAGAATGTTCCACACATAGACTTATATAAATGGACAAAGCTAAGAGCATGGACACGCTTCCGGCTCCATCAACTCCAATTCACTTTCTATTGAAAAACGTCCCCCCTCTCTCTAACTGCAGCTCTGAGCCTCGTCATGGTGGTCTGAAAATATTCTTATTAACCCGCTCTACATGATCCTGGTGGTCAATAAATCACGATATGAACATAAATAACAGACCAATAAGGCACCTTCTTTGGATGAAGTTGCTCCTGCTAGTGTTAGCAACAGGTTTGATTGACAGTGTTGCTATGTGTCTGCTCCCTGCCAAACCAGTGGTGCAGGAAGAGGCGTTACCTTCAACAGTCTCGCTCCTGATTAAGTCTTTAGTTTCTATGATACTTGTGGTTGGAATTCCAAGTACGGGACTTGGCTCCAAATTCGCCTCTGTAACTCCTAGCCTTGACAAGGTTCATTTGACTGGAGTAAGTGACTCAACCAAACCAGGTTATCAGGCCCATTCTGTGGAGAGACTACCCCACTCTCAGTAAGAATGCATAATTTTCATGCCATTTTGGACCAATAAAAACAGCTACTTTTTAGTGAAAATCGCAGTCTAACCTGTCACGGCACTTTAATTCATTCCTGTGTTTTTCTCTTACAGATTTGCGAGATAATAATAAAGAATAAAGTTTCCCATCTTCATCTAATATTCTATCAAGTCTTGGTTTCTCCTTTAAGTCCTCAAAGGGCCACTCTTTGATTCTGAGGTATAAATTGCTCCTTCCTCCTCTCCACACATTTGAGCCATAATGATTTTTGGAGTGATTAGAATGAATTGGAAAGTATGCTGCTTAGCTTTGTAGTATCTGGACCTCGTCATCATTAGCGGCTACATGTCCTTCTCTTTTTTCCCTATCTTCAGTGCTAGGCCTGGGGTGGGCTTTCAACACTCGAAAGGCTCCTTCCACTTCTTGTAATCATGGTCACTGCACTTTTCTGTCATCACTGGGTTCCTCAAAGATTTAGAACGTTTGATTTCTTCTCATCCTCCAACCGGAGCAGATATTGTCATGTTTCAATTACTCCTGTCTAATGTTTTTAAATGTAAAGTGGAAGTGGAAGGTTAGACCACTAATTTCACTAAATCATAGTTTGCTAAAAATAAAATTTTTTCTGGTTTGTTATTAAATTTTTTTTTTTTTCTTTCTGATATGAATAATTAAAAAAAAAAAAGAAACACCTTTTATTTTGCTGAAGCTACACTGTGTAACTTTCTGGAGGTGGCACGATTCCATGGAAACAGAAAGTTAAAACCATACTTCATAACATTCTCCAAGGAGATATACAGGTTTTGTGCCATACTGTGGAATATTAACAGCATTTCCATGGAGACAAGCAGGAGGAGGCCCTCCTCCAGGCCAACTAAGAGTTAGGTTTGTGGAGATGCTCATGTTTTTCAGTACTACTTCTGCAGTCACAGCTGCCTTAGGGAAAAATGACTGAAGCAAGGTTGCCAAGCGTATGAAGTGCTTTGCCCAGTGGTTTGCCCATGGACACAACAACAGTATGCACTGATCAGAGCCAATGGGTGAACACTTTTAACCACAGAAAGGTCCTGCCCAACACACCACATGGCTGTGAAAGTGTGTGTATATGTGTGTGTGTATATACACACACACACACGCACACACACACGCACATGCGCACGCACACACACACACACACACACACACACACACACACACACACACACACATACATACACACACACATATTTTTTTTAAAACTTGGGTTTACAAATAAAGCATGAACCAAGATGGCTACTGGTGATGATGTCATACTCTCAGGTGGAGGCAAGAGTCAGATTATTCTATTGATCCATTTCTATTAGTGACTAGATCCCATTAACTATTTTACAACAGAATCTGTATTAAATACTGGCTTATAGAATGTTGTGATGAAACGTTACACTTGACGGCAGCTGTGCCCAAGAACCATCTCTTTGAATCTGTTTGCATTCAGTGTTGACTATTCTCTGTTCATCCATATGCTAACAAGTCCGATTTCAAATGACCATCCATCCCACACAGCTCCATGTTGTGTCCACATACTGTATCTGCGCTGTGTCTGCTGGGGCTTTGTTCCTCCTCTTCTGTCCCACTGCGTCTGTACTCAGCCCCATAATTACCTTGGTGTGGAGCCTCCTGCAGTGAGAGACGCAAGACAGTCAGAAAGCAGGGTTGTTTACACTGGGAGGTTGGTGGTCTGGATGTAGAAATATTCCCTTTTATTCTCCTCTGCAAGAAAACAACAGCTTACCGAAGAAGAAATGAGGAAGCTTGATCACGCCACCCGCTCGCTCTGCATTTCTCAAAGTTTTTATAGGAAATTGTTCATGCCTTCCAACTTTTGTACGAGAACTACTTGCTTCCACAGAGTGTCATCATTTTCGCCTTGATTGTGTAGCCTAGCAAGTTAAACAAAAGTCGTAAGCTAATCGCGTGGCGTACAGCTGTCGAGGGCCTCTTTGCCGAGTGCCTGTGAATAGTTTTGGGATTTAGTTTTTAGCTGTCACAATCCCAGCCTCAGCTCCTCACATCCTCATGATGGAGACAGGCTTTGCGTTTCCGTGGCTACTTGCTCCTAACAAATGTTTTGAACATAAAAAGAATAATTTCAGCTATAGGTAAGATTTAATGACGTCAGACCAGACCAGAGCTGTTCAAGTTGGAGCTCTGTAAAGTTTGAAGCACATGGAAGCTGCTAATTAAATGAAGAAGTTTGTGTATGTGTGTGTTAGTGGGATACATATAGTGAACCTAAACTTGGCAGAAGAGATATAGTTTTTCAAAATGTTGAATTTTAGCCCACTTTGTAAATAAATGAAGATTTGGGAAGGCTGGAGGTGTCTTAAAGGTGCACTATGTAACTTTTCTGCTAGGGGGTCTGCCACAAGCTTGTTTCCATGGAGATATTATTGTTTTGCCTGAAAGTTTTCATAGTATGGCATTAAACTCATCTATGTTGCATTGATTCAATTACAGGCGTTTTACTGTTCTAAAACACTATGGAAAACAGTCCTACAGTGAGTGACCTCACCTCTCCACAGATCTGACCTGTAACTTGGCCTGGTGGCACTGCAAGCTTGTCTCCATGGATATAGATGAGTTTAATGTCATACTGTGGAGCATTCTAGATAAATCAATAACATGTTTGTTAGGGCTGAACGATCTATCGTTTTAGACCGAAAATCGCGATCTCAGAAAACACGATTTTGGGATCGTTAAAGCCACGGTTTTTTGCAGTGCTCCTAACTGACCCAGATTTTGTTTCGTCAACTATTTCACACACGTACGTCGCCTCCCTGCCGCGCTGCTGAGCTCACCAATCAGAAGCGGCAGCACAGGTCACGTGTTCTCGACTCCAATCAGTGTAGCTGGTCATCAGTTTCAGAAATGACTTTAGCGGGACCAGAAGTGGAGTCTGGGGTTTTGAACCCAAAGAAAAACAGCACGTCGGTCATTTGGCAATATTTCGGGTTTGAGGCAGACGAACATCAGAAACAGGTGCTGTGCAAAACACGTCGTGCTAAAGTTGCCACATCCAGTGGAAACACGACCAATTTATACAGCCATACGCGCATTTGCATGACGAGTGCACGGCGAGAAAGTCCAGTGAAACGTCTAGCGCAGGGGTCGGCAACCTTAAATACTCAAAGAGCCATTTGGACCGTCTCCCACAGAAAAGAAAACACCCAGAGCCACAAAACCCTTTTGACTCTAAACCAGCGCTAACCAGGGAACTACAGGCAAAACTACAACTCCCAGAAAACGGACTACAACAAGCACCATCTTCCACTACAGCTCATAAGCGCGACTCTTAAGAGAATTATTTACACCTTTCAGTCTTTTCATCACAACAGTAGCAACATAAATAAAGTGCATGAGTGAAATAAAGAACTGCGCTGCACACGTACGACCTGCACACGTATAATCTCTGAAAAGTTTAACATGAACCATCTCCAACGTGATAGAAGCACAGAACAGACTCACCATAGGCAGAACATCCCTCAGTCACAGAAAGAACACGCATATTCCACTGAGTCCTGCCCTTTAGTCCGACAGAAGCTGACCGCATCTGTTTTTTCAGCGCTTCTAGTTTATGCAAATGAGCCATGTGGTTTTAAGTTTCGCTTCTGTATAACGTAAACAAATGTGCGCAAAGCTGCATTAAACGCATTATTATTTGAGTCCTCCTCATAGGAAATAAAAAGCCAAACTTAAATTATCCACCCGCAGAACCAAAAATGCGTCTGCTTCTGTGTTCTGTCATCATTTTATCGCGTGTACATTGTGTACCAGTCTCGGCTTTGACGCATGTTTTGAGCGACAAAAATATTAAAAACGTTTTATTTAAATGTCACAAGATTACCATTATCTACAGTTTTAGATTTACATTTAAAAACGAACAAACTAAAATAAAAATACAATGTAATTAAATACTCATTATTATTTTCCAAAGTCACAGGGAGCCACGACAGAACGATGAAAGAGCCACATGCGTTTTCATTCTTGCATTACAGTTATGGAATTTAGTGTTTGAATGGTATGATGCAAGTTTCTGTGATGCTTGCGAATGTTCATGTGCACTGAAAAAAATCTTGGATAAAATCGAAATCGCAATTTTTGCCAGAAAAATCGCAATTCAGTTTTTTCTTAAAATCGTTCAGCCCTAATGTTCGTCGAGAAAAGCATTTGATGGACCCTCAACCAGAAAAATTACACAATCCGTCTTTAAAATTTGTAGTATTTTTCAGTTTTGTGCTCTATGTGTGGATTAAGATTAATGGACACTTTAATGGGCTGTTATTGGGAATTTTGCCCCCTGCATTTGACCCATCTTTCATCACCACTGGGGAAAAGTCTCATGGACCCATCTCCAGAACTAGATACAATTTTTAGTGTTGTAGATGAACAATGATGCTACCAGTGTGTTTCAGGCCACAGCCAGACATTAACCTTAATGTCAAATCTAACAAACACATCACTGACTACATTCTAGGCCAGCGAGATTACACATTTTTAAAAAGTCTTACCTCCAGATCAGATCTCATAATCCTCCTGATGCACACTACAGTGTCCTCTGCTCCTGTAACTGTCCGGCTCCTACGATATTTAAATTCTCCTTCCGAAAGGTTTGGGGAATTCCCGAGAGAGGCGCTTCACCACAAATGAGAACAAAGTCATGTTTTTTCAGTGTGATTAAAACATGCAGGTCAAACATCGGCCTCAATCAAACTGCTTTTGTAAGACTTAAACATGTTTGATGGAGAATCTTAAATAACCCATGTTATTGTTGTAAAATTTGTTGCAATGTGAGCACCCCCTCTCAGACCATTTTTTCAGTGTGGAGCTGTACTGCTTTGCCAGAAATACTCTCGTTCATGGGATTTAGTTTTTAGCTGCCACAGACCCAACCACACGGCACATGGAAGCTGCTAATTAAAAGAAGGAATCCTGGTGTGTGGTTGTGTGTTAGCGTTGTATGTGCATTGCACTTAAACTTCGCAGAGAGGCTGTAGTTTTTCAACATGTGGAAATTCAGCAAACTTTGTAAATAAATACATGATTTGGGAAGGACGGAGGTGATTTCAAACTGAGCATTTGTCAGTTTTGCTCTCTATAGATGTACAAATTAAGGTACACTTATTGTACTTGTAGGGAATTTTGTCCTCTGCATTTGACCCAACACTCAATTCCACTGGGTTAAATTCTCAGGGATCCATCTTCAGATCTTCAGCTAGTCTTGGTTTTTGAATATGTTGAATTTCACCCAACTTTGTAAATAAATGATGATCTGGGAAGGATGGAGTAGATTTAACTCTTAGTGTGTCTCGCTTTTGTTCTCAATGGATTTATGGATAATCGTCATTTGTCCAATTTCAATATTTTATGATGCAGTACGTCACTTTTGTCTCCAGGGAGATATATTGCTTTGCCAGAAATTTTCCACAGTATAGCATAAAAGTTACCTTTCTTACATTTATTCATTTATCCACTGGTCCAGAATAATGAAAAGTTAGAACCGTTGCCATAGCAATTAACAATTCCGGAAGTAGAAGAAAACTGATAGACTGATATGAATGGTCAGCTGTTCTCGAAAGGGCACCTTAGAACACGAAGTTGAAACCCATGAATAGTTGTTTTTATCACTGAAGAAAACACTTAGCCTTGTGGCACCACCTGTCTGCCACAGATCTAGCTTATCTCAGTGGAGATGGATAAGTTTAACGCCATACTGTGGAACATTCCAGAATAAGCAATAACACCTCCATGGAGTGACCCTACCATTGAAGTTTCATTGTGCTCCTTTAAAGGTGCACTGTGTAACTTTTTGGTTGGGGGTCCATCACCTGCTTGTTTCTATGGATATGTCATTGCTCTGCCTGGAATGTTCCACAGTATGACATTAAACAGCTCTACTTTACATTTATTCAGTTACAGGTGGTTTTATAGCTCAAAAATATCTAGAGAAACAGGCATTCAGACTGTGGTCGCCTCTCCACAGATCTGACCTGTAACTTGGTCTGGTTTGGTCTCCATGAAGATAGAAAGGTTTAATGCTCTATGGTGAAACATTCCAGACAAAGCAAGAACATCTCCGTGGAGACAAGCATTTGTAATCTTTAATCTTTATAAATACTAAAAATTCTTTGTGTTGTGTTTTAAGTAACAATATAGGCTTGTACTTTTTAACTGAGATAGGAGCAAGTAAAATGTATTTTGTGATTGGATTAATAATACTAAAATATATTTTTTGTTTGAGTTAATTAGCAATAAATTACTACAATCAATACCAGAATGTTACCTAATTAGTGTATCATCACCAAAAAGCATTTCTGTGGCTTCATGGAGCTGTGGGAAACTTGGATTTCCTAACACCATGCAATTCCGCTATTCTGTTTTTCCAGTATAAAGACCAGACTTCTATCACCAAACGCCTAACCTCCTGGACCGGACCAGTCTAGACCAGGAGAGAGGAGAGTCCAGCGGAGGGGAGGATTTCAAATGAATGCAGGAGCAGAGGATCAGGTTTAAGAGAGGAAGGATTGAGTCGAATTAAAGACTAATTCATCATGATGAAAGTTTTGTCAATCTTAAGGTCTACAATGGCACACCTCTTTGCTGTTAGCCAGTGGATTCTGATAGGCCTGGAGTACTTAAAGGGTTCATATAACGCTATTTTCTGATCTGTTATAATGCTGTTTCCTCATCACAAACATACCTGGAGTTTTGTTTCATTCATACAAACCCTGCATATTTGGGCTGAGTTCTTCTCTCAAACAGAAAAATCTCTGTTCAACCTTGTGATGTCATGGATAATATCAGACCTGGAATTGCCAATCTGTACTGAACTAAAGCTAAAAGGAGCTGTTAACCAGGGGTGGAAAGTAACGAATTACATTTACTCACGTTACTGTAATTGAGTCGTTTTTATGAGTACTTTGTAATTTTCTAAGTAGTTTTTGAAACAGGTAATTTTACTTTTACTCGAGTACATTTTAAGCCAAGTATTTTACTTCGCTACATTGAAAGCCGCCCACGTTACTGAGTAAAATAATATCGATAGGGGCAAAAAATAAAATGCGGGGGAAAAAAATCTGCCGGAACTGAAAGGAAATTGCATTGCGCGGGTTTGTGTGCGGCAGTTCCATTGTTTCTTGGCCAAACCTCGATGACCTATTCGCGTTTAAACGCAAAAAAGGGAGGAACATAATCATGAAATGTAAAATGTGTCTGCCCCGCCGAACCTCAACATGAATCTATGAAAGCATGTGGTGGTAAGTAGGCTACAAATATAGGCCTATATGTTTTGCCTGTTATACCCAAACGGTATATTTATTGTTGTTTGGTTAACACAATCTGGCTTCATGATTTCAATTATTTTCCATCCTGATCACTAACGTTTCAAGTGAAGTAGCCGAGAGTTGGGAAAATCACCTCACGTTTAAAATTGGCTTTAGAGGACAGTCAGAAATAATAAGAATGCAGGACTTTAGTTTGCGATTAGTCTCTTAATAAATCATCTTAATTTATGTTGGCTATAGGATAGTTCATGGGTTATTGCCTGGACTAGTTTCGAGTGGACAGTGCTAGTCCATCAAAAGTGGCTATGGATTGGTTGAGAATGCAAAGCTTTGCATGTTCGCTAAATGTAACGTTAAACGAAATGGACGTGATGGTTTTAGATATGAAGAGTGATGCTACATGACTAGACTACACAACATCACGGCAGTTAATGTTTGGAGAATTTACTAGATTTTTCTGTGATATCCTGGCAGCCGAGTGATCACCACAGAAGAACATTGGCTTGTGTCGGGGTTTTGCGCCACTGCCAACAAAGGATTATCTTATTTTATCTTATTCAACAGCTCCTAGATCAGGGATCAGCAACCTTAAATACTCAAAGAGCCATTTGGACCGTCTCCCACAGAAAAGAAAACACCCAGAGCCACAAAACCCTTTTGACTCTAAACCAGTGCAAACCAGGGGAACTACAGGCAAAACTACAACTCCCAGAAAACAGACTACAACAAGCGCACCATCTTCCACTACAGCTCATAAGCATGAGTCTGAAGAGAATTATTTACACCTTTCAGTCTTTTCATCACAACAGTAGCAGCATAAATAAAGTGCATGAGTGAAATAAAGAACTGCGCTGCACACGTACGACCTGCACACGTATAATCTCTGAAAAGTTTAACTCTCCAACGCGATAGAAGCACAGAACAGACTCACCATAGGCAGAACATCCCTCAGTCACAGAAAGAAACCGCATATTCCACTGAGTCCTGCCCTTTAGTCCGACAGAAGCTGACCGCGTCAGGGCACAAGGAGCGAGCTGTTTTTTCTGCGCTTATAGTTTATGCAAATTAGCCATGTGGTTTTAAGTTTCACTTCTGTATAACGTAAACAAATGTGCGCAAAGCTGCATTAAACACATTATTATTTGAGTCCTCCTCGTAGGAAATAAAAATCCAAACTTAAATTATCCACTGTCGCGTGTACCGCGTGTACCAGTCTCATCAGCCGTGAAAGCAAATTAATCTGCCCACGTAGCATTAAGCGTTCTGTTTTCTTGGATTTATCCATCATTGGGCCGAAAATCATACTGCTGATGTAGGTGCCGGTAAGTCCGGGCTGCCAGTGTGTGCGGGTGGCGCATATCGGCGGCTTTGACGCACGTTTTGAGCGACAAAAATATTAAAAACGTTTTATTTAAATGTTACAAGATTACCATTATCTACAATTTTAGATTTACATTTAAAAACGAACAAACTAAAATAAAAATACAATGTAATTAAATACTCATTATTATTTTCCAAAGTCACAGGGAGCCACGACAGATCGATGAAAGAGCCACGTGCGGCTCTGGAGCCGCGGGTTGCTGACCCCTGTCCTAGATTCATTATCCCATATATCTTCAGCTCCTAGAGGAATTAAATGGTAGTGCGTCACATTTAGTTTACCGCAGTTTGTCTATTTAAGACTGCATTTATGTGCAGCAACATTATGAAAAAACCTGCATTTTTACTGTATTTTTTTTTTTATTTAATTGAAAGTAACTAAGTAACTTTTACTCAAAGTACATTTGAAATGAAGTAATTTTTTACTTTTACTCGAGTACATTTTCAGACGGGTACTTTTACTTTTACTTGAGTAGGATTTAAGCAAAGTAAAGATACTTTTACTTAATTACAATTTTTCAGTACTTTTTCCACCTCTGCTGTTAACTTGAAAACTACGACTACATGACATCACATGGTGGAACTGAGCATTTTGAGCTTTGGAGATGTAGACATTGGTGATGCAGACTAATAATAAATGATTACTCAAACGTGTGAATGAAACAAAACACAACAACTACATTATATTATAACATGACTTAAAGCTCACAGGGGTTAGTTTTGTGTAATTTAGGACTTTAAGTCAGTAGTAAAACCTTAAATATAATAATATGATTCAGTGAAATGCGTAGTCTAATCTGTCATGTGCACTTTAAACGAGATCCAAAAGAGCAGATCCCACCCTGCGCCCCTTTGCTCCTCCCCTTTGAAAGAACAGGATTTAATAATTCCTTTTTTCCTCGGCGTGTTAATGTGACATGGCATTCTTAACTGATCTGGTTACTGTGGGCCATGGGAGGGAGGGCTGCAGTTCAGAGCGCGGAAGCACCCCTGTTAGTGTGACATTTACATAGACACAGACTCAGGGAGGAGAGAGGAAAAAGGAGGAGAGGAGCGAGGAGGAGGGCAGAGGAGGGTAGAGAGGAAGAGGGCTGAGAGGAGAGGAGAGAGGAGGACAGAGAGAGTTACATGGTGCCTGTGCTGTTTTCTGGAAACACTCAGCCAGCCAGAAAATCTGTAGAAATGCTCCAAAATGCAGGAATTATGATGCATTTCCCCCAAAAAATGTTCTGGGGGGAGGATCTCCATACCTCCTTTATTACTCAGTGGAACTACTGGAACACTGTCACGGTACTGATTCATGTACATTAAAGCCACACCTATTTGCCTTATTGTATTCTTATTGGCAAGTGAAGATACATCCCCCATAGTCTCTCTGAAATCTGTGAGAAACACTAAACTCTATTCATGGTTTTCAGTTTTATAGGCGCCATTTTGAGGACTGAAGACCATTTAAAAATTTAGTTCTAAATTGTTCATCGCTATGGTAACGATCCCATTCTGAAAGCCATGGATAGCCCTGTACATCAGCAGTGCTCCGGACACGTCTGATTCTCCTGATTAACCTTTAGTGTGTGTGCTCGCCCACTTCTCCCTCCCCCTCTCTCCATGGGGACTTTTAATTGGCCAGACTCAGGAGACAGTTCAGCTCTGCTTCATCACAACACAGACGAGTTCAGACATACACACACACACACACACACACACACACACACACACACACACACACACACACACACACACACACACACACTAAACAAAGGCTTGTCTGGTGCATATTTGTGACATTAGAGGAGACATATTATTTACACTTTTGTGTTATTTATTTTAAAAGGAATTCTGTAGGGCTGCACAATATATATAACTAAAACTAAAATGCATTTGTATTATTGCAAGGCTCATTATTGTATTGTAAATGGTATGTGTCTGTGTAATATTGGTGTAATACCACAAAGATAATAAAAACACTTTTTAGACAATAGAATGTATGTTTCTCCACAAAATATTTTTTAAATAGTTTTAAAAATGTTTTTAAAGTTTTTAAATAGTATTTTTTATGCATAATGCCTTGTACTAGATCTGATATATATGGTCATATCTACATATACATATACACATGCATATACATATAATTTTAGACAATAGAATGTATTTTACAAAATAGTTTTTAATTGTTTTGTTTTTTAACAGTTTTTTTTTTTTTTTTTTTTTTTTTTAATAGCATAACACCTACTAGATCTGATATAAAACCAATACCATTACAAAAATATTCAGGAAAGGTCCAAGTTTGTTTCATTTATCTGACTGATACTTGTTCTAGTATCTACCTTTGACACCAGCTTTAATATTGATTTTATTTGACCACCATAGCATGTATGTCCCCTGTAGAAGGAAGCACAGTCTCCTATTGCATATTGAGCATGTGGGGCCTGAAACATGAATTATAAATAGCCTGGTTCTAGCTAATTATTAAGCTACGTTAGCATGTTAAGGACAGAGAGATAACGCTAAACCCTGAGCGTCTGTCAAAACCTCACGTAAATCCACTCAGACGCTGGACTCATCAGCTAATTTCACGTGTGCATCTAATTTTTGCGTCAGATTTTTCAAGGATATTTGTAAATTATTCAGGTAACACTTTTATTATGCATGTTGCTGTGCTTGTGTTTTGTATACATTATAATAATGTTGAGTCAGCTGTTTCTTCCTAGGTGTTTTTCACGCTTGATGCTTTAACAGATTTTTTTTTCACACAATTGCAACTGGCCACAAGAGAGGATGTACCAAATTAGAGCAAGCACAAATTATATAGAGAAATGGGGGATTATGGGTTGTGGTGTTCTGGAGCTGAAGTTGAAAAGGCCTAGACAAAATGGTGAATGAGAAAATTGACTTTTTTTTTCCTGGTTTAACTACTACTCAAGGAGATAGGAGCACTGTTAAGGGACATGACGTTTATATATATATATATTGTTAAACTAGCTTAGGTTTAAATTAATTAAAGGTACAATGTGTAACATTTTGGTTAGGAGTCTGTCACCTGCTTGTCTCTATGGATATGCCGTTGCTCTGCCTGGAATGTTCCACAGTATGATATTAAACAGCTCTATGTTACATTGATTCAATTACAGGTGGTTTTACAGCTCAAAAATACCTCGAAAAACAGACATTCTGACTGTGAGCGGGGTCGCCTCTCCACAGATCTTGACTAGGTCTGGTTTGGTCTCCATGATGATAGAACGGTTTCATGCCATACTGTGAAACATTCCAGACAAAGCAACAATAACATCTCTATGAAGAAAAACATTTGATAGACTCTGTACCAGAAGTTACACAATGCAGCTTTAACACTGAAAAATACACTTAGCAATTAGCATCAGAGACAATCCTGATTAATTGCTAAACCACTGTATCACCGAGGAACCAACAGAATTGAGGAGAAATAAGCTTTTCTAAAAATATAAAAATCAAAAAAGAGTTTTGATGGTTCATGAGTATTATTAAAGGTACAGACTGTCACCTTCTTGATTCCATGTAAATAGAAAGTTAAAACCATACTATGGAACTCTAATCGCATTCTCAATGTCACTTACAGTCTGCTGGTTGGAACTGTTGATCTGCCGAACATAACGGAACGCTACAATGACATCTTTTTTATTAAGTTAGAGAAATTTTAATACACAAATTAATATGCAATTTATAAAAGGAAAAAAAAAAAGAATACAATGTCATCTAGATGAAGAAAACAGGGCCATTTTCCCAGATTTATTACTGCCAACAGAGCTCGCGGGAAGTCATCATCTGCATGTTTCCAAACGTCTTCTGGTTTTGTGATGTAAGTGTGAAAAGAGCCCAAGAAAACAAACAAAACAAAAAAACTGGGAAAGCTTTATTTAAGTCTATATTTGGACTAAAATGTTACACACTGTGGCTTTAAAGAAACTGCTTATGCATTGTATTATACTATGACTGCACCAACAGTACAATAATTAAAAGTATCATCTTAATTGTTAAATAAATTGAATTCCATGCACATCTCTTTGGCATTTCCCTGAGTGTAGCTGTACTGACACTGCAAGGTCACTGTGTTGGTTCATAAGCTGCTCAAATCTCTCTAACATTTGTTATTTCCACCTAGCACTGATCCTGCTGCTAAAACCATTGTAGTAAAACATGTTCTGCTCCGGCCCGTGTAGCGTCTGTTTTTCCTGAACGCCTCACGCTGTGTTCAGGACACAAGCCAAAGTACGAAACTACCACCTCCGCATGACCTCCAGTTATCATGGAGCTAACGCGCTAAAGCTAATTCAATGAGAAAAAGACCTGGATGAATGCCAAGGACATACAAAACCATGTTATCTCCTCTTTTGTTTGGAGTGAAATCGCAGCGTTCTTAAATGGACTTTGTTGTAACTTGATCTGGCCCCCTCTCGGTGTCACGTCCACAGGCATGACGTGAATCGTGCAGGGCTGAAATTCGAAACGTTATTGTCCGTTTTCTCGCGACCATCTCCTGCTCCATCTGATGTTTTTTTTTTATTTTATTTAACGCTGAGATGTGAGTGTGTGAGTGTGAAATTGATCAGTGGAAGAGGGGTGTTTCAGGCCATACTGGATAATTCATTTGTTTTTGTGTGTTTTTTTGTTTTGTAGCGGTGTGAAGGATCAGACTCCGGTCACTATGGATATGGACACGCAGACACAAGGACAACAGGCGGCCGTGCCAGTGTTTCAACACCAGGTACTCTGCTCTTACTCTGATCTGTGGGAACTCTGAGAGGTTTTCAGGATACAGGCAAACTAGTATCAATGAAAATATAGATTACTGACTAAACAGTATCAATGGAATTCATGAGAGAATGCTATAGAAAATATTATATATTTATATATTAAATAATATCTCAAGTCTTTTTTTTGGCATAGACGCATAATTAGTAAATGCAGCATATATATATAGTGGAAGTTAGCAGTTAAAGAAAGCATTCATGAATCAGGGCAGTTGTTGAGTGTCTAACCCATTTGGTGTTTTATTTTAGAACTTAATGAGTGGCATCTGAGCTAAAAGAGAATCATTTTTCAGTTGAGATTTCCAAACATGTGCGCCTCTTAGTGGCAGGGACCACTAAACATCCTGTCTTGTAATTTCTTGTTTGGTGCTTTGAAATGAAAGAGGATTATAGTTTGGTATTATGGTTTTGGAGTTTGGCTCTACCTGTTTATACTTTTCACACTTAAGCAACAAACAATTCTCAGTTGGTAGTGTGTTTGTCCACAGAGGTTGGCGGTTCGAATCCCGCTCTCAACATAAACACCACTGGTAGAACGATCAGAACCACTGACTCACCAGCTGGCAGTGTGATTCCAGCTCCCACAGACAAATCCTGTTGTTGTGTCCTTGGGCAAGACAATGAACCCACCTCGCCACTAATGTCTGTGTCCACTGGTGTATGAGTGTGTGTGTGAATGGGTGAGTGGTTCCTTGACGTAAAGTGCTTTGAGTCTTGAAGGAGGATAAGCGCTGTATAAAAATGTGACCTTATAAAATGTACTATTCGATATATACTGTCCAGTGCAAGTTCTCTATTGCCAATCTTGTCACATTTGACTTGACTCAATGGTGATAACCTAAACTGTAATTTTGGCTGTAGAATATTGTGAAACGTTCTGGCAGATCTCCCACCCCCCTTAAAACTGCACTTGTTCACAGTAAGAACTCAGTCAAACCCTGTGGTGAGGCTTTCAAACACACACTCACCACTCTAAACTATGGGAGCCCATCTGTCACTCAGCGCTCAGCCCGGCCTCTAGGGGGGGCTGTGAGCTGAAGGTCAAAGGGCGCTGGTACTTGGCAGGCTAACGTGATTGGACAGATGCTTCTCTGGTCCGTGGAGGGTGGGCATGGAAAAGGCTGGCACAGAGCTGGAGTTTTAGATCTCTGCTTTCACAAACAATGCATCAGAGTACAGAAGTGGGGCACAGTGCAGTACATGTGACCTGGTTTGAGATTACACGGATTACCTTTTGACGAAGCACCTGTTTTATCAGATTTTTGCATTGTAAATGGTGAAATATGTGCTTTTAGAGAGGCTTCAAGCTACCATCTTTCATATATATATATATATATATATGTGTGTGTGTGTATATATATATATATGTATATGTATATATATGTATATATATATGTATATGTATATATATGTATATATATATGTATATGTATATATATATATGTATATATATATATATGTATATATATATGTATATGTATATATATATATGTATATGTATATATATATGTATATGTATATATACATATATAGACCAGCCCTCTCCACCAATGGCTGGAGAGGGCAGGTCTGAAGGACAGCACAGAGGCCCTCATCCTGGCTGCACAGGAGCAGGCCTTGAGCACCCGAGCAATAGAGGCCCAGATCTACCACACCAGACAAGACCCAAGGTGTAGGTTGTGCAAAGAGGCTCCTGAGACAGTCCAGCACATAACTGCAGGGTGTAAGATGCTGGCAGGGAAAGCATACATGGAGCGACACAACCAAGTGGCGGGCATAGTGTACAGAAACATCTGTGCAGAGTACGGGCTGGAGACCCCAAGGTCAAGGTGGGGAACTCCCCCAAAGGTTGCGGAGAATGAGCGTGCCAAGGTCCTGTGGGACTTCCAGATACAGACTGACAGAATGGTGATGGCGAACCAACCAGACATAGTGGTGGTGGATAAGCAACAGAACAAAGCCGTGGTGGTGGACATTGCAATACCAAGTGATGGTAATATCAGGAAAAAGGAACACGAGAAACTAGAGAAATACCAGGGGCTCAAGGAAGAGCTGGAGAAGGCCTGGAAGGTGAAGGCATCAGTGGTGCCCGTGGTGATCGGAGCACTCGGGGCTGTAACCCCCAAACTGGAGGAGTGGCTCAAGCAGATACCCGGAAAAACATCAGACATCTCAGTCCAGAAAAGTGCAGTACTAGGAACAGCAAAGATACTGCGCAGAACTCTCAAGCTCCCAGGCCTCTGGTAGAGGGCCCGAGCTGATGAGGGTGAGAGAGACCAACCACCGTGGAAGGTGAGGAACACATTTTTTTTTTTTTTTATATATGTATATACATATATATGTATGTATGTATGTATGTGTGTATATATATATATATATGTATATATATATGTATATATATATGTATATACATATATATATGGCCCTCACCTGACCCCGCCCCCTCACCTGGCCTCTACATTCACCTGGCCCCTGCTCTCACCTGGCCTCTACTTTCACCTGGCCCCTCCCCTCACCTGGCGCCTCTTCTCACCTGTCCATTCTCCTCAACTTGTCACTCACCTGACCTCTCCTCTCACCTGACCTGTCTCCTCACCTGGCCCCTTCTCTCACCTGACCCCTCCCCTCTGTGGTGATATGTGAGAATACGGGGCCAATCTAATTTCTAATGGTAGCTTTAAAGATGCTGTAGCTGAACGTTATTGTCCAAAGTTATTCCTCACTTTTACCTTTTAGTTTATAAGCATTTTTCACAACTTTCAGAGGCCAGAGCGGTGATGCTAACAGTGACTAGCATGCTAACAGTGAACTTCCTGATTCTCAAACAAGAAATTGCTTTATAATCAGATCCAGTAGACTTATTTTGACCTCTATCTCCAGGTTAAGGCTCTGGAGACACAAGGTCACTTATGTTTGTTTACATTTTTACCAGCGCTAGAGCACATGCTACATACTTTTATTCTTGTTGTAGTGGCCATCTCTCTACAGATCTGACTTGTAATTTGGATTGGCCTAGTAACATCCCCTGCTTGTCTCCATTTAGGTAAGTTAATGCCATACTGTGGAACATTCTAACTAAAGCACTAACATCTCCTTGGAGACAGACAGGTGCACCTTTGAGCTCCCATCTTCTTCCTCCCATTTCTCTCTTCCTTCTGTTCTTCCTTCTCTCTGACTTCTCCTCCTTTCACTGGCAGATGGACAGCGCTGGTGGATTTTCAATCTTTGTATTGATCGACACGCTGGTCCCGGCCTCCTCTCTTTCCTCTCTCTCCTCCCTCTCCTTCCTCTCTTCGCTCTCTGTCTCTCCTTCTGCTCTTCTCACTCTTTTCTCTCTCCTCCCTCTCCTCGCGCTCTTTCCTTTCCTTTCCTCTCTCTCCTCCCTCTCTTTCCTTTCCTTGCGCTCTCTCTCCCTCTCCTCTCTTTTCTTCTGTCCTCCTCTCACTCTCCTCTCTCACCTCCCTCTCTCCCCTCTCTTTTCCCTATCCATCTCTCTCCTCCTCTCACTCTCCTCTTTTTTCCTATCTCTTCCCTGTTTCCTCTGCTCTTCTCTGGTCCACGCTGCCATTTTCTACCACCCTTGAACGCCTCTCATTGATCCTTCTCTCTCTCCCCCCTCTTCTCTCTCCTCTCCTCTTGCGCTCCTCTCCCTCCTCTCCTCTCCTCTCATCTCCTCTCCTCTCACTTTCCTCTACCTCTCTTCACTCCCCTATCCTCCACTCCCTCTTTCTTTCTCTCTCTCTCCCCTCTCCCTCTCTCCTATCTTCCTCTTGCACTCCTCACTCACTCACTCTTCATTCTCCTTGATCTCCTCCCCCTCTCTCTCCAACCTCCATCTCCTCCCTCTCCTCTCTCCGCTCCCATTCGTCCTTTTTTTTCCTCCAAAATCCATTTTTTTCCAATGTCTTCCCAGTTTCCTGTCCTCTTCTATGGTTCACGCTGGCGTTTCCTACCGCCCTCTAACGCCTCTCATCGATCCTTCTCCTCTCTCTCCTCCCTCTCTCCTATCTTTCCTCGCTCTCTCTGCTCTCTTCTCTCTCCTCCCTCTCCATCTCCTCTCTCTCCTCTCTCTCTCCTCCCTCTCCTCCCTATCCTCTCCTCCTTTTCCTCCCTCCCTCTCCTCTCATCGATCCTTCTCCATGTGGATGTTTTTGCGTTCGTAACTATTGAATCTGGTTTAAACAAAGAGGCTGGTCCGTGCCCCTGAGTGGATGTGGATTCTTCCTCTTTTTTTCTTTTTTTTCTCTTTTTTTGTTCTCTAAAAATAGTGTGTGTTGTTTTTTCTTTAATATTTGAGGGCACTACAACATTAACACTGGAATTGCCAAGGGCCTTCGTTTACTCTCCATTGTAATTGTGAAATTAAAGATAATTGGTCCACGCGCACAAGAACGCCAGATAAAAGCTTTAATGAGAAATTACTTAAACAGAACAGCCCCTCTGCTCTATCTCTCTTTCTTTGGCAGTCTTTTTTTACCCCTACTCTTCCTCTCTTCTTCCCTCTGCCCCCTCTATCTCCTTCCCTCTTTCCTTCCCTCTGTTCTTCCCCCATTCTCCCTCTTTTTTCTCTCTTTTGTAATCTTCTTCCTTCTCTGCCCCCATCTCTCCCTCTCTTTAGCCCTCTCTCTTTCTATCCCCTCTCTCCTTCTCTTATTTTTTTTAAAAATCTCTCTACCATCTCATTCTCTCTCTCCATTTCGCTTCTTCTCTCCTTCCCTCACGCTCTTCTCTCTCCCTCTCTTTAGCTCTGTTTCTCTTCCCTCACTGTCTCATCCTCTCTCTCCTCATCTCTCTGCCCTTCCCCTCTCTATTTCCTTGTTTTTTTCTTTTTCTCTCTCCTTTTCTCTTTACTCCTACCCTTACCCCTTTTTGTAATTCTTTCTCTCTTTGCTCCTTCTCTCCATCTCCCTCTCCTTTCCATTTTTGCTTCTCCCTATCTTATTCCCTCTCTTCTTCTTTGTCCCCTCCCTTTTTCTCCCCCTTCCTCTCTCCCCCTCTCTTTATCTATCTCTCTGTCTCTCTAAACTCTCTCTCCCTCTCTAAACTGTGTCCCCCCCTTTCTCTCTCTAAACTCTCTCTCTAAACTCCCACTCTCTCCCCCCTCTCTCTCCTCCTCCCTTTTACTCTCTCTCTATCTAAACTCTCTCTCTCTAAACTCACTCTCTCTAAATTCTCTCCCTCCCTCTCTATCTCTCTCTCTATCTATCTCTCTCTCCCTCCCCCTCTCTCCCTCCCCACTCGATCTGTTGTTCCAAACCTTTTAAAGTGTCTAGTGGTAAAATTGTGGCGACCAATTGCCTGACCTTATTTAGATGTTAAAAGTGCATTGTGTAACTTTCCTGCTTGTTTCCATGGAGAAGTTGTTGCTTTCCCTGATGAAATGGTCACCTGTGCCGTTAAACGTATCAATTTTTAAAGGGTCTATATGACTCTATTTTCTGATCTATGTTCTAAACACAACTACAGCTTCATGTCATCACAAGGTGTAACAGAGCATTTTGAGCTTTGGAGATGTAGACAGACTAATAATAAACATGCCTGAATGAAACAAAACACCTTTAGAATTTTTTTTTTTTTTAACCATATTGACCTGCCCTTTTTGGTATTGTTATAAATAGGATAACACATGAAGTAAAAATGTGTGTACCTTCCTCAGATTCATTCATACTCCATCATGCTCCAAACAGTCTCCTCATTTTCAAATCTTTCAGAATAATAAACCCTAAATATAGAGCTCATCTTAAGGTTGTGTCTTTTACATATCATTTATACGACAAGGTGGTGGCTGCTAATTAAAAAGCTGTCTCCAATTACACAGGGAAGCCAGGCACACTGCATGTTAAGTGTGTGTGTGCAGTGTACAGGTGTTTCAACAAGTGCACTTTCCAAAGCATCTCTGAGCTCTGAAGGAAAAAAGGAAAAAGAAAGAAACACAAATCTGAATTGTAAACGGCGTCAGGAGGTTGTGGTGAGGGAGAGCTCCTCTGGCTCCCGGGGGTCCGCTGCATATGCATAAGGTAAAACACAGGAGCCAGGTGTAATGGAGAGATGAGGCGCTGGGTGTGAGTGTGAGCGGGAGGAAGAGAGGGAGAGGGGGTGTGGGAGGGTGAAAGAAAAGAGGGAGAGAGAAAAGGAAGGAGGGAGAGGGAAAGGGAGGGAGGGAGAGAGAGAGAAAAGGAGCAAGAAATGGAGGGGGGGAGAGAAGAAGGAGGTATGAGGAATGAGGGGGGTGAAAGAGAGGAGAGAAAGGGGGATGGGGAGGGAGGTAAGGATAGAGAGGGAAGGTAAGGATAGAGAGGAAAAGAGAGATGGAATTAAAGATGGAGAGAGAAAGGAGATTTTGACTTAATAATACCTTTATTATTAACAGAGGGAGGATGGAAAGAGAGAGAGAGACAGGAATAGAGAGGGACAGTGAGGGATAGAGGGAGAGAGCGAGAGACAGGGATAGAGAGGTAGGGAGAAGGAGAGTAGGAAATAGAGAGACAGACAGCGAGAGCAC
The DNA here is from genome assembly GCA_029959045.1 of Taenioides sp. WSHXM2023. Lineage (NCBI taxonomy): Eukaryota > Metazoa > Chordata > Actinopteri > Gobiiformes > Gobiidae > Taenioides > Taenioides sp. WSHXM2023. The sequence goes on along the minus strand of CM057095.1, from coordinate 31,384,681 downwards.
TTTTTTTTTCATTTTGTTTGTGTTTATTGCACTTGTATCCCTACCCTGAGCGGGCTTGCATCTCCACAAACCTGACTCGTATTTGACCTATATTGCAGCTCTAACCATGATATCTGCCTCTCCTTCTTTCCTCTTCCTCCCCTCCTCCTCTCTCTGTCTCTCCTCCTTTCCTCTGGCTCTGCCACACCACACCTTCTCCCTCTACTGCATGTCTTTATACCCTCTCTCCTCAGTTTCCCTTTCCTCCCTCTCTCCTCCGCCTCTCCTTTGGCTCTCTCTATCTCTCGCTCTGTCTGTCTGTAGCACGTCTGCTCTGTCACATCACACCTTCTCTCTGCCACATGTCTTTACCCCCCTCTCCTCCTCTCCTCCTACTCTCCCCCTCTCCTCCTCTGTCATCCCTCCATCCTCTCCTGCTGCTCATAGCCTGTCACTTGTCTTTGGCAGCGGTGTCATTACCGGGCAGCTCGTATCACACTTCCTCCGATAAGCTGTCTCTCTGTCTGTCTGTCTGCGCCCCTCTCTCCTTCCCCCACTCTCCCTCTCTGTCTCTCCTTCCCCCACTCTCCCTCTCTGTCTCTCCTCTCTGTCTCTCCTTCCCCCACTCTCTCTCTCTGTCTCTCCTTCCCCCCACTCTCCCTCTCTGTCTCTCCTTCCCCCCACTCTCCCTCTCTGTCTCTCCTTCCCCCACTCTCCTTCTCTGTCTCTCCTTCCCCCCACTCTCCCTCTCTGTCTCTCCTTCCCCCCACTCTCCCTCTCTGTCTCTCCTTCCCCCACTCTCCTTCTCTGTCTCTCCTTCCCCCCACTCTCCTTCTCTGTCTCTCCTCTCTGTCTCTCCTTCCCCCATTCTCCCTCTCTGTCTCTCCTTCCCCCCACTCTCCCTCTCTGTCTCTCCTTCCCCCACTCTCCCTCTCTGTCTCTCCTTCCCCCACTCTCCCTCTCTGTCTCTCCTTCCCCCACTCTCCCTCTCTGTCTCTCCTCTCTGTCTCTCCTTCCCCCACTCTCTCTCTCTGTCTCTCCTTCCCCCCACTCTCCCTCTCTGTCTCTCCTTCCCCCCACTCTCCCTCTCTGTCTCTCCTTCCCCCACTCTCCTTCTCTGTCTCTCCTTCCCCCCACTCTCCCTCTCTGTCTCTCCTTCCCCCCACTCTCCCTCTCTGTCTCTCCTTCCCCCACTCTCCTTCTCTGTCTCTCCTTCCCCCCACTCTCCTTCTCTGTCTCTCCTCTCTGTCTCTCCTTCCCCCATTCTCCCTCTCTGTCTCTCCTTCCCCCCACTCTCCCTCTCTGTCTCTCCTTCCCCCACTCTCCCTCTCTGTCTCTCCTTCCCCCACTCTCCCTCTCTGTCTCTCCTTCCCCCACTCTCCCTCTCTGTCTCTCCTCTCTGTCTCCCTTTCCCCCATTCTCCCTCTCTCTCCTCTCTGTCTCTCCTTCCCCCACTCTCCCTCTCCTCTCTGTCTCTCCTTCCCCCATTCTCCCTCTCTCTTTCCTCTCTGTCTCCTTCCCTCCACTCTCCCTCTCTGTATCTCCTCTGTCTTTCTTTTCCCCCACTCTCCCCCTCTCTCTCCTCTCTGTCTCTCCTTCCCCCACTCTCCCTATCCTCTCTGTCTCTCCTTCCCCATTCTCCCTCTCTCTTTCCTCTCTGTCTCCTTCCCTCCACTCTCCCTCTCTGTATCTCCTCTGTCTCTCCTTCCCCCACTCTCCCTCTCTGTCTCTCCTTCCCCCACTCTCCCTCTCTGTCTCTCCTTCCCCCACTCTCCCTCTCTGTCTCTCCTCTCTGTCTCCCTTTCCCCCATTCTCCCTCTCTGTCCTCTCTGTCTCTCCTTCCCCCACTCTCCCTCTCCTCTCTGTCTCTCCTTCCCCCATTCTCCCTCTCTCTTTCCTCTCTGTCTCCTTCCCTCCACTCTCCCTCTCTGTATCTCCTCTGTCTCTCCTTTCCCCCACTCTCCCTCTCTCTCTCCTCTCTGTCTCTCCTTCCCCACACTTTCCCTCTCTCTCTCTTCTGGCTCTCTTTCCCCCCATTCTCTCTCCTCTTTGTCTCTTTCTCCCCACTCACCCTCTCTTTCTCCTCTCTCTCTCCTCTCTCTCTCCTTCCCCCCGCTCACTCTCCCTCCCTCTCTTTCTCCTTCCTCCCACTCATCCTCTCTCCCTCTCCCTCCAGTCACCCGCTCTCTTTCTTCCCTCATCCCCTCTCTCTCTTTTCTTCTTCCTACACACCCTCTCTCTCACACTCCTTTCCCCCACTCACCCTCTCTCTCTACCTTTCCCTCCACTCACCCTCTTTCTCTCTGTCTCTCTTTCTCCCTGTCTATCACTTGGCCCACTCACCCTTTCTATCTTGCTCTCTCTCTCCCTCCACTCACCCTCTCTCTCTACAACTTTCTCTTTTCCACCTCTTTTTTTGTCTTATTTTCTGCCCATTTTCTTTTCAACGCTCTCCTCCACTCCACCTCTTTCTTTCCATCTGTCTTTCTTTCCAACTCTCACTCCCCTACTTCTACCCCCTCTCTTTTCTCGCTGTCCCTCCATCCCTCCTTCCCTTTTTCCCTACAATTCTCGCTTCCCCCTCTCCTCTCTCTTGCTTTTCTCCCTCTCTTGTTTTATGTCCACCCCTCCTCTCCTGCCTCTCTCTCTCTCCTTCCTCCTCCTCTCCCTTCCCTCTCTCTCTCTCTCTCTCTCTCTCTCTCTCTCTCTCTCTCTCTCTCTCCCTCTCCCTCTCCCTCTCCTCTCTGTCCGTCCCTGAGCTCCCCAGTCGCCTGTGGCTGTTGTGTGTCACCTTTTTACCTGAGATGTCCCTCACAGATGTTACCCACAGTGCCTTGCTGCGGCACTCAAAGCTCGTCCCTCCTCATCAAACTTGAATGACTCCAAACTGAAATGGAAAAGTGAATTTTCTTCAGCAGATGCATAATTAATCCAGGGGAAAGTTGTATTACTGGATTTGGAGACTGTTTTCAAATTAAATCATGTGTGGAGTTATATTGTGTAGATTCAGGCTGATTCTGTTGGGCTAAATGGGAAATAAGTGAAGAACTTTGTGGAGGTGTTTGGCCAAATTCAATGTGTGATGTCAGAATTTCCAACCAGTAAGTAACATTTTAGACCAAAAGGACAAACTGGGAAAATGAACAAATATTTTTTAGCAAAATCTTAAATATAATGATCTTAAGTGTATTTTAGTAAAATGAGTAGTCTAACCTGACATAGGCACTATGAGCCTTTTAAACACATGTATGACCCAGAGTATTAAGCATCACAAGTACAGAGCAGAAGGTGGAGATAAGGGGTAGGTGAGAACTGAAATTTTCAGTCAGAATAAAACTTGAGTAAATTAATGATGAGGGGACATGGTTAAAAGCTAATCTAAATCTAAATAGTTCTTAGTCCATTTAGGTTCATTCAGTCTTCTGGTATAATTATACAGTGTTTCCCACAGGTGTATGTTAACACTATGGTGGCACAAGTGATCCATATTTGAATTATTATACTGAATACAATATTTTGGTGTATAAATGTCATTTGTTGCCTCTACTGAACAAAAAAGGACAGATTATAAATAAAAAAATAACAATAACACTACAAGCATAAAGTATAATTTGTTTTACCAATTTTTTTGCTCAGCTAGTTTTGAAAAATGGGGTGAAAATTAGACTACGGGGGACGCCATAGTCTCCTTTCTTAATGGAAAGCACCGATTATACTCATAGCATAGACCTGATATCATGTGACACTTCTGATGGAGGTGGCAGGTTAGCAGGGTATAAAACAGAGGTCTGTTAGGACCATAGACTGTATAAAGAAGTGGACTAGGTGAGTGTGATATCACCCACAGTGTTTGGCTCCAGTCAAATGAAGCTTATCAAGGCTAGCAGTTACAGGAGTGAATTTGGAGCTGAGTTCTATATTAGGAATTGATTTACAGATAATACCAAAATACCAGGATCATGTAGAGCGGGTTAATAGGAACATTTTAAGACCAAAATGATGAAGCTCAATACAACAGTTACAGAGAGAGTGGCCACAATTTTCAATGTTAAGTTAATTGGATCCAGAGTTGATGGAGCTAGAAGTGCCCACATGTTCACTTCCTATTTGGAACGCGGCGGCTAGTGGGTGAGCTCTGTCCATTTCTATATAGAGTCTGTGCTCCTGTCACTCAGCTGTGCCCGGCTGCCCTTTAAAGACCAGGCCGAGGGCAGAGGTGCTTCAAATGGCCTGTGAAGTTTACCCACACTGTGCCCACTGCTAAACACACGAGCGCCAACCACACGAGCGCTAATCAAGTGTCTAATGCCAGGCTCCAGGGTGACGTGATCTGTCCTGGCAGCACGGGCCCTTGGCTGCCAAAACCGACGCCCGCTCCCTCCTCTGCCCGCTACATCCCCTCTCTCACTTTATGTCCCTCTCTTTACCCATCCAACTCTCTCTCCTTCTCTAAGTCCCTCTCTCTCTACAACTCTCTCTCTTCTTCCCTCTCTTTTCCCACTCTCCACTCCCCATTCTCTCTCCCTCTTTGCCTCCTTTTTCCTTCTCCTCTACTCCCCCTCTCATCCTCTTTTTCACTCTTTCTCCATCCAACTCCAAATCTCCCTCTCCTTTACCCCTTGCTCTTCCTCTCATCCCCTTTTCCCAACGCTCTCCTCTTCACCCCCCCTTTCGTCTCCTCCCTCTTTCACCCCAGTTCCTCCGTGTCGGTCACCTCTTCGCCTCCTCCCTATCTCACTCTTCCCTCTCTCTCCTCCGTGTTGGTCTCCTCTTCACCCCCTCTTTCCTCTCCTCTTCCTCCCTCTCTTGTTCTCCCCTCCATCTCTGCCCCCTACTTACCCTCTCCCTCTTCCCTCTCTGTTCCTCTGTGTTGGTCTTCTCTCTGCCCCCTTCTTACCCTTTCCCTCATCCCTCTCTCTCCTCCGTGGTCTCGTGTTCACCTCTCCCCTCCTCCCTCTCTCCCTCCTCTTCCTGGTGAGGTGGGGGTGTTAATCAGAGCGGGCTGTGAATGGACATACAGATGTAGGTCATTGCATATGTAAATGTGTGATTAGAGGCCGTGGTGCCAGGACACATTAGAGGCACTGTGCCCTCAGCAGGCGCCTGTCACAGCGCTTTAGCGGCTCATGCTAACATTTGTCAAGCTAACACATGGGCACTGAAAGCAATGCCCCCGCGCCCTCTCTCCTCTCACCAACACACACCTCCAGCCTCTGTCTGGGCACAGGGCCACTCACACTGCAGTATTTACATTTAGATTAAAGAAGACATATTGTACCTATGTCTTCTATATTTAATAATAAACCTTAAGACCTCTAAAATGACCTGTCCACATCCAAGTACCTTTTCTGACTTGGGATGGAACTGAGGAGCATCAAAGCCAGAACATTTCGGCTAAAGTCCAGCTTTTTTTCCGGAGGCTGTCAGACTTTTGAACAGTGCACACTGACTTCTTGCTTAGGCTGCCTCTCTGTCTTGCTTCACATTTTACTCGTACTTGTCTATTGGAACTGCTAAATGTTGTTAATGTACTTTTTGATATTGCTTATTTATTATTGTTCTTGTCTCTTTTAATCACTGGGCCTCGAGAAACAAATTTCGTTCTGTCATGTGTTTCTCTTGCATGCTTGAATGACAAATCTCTGCACGATATTTTCACGATATGCATCTCACGGTATGATATTTATTACAGTATTTTGTGGAGGCTAATAAAACTGTTTATATTTTACTTTTTTCTCTTAAAATGCCTTGACAAGACTTAACCCAAAATGTTTCGAACAGTTATTTCTTCATGTAGTCTGCACTGAAACGGAGCAAAGGATCATGGTCTGTGTAGTTCCCTGTAGTTTTTTTTTTTTTTTAGCTATTGCTGCACCATAACTATTAATTTAAGCAAAGAGACTTGTAATTGTGTAATTGTAATTCTATATTCTATACTTTTACATCAGTTAAGTGGCAGTTTGTGGAAAATAAAGTTCGGAAGAAGACAACCCTTGCACATCAAGCTGGAGTTTCACAATATTTGTGAAAGTAGAGTTGAGTAGAAGAAGGAAGAGGAGGAGGAGGAAAAGGAGAAGGAGGATAAGGAGAAGAAGAAGAAATAGAAGAAGGAGCATAAAGAAAAGGAGAAGAATGACATCACAACATTCTATAGGCCAATATTATTAAATACAGATGGAGGGCAGCTCAAATGAATCGTTTTAAAATGCAGATTTTTGTTGTAATGCAGTGATTTCTTGGGTCTAGTCACGAATAGAAATCATCAGGTTCAACATCTGTGAATTCACTTTTTAGTTTAGTTTCATAACTACGTACAATGTAATCAGTGGGAAAAAACTGTCTCTTGCCCCCATCTGGGAGTATGACATGATCACGTTCTAGAATCTGAAACCCACCAATGTTAGGGACTGTACATGATCTCGTGCCATAAGATCTCGTGCCATAAGATCTCGTGCCATAAGATCTCGTGCCATAAGATCTCGTGAGTCAAAATTTCTACAAGATTGTGCATGAGAAAAATCATCTTGTAAGTTTTTTTTTCCATGTGTTTACATTTAGATTGGACCAAAAAGGGTCACATGTTGGTGAGTTACAGCTCTTACAGTTCCAAAAAGCAGTACTAGAATGGAAACAAAACTATGAAATGAAATAAATAGCAAAATTGTAACGCCAAAATTGGAAACTGAACCATGAAATGTAAAGGATGTTAGGAATGTTAGGAATTATGTTAAAATCTTGTCTTGTCTCGTTCTTGTGGACCCAATCTCGTATCTTGTCTTGTGGAAATTGTCTTGTCCCATCCCTAACCAATATTTATAATCTATGGCACCTGTGGATTATTATGTTATAATTTGGATATTGTAAATTAAACACCAATATTGTATCTGAAATCAGTAGATGGATCGATATTATCGGTTGGCTGATATTTGCAATTTTCATAGGGATGGAACAAGATCTCGTACCACAAGATCTTGCGAGACAAAATTGACAAAAGATTATGCACACACGAGAAAAATGATCTTGTGAGATTTTTTCCCCCTGAATTTGCCTTAGACAAAAAAGAGTTAAGAGCTGGTGAGTTATGCAATTTGAGAAGCTGTAGTTCCAAAAAGCAGCACTACAATGGCTGCATTACATACAATAAATTAAAAAGTGATACCAAAATTGTGAAATGATTGCACTACTCATTTATTACAACTTATGTACAAATCTCATCTTGTCTCGTTGTCATGGACCCAATCTCGTGGTGTGTCTCGTCTCGTGAAAATTGCGTCTCATCCCACCCCTACTTTATCAAAGAATATGCATGAAGCTTTATTAGAACACTTCAGTGCAAAGACGACATTGCACAAAATGTGACTACAGAACTCTCATCCATTTTGTAATATAACAGGGATGTGAACGTATTTGTAGTCATCTCAAATCTTATAATTTGGGCAAAATAATGAATTGCATATGGGCTCAAGAATACTGGCAGAGCTGCAGATTGGCCATTGGTTTCAAGTCATTTTTTTTTTTTTTTCTTTGTCTTAAAAACGTGAAAAACAGAACTAGTTCATTTGAAACAGTTTGCAGTTATGAGTTTATAAGGGCTTTTCACAACTTTCAGAGACCAGAGCACAGTTTTTCTGTCACAGTAATGCTAACAACAACTAGCATGCTAACTAATTAGATGCAGACAATACACTGTAGACTATTTGGACCTCAAGAGCTGCTTATACAATATCCACCTTATTCTGCCCTGCCCACTTTTGTCTCTAAACGCTCCTTAACCGCGCTTTTTAGTGACAGAACTTTTGTTTAAACATTCATGTCAGTCGAGAATTTGGGAATCGTTTTGCATCTTAAATATGACATAAAGTCGGTTCATTTGTGTAAAATGTTCAGTTTACATGTGCAACAACAAGTAAACACTGCATGGATTCTCTGGGGGCTTTAAAACGGGTTTATCCGTATTAAACTTATTTGCTTATTTGATGGGCTGCCCCATACAAAATAATACAACCAGAATGATGATGGCGGCGCCCATGGCAACTTCCGGAATAAGGTGGATATCTGTACTGAGGAAAGACAAATTTCTGTCAGATGCATAGAACACAATCAGGTACTGGGGCTTTAATATTCTATTAAAATATATATTCATAGCTTTTGTAACTGGCGCAGAAAATTCATGGCATTCATTGATAATTATTGTGTCTCCATGTGTCTGTGTTGTAAATGCATTTGCTTGATTAATGAAACAGTGGATTGTTTCTGAGGATTCAAAGTGTTGAATCGTCTCTAATTTTGGGGTCACATGTTTGTTCTGCGTCAGTGCCCGTCACTAACGCCCCTGTCACTAATGGCCCTGTCACTTCTGAAGAGTCATTGCACAATATGGCCCCATTTAAATGAGGGCACACGTTTGGCTGTAACCCCCACGTGCCGGTCCAGACTCCCGTGTTAAGTTCATTACGGCTCATGAGGGATTTGCTGGAGTAGATCACATGACGTCACAACATGTAAATGCAGCTTCAAAATGGAGCTGGAGGGCAGGTCACATTTCATTTTTGACCTGATTTATGCTTAATACCTCTAAAATGACCTATTCACAACTAAGAACATCTAAGACACGATTTCATTTTCGTTTCTCTAATTATTAATGTTGTTCCGATACATTTTTTTGGGATCCAATCCGATACTTGGCCTTAGTGTACTCACCGATACCAATACCAGTCCGATACCACATAGTGTGAAGAAGATGACTAAGGCTACTCAATTTTGTTACAGTACAAGAGTAATAAATAAAACTACTACAAGGGTATCTCTAAAGAAAATCTAGAAGAATATTTTTTTTTGAGAACTAAGTGTTAAGAGTCAAATATATAATGATTTTGACCATAAGTAGTGCTGATTTAAGCACTTATACTTTTCTAATGCGTTACTTTCTACCACAGCGCGTGAATAAAACCAACAGTGAGGCCTGTAAAATGACGCTCATCTTCAGAGCACATGGCTAATTCTGCAAGGTAAATAAAGTCAGAGTTTCTGCTGTTGCTGCTGTTATCAGGCTGCACTCTCCGTAGTGCAGTTTTTGAGCGTCCACACTAAAGGCTAAATGAAGGTATCAAAGAGGTAACATAAATGCCTTTTCTCTCATTATTAGCATGTTTTAAATGTCTGCAAAGCTTCTATAGTCTACGCTTAACCTGCTCTGGGCATTAGCGGTAGCATTAGCCACCAAAGTAAACACGCTCGCATCTACGGTCCTCACTGTCTGAAAAATATGTGGTATTGGAGCTTTTGCCGATCACCAGTATCGGTATTGGAACAGCCCTACTAATTATGACTTGGTTTGGTGGGATATTAACTATAGTAAATATTTATGATAGTTTTATGTCAGTTAAGTGGCAGCTTGTACCAAATAAAGTTGAGAAAAAGACAGGAAGATGGATTTTCGCAATATTTGTAAGTTCACAAACTAACAATTTATTTTAATTTAATTTATTTATTTATTTGAATTAGGACAGTACATATTAATCAATGCATCTACAAAAACGTTTCCACATAAATATGCCGGAGTTAGCACTGGAGCTAAATTTCATCCGTTGTCCTAAGGCAGGTGCAAACATGAAACATTCAATATGATAACACAGACATTTAGACATTACACCAGTCAGACATAAACACACAACATGAGAACACAATAACATGATATTACACTATTTACAATAAAAGTGCCTCAGTCTAGAGTATAAAGAGCCCAAGACAAATGGATAGTCATCTCTGAGTACAGGACTGCTGTGTTTTCAACCAGTTCTTAAGGATTTGTTTGAAGGTTGAGTAGTGTCCACAGTTTCTAATGTGCTCTGGTAGTGTGTTCCATAATTTTGAGCCTCTGATAGACGCCACAGTTTGACAAAATTTAGTTCTGCGCCTTTGTATATTGCAGTCTCCTCTTGTTAATGCTCTGATGTTTATCCCAGTATTATTTTTTTTTATTAATAAAATCCTTTAAAGGTGGAGGAGCAAGCCCATTTAGAACTTTAAAAATGAGACAAGCATCCAGGAACATCTGATAACTTTCAAAATCTAAGGTATTGTACTTCCTCAGAATGTTACAATAATGATAGTTTAAAGGCTTTTTATCTAAGGCTTTCAAAGTTTTCTTACACAGAGACTTCAGGGGCTTTAAAACACTCTCAGTAGTCTGAGACCATGTGGTATGACAGTAGTTAATATGACTAAGTATCATGGAGTGCATATAAATCTTTGCTGCCTCTACTGTTAAATGAGGTCTTATATGCTTAAAATTTGACAAGTTAAATTTGATGATATTGGAAATTTTCTTTACATGGACCTTAAAAGTTAAATATGAGTCAAAGACGACTCCAAGATACTTAAATTTCTCTACCACCTCCAAACACTCTCCATTGACCAGGACCAATGGTTTTTCACCCCCTGCTGGCTGACGTGAAAAGAACATGCAGACTGTTTTTTTTGTGTTAAGGTGCAGGCAGGAGTTTTGGAGCCAGTGCGACACTGGCACCATGGCTCCAGAAAGAATTGCAGCGGCTTCATTTTTGTTTTTACCTGGATGTACAAAACTGTATGATCTGCATATAATTGTAATTTTACATTTTTGCATACATTAGGTAGATCATTTATATATAAACTAAATAAAATTGGCCCCAATATTGAGCCTTGGGGGACTCCAGCAGAGCAATTTAGAAACAGAGACTGTGAATTTTCTGTCGAGCAGATATGATTTCATCCAGCAGAGGGCGCTTTCAGTGAAATTAAATGAGGACAATTTGGCAAGAAGAACATTGTGGTTGATGGTATCAAAAGCATGTTTCAGGTCCAGGAAGACAGCACCCACAAAGCCACCCTAATCTAACATACATTTCACATTTTCAAGGAAATAACAAGTGGCTGTATCGGTAGAATGATGTTTCCTAAAACCAAACTGCATTGGATGGAGTGGAATTTGACCATTATTTAAGTCCGCTCCCGTTGGTGTGATAGGGCCTGCCCTCTGGTTGGCGGACCAGTCATGTCGCAGCATTGAGGTTTGTGCAGAAGCCAAAAACGAAGAGCCCAAACAAACCAACTTCAATCTGTTTTAGTGAAAATACAGACGATTTTAATTGTGAAAAATGTGCAGAGGGCTTTGTGCATTTGTGGACCGGGAAGATGTCTGTGCTTTTCTCTGAAATAGATTTAACAAAAGGTTGATTTTTCGCCTCATTTGTCAAGACGTTGCGCCTTTTCACTGACTCTTTCAGTGAGAGCCGTTCCAGATACAAGTGTAAAACTCAATACAGACAGACACATATCAGTCTGGTGTGAGCAGGTTACAAAATGGTGCCTATAACAGAAAACTGAAACCCACGAATCAGTATGTAAGATAATACTCCTTTGTTCTTTTGAACAATAGACTCCAGTCCACTGCAGTGCAGGACTAGGGTTATGGTGGAAAGCGCTCCCACAGCTAATGGTCAAAAGTCCTCAAAATCAGAATCAGAATCAGAATCAGAAAAGCTTTTATTGCCATTGTCAGTGAACACAATTCACAGACTAGGAACTTGCTTTGGTGATAAGGTGCAACATAGAACACTGAATAATAATAATAATAATAATAATAATAATAATAATAATAATAATAATAATAATAATAATACAAGTAGAGATATCACTGTTAGAAAGGATAATAATAATAATAATAATAATAAAGTATCACTATTTGAATAAAGTAAGAGCATGCAAAAAGATTAAGATATATAATAAAAAAAATAAAAATAGTCAAGTATATACAGAGCATCAGAACAACAGTGCAAACCGACAGTGCAAAAGAGCAAGTGATGTGACATGACTTATTTAAAGTGACTGATATTATAAAGTGTCCTTAGTACAGGTGTTATAAGTGTTCATAAAGTGTTTATGAGTCCAACGGCAGAGGGGAAGAAACTGTTCTTATGGCGAGAGGTTCTGGTCCGTATGGACCGTAGCCTTCTGCCAGAGGGAAGTGGCTCGAATAGTCCATGTCCAGGGTGAGAGGGGTCAGCTGCTATCCGGCCTGCACGCCCCTGAGTCCTGGAGACGTACAGGTCCTGAAGAGATGGAAGGCTACAGCCGATCACCTTCTCAGCAGAGCGCACTATGCGCTGCAGTCTCTGTCTGTCCCTGGCAGTGGCTCCATCGTACCACACAGTGATGCAGGAGGTGAGGATGGACTCAATGCTGGCCGTGTAAAACTGCACCATCATCTGGGCAGGCAGCTTGGCTTTCCTCAGCTGCCGCAGGAAGTACATCCTCTGCTGGGCTTTCTTGATGAGGGAGCTGATGGTCGGCTCCCACTTGAGGTCGTGGGTGATGCAGGTGCCCAGGAAGCGGAAGGAGTCCACAGTGGTGATGGAGGAGTCTGTCAGGGTGAGGAGAGGCAGGGGGGCTGTGACTTTCCTGAAGTCCACGATCATCTCCACTGTCTTCTGGGCGTTGAGCTCCAGGTTGTTGCTGCTGCACCAGGACACCAGCCGGTCCACCTCCCTCCTGTAGGCAGACTCATCAATGGCACCCATAATAGAAAACTGAAAACCATGGATAAGTATATAAGCTAATACTCGTTAGCATTTATTTTAGTGTTGTAGTGTGGAACAATAGACCCCAGTCGGCTGCAGAGCAGGTCGTGTTACAGTGGAAAGTAGTCCCAAAAAAGTCCTCAAAATGACGCCTATAACAGGAAACTGAAACCCATGGATAAGTATATAAGACTATTCTTGTTAGCATTAGTTCTTGTGTTGTAACATGGAATAGTAGACCCTGGTCCTTTGCAGAGTGGGTAATGCTTCAGTGGAAAGCAGTCCCACAGCTAATGGCCAAAAGTCCTCAAAATGTCATCAATAACAGAAAACTGAAACCCATGGATAAGTATATAAAATGATTCTCATTAGCATTTGTTCTAGTGTTGTAGTGTGGAACTATAGACCCCAGTCCACTGCAGCGCTGATAGTGTTACAGTGGAAAGCGCGCCCATAGCTAATGGTCAAAAGTCCTCAAAACGGCACCTACGTATAACAGAAAACTAAAACTCATGGATAAGTATATAATATACTTCAAATTAGCATTTGTTCTAGTGTTGCAGTGCGGAACAACAGACCCCAATGGGCTGCAGAGGGGAGCTGGTTTTATGGTGGAAAATGCGCTCACAGCTAGGTCCTCAAAATGGCGCCTGTAACAGAAAACTAAAATCCATGGATAAGTATAGAAGATAATCCTCATTAGCATTTGTTCTAGTGTTGTAGTGTGGAACAATAGACCCCAGTTGGCTGCAGAGGGGGTGGTGTTACAGCGGAAAGTGTGCCTACAGCTTATGGTCAAAAGTCCTCAAAATGGCGCCTGGAACAGAAAACTGAAACCCATGAATAAATATGTAAGATAATTCTCATTAGCATTTGTTCTAGTGTTGTAGTGTGGAACAATAGACCCCGGTGGGCTGCAGAGGGGGTGGTGTTATGGTGGAAAGCGCGCCCACACTTCGCTGGTGCTAATTGGACAGAGCATCTCATTATGTGGCACCTCTCACAGCGACTGTCATCTTTACACTGGAGCAGATGAAAGGGCCAGCTCCTCTCCTCTGACCCTGGGCTGGTGGAGAGTCATTTACAACCACACTTTTTTCCCTTAAAGCCACGGGAGCCAGCTTTTCTTAGCTAAATAAGTTAATAGGGATGTAACAGTAACTGAAATGTTGTGATTTTGTATCATCAAAAGTCTCAGAATAATATCGTGGACTATTTCAATATATTGAATGACAAGTTTCTTTGCTCAAAGGTGCACTGTGTAACTTTTTGATTGAGGGGTCCATTACTTGCTTGTTTCTATGGATATGTCATTGCTCTGTCTGGAATGTTCCACAGTATGACATTAAACAGTTCAACGTTACAGTTATTCAAATAGAGGTGGTTTTGTAGCTCAAAAATACCTAGAAAAACAGGCATTCTGACTGTGAGAGGGGTTGCCTCTCCACAGATCTGGCCTGTAACTTGGTCTGGTTTGGTCTTCCTCGCAGTTAGCACAAAGTTTGTTACAATGGCAGACAAGAATCCACTACCAGTTATTCGCAAAAGAAAGTCCGTTTTTGAGGTCGCTGAAAGAAGAAGGGGAAAAGGAGTGAAGCTAAACTAAGGTGATTTTTAGAGATTCCTTCCAGCGATGGCGGTTCACTGAAGCAGACGAAGGGTCTAAAGACTGACGCGTTGGTCACTAAATTACTTCTGGACAGGAAACTTCTGCTTATCATTTGAAAACGTACAGTATAGTTACAGCAGCAGCAGCGATTCTGAACGTGCACTGGCTATAAACAAGCAGCGTAAGTGTAAGGAGGAGGCGGGAGGAGGTGTTTCTACTTAGAGAGCTGTGGAACATACTGTGGAACATTCCAGGCAGAGAAATAACATATCCATAGAAACAAGCAGGTGATGGACCCCCAACCAAAAAGTTACACAATGCGTCTTTAAATGCTTTACTCCATCCATCCATCCATCTTCTCCCGCTTAATCCGGCTGGGTCGCGGGGGCAGCACGCTGCCCATTACTCTGTGCACCAGACCCAGACCCCTTAGAACCCCTCTGCAGGTGGTGAGCCCACAGGAGGGAGGAATTCCTTGACGGTCCTTGATGGTAAACTGTTCATAGGGGTGTTGCATGTTTTTGGTTGATGGGGGGAAACCGGAGTACCCGGAGGAAACCCATCCAGACACGGGGAGGAAACATGCAAACTCCACACAGAAAGGCCCGGGCGACCCGGGGATCGAACCCGTAACCTTCTTGCTGTGAGGCATGAGTGTTGCCACTCAGCCACCGTGCCGCCTAAATTTAAATGCTTTACTATTATTGTAAATTAGTATATCTTCCATTTAGTCACTGTAGTTACTGTTTGCCTGGGATCCAAACCTCACACTTGTCCAATACTTTACAAAGATGTCAGTCTGGTCACTGTTTAATCTCCCTAAGTTCAGATGGGTGTGATTGACCGGTGGATTAGCCAATCAGAGAAACCCATGGTCTGTCTGTACCACAACAATGAGGAGGCTGCTTATGAGGAAAGAAGAAAGGAAAAATGACATGGGCATCAGTGAGAGAAGCATTGCTCTGTTAGAGGCCCTATATTATGCAAAATGGACTCTTGTGAGCTTTAAGTCATGTTATAATGTTGTTCCCTCCTCAAAAACAGACCTGGAGTTGTGTTTTGTTTCATTCACACATGTTTGAGTAATTATTTAGTATTAGTCTGTCTACATCTCCAAAGCTCAAAATGCTCTGTTCCACCTTGTGATGTCATGAAGTGGTAGTTTTCAAGTTAACAGCTCCTTTTACATCTTGTTTCGTAGGGATTGGAAATTACAGGGTGGAAGTATCAAAATTATTCTAGTGAAGGTGTATGGAGTTTAAAACACAGTTGAGGAAGAACTAAACTAAATATGCAGGGTTTGTGTTAATTAAACATGTGTGAATGAAACAAAACAAAACTCCAGCTCTGTTTTTGATGAGGAAACAACATTATAACATATATCAGAAATAGTATAATATGGGCCCTTTAATCATAAAAATAAGAGTCAAAAGATGCTTTTGCCCAATTAAAATATCACACAATAACTATGCTGTTGTCATGGCAACCTATCCTGTCTCCTCACCAACGAAAACAACACATACAAAACTGTTGAAATGCAGTGTTTCTTTTTTTCATGTGTTTTTTTATTCTTGCTTTTTATTCCTGACCTCCTCTCTTCTTGTCCTCTCCTTTAGCCATGTCGCGAGCAGCTTTGCCCCGAGCTGTTTGTAGGCGGCCATTTTGACAGGGCTGCACCTGTGATGTGGCCTCTTCGTACACGTGTCACTTTTGTTTTACTCGGGCACAGCGTCTTCTACGGGTTTACCCAAAGCTCGCAAAGGTCAGCGGCGCCTGCTCTATGCTGGAGGGCTCATTACAGGAGGAGGAGATGGACCAAAATAAACATCTTAATATAGTTTTGGATTATCACCATGATGATGTTCAGACAAGATTTAAGTAATTCTAAAATTGTGTGAATAGGTGCCTGTTTTGGTTGAGCTTGAAGTGTAATAAACAATACATTTTAGCTTAAAGGGCCCATATTACACTATTTTCTGATGTTCTAATGTTGTTTGCTCATCACAAACTGGAGTTGTGTTTTGTTTCATTCACACATGTGATGTCATATGGTAATACAAGAAGTGCTCCACTGTGTTTTTAAACTCCACACACCTTCACTAGAATTATTTGGATAATTTCAGACCTGGAATTTCCAATCTCTACTGAACTAAGATAAGAGATAAGATAAGATAAGATAAGATAAGACTTTATTGATCTCACAGAGGAGAAATTCACTCATGACAGAAGCTCACAGTCAGGGGACAGTATAGTGCAAAAAGTTGTGAAAAATTGTGCAAACACTCAGAACAATAAGTAAATAAAAAATAAAATCACAATAAATATTAACATATTTACAACATCAGGTAGCTCTTATGTACAGGGGGTGAAAGAAATGTAAATATATAAATAAAACATATATATATATATATATATATATATATATATATATATATATATATATATATATATATATATATATATATATATATATATATATATATATATATATATATATATATATATATAACTAAAGGTAAAATGTAACTGTTCACTTGAACACTACCACTTCATGACATCACAAGGGGGAGCAGAGCATTTTGAGCTTTGGACTGTTTTTTTTTTTTAAAGGTGCACTATGTAACTTTTTGGTTGGAGGTCTGTCACCTGCTTGTTTCTATGGATTATTGCTCTGTCTGGAATGTTCAACAGTATGGCATTAAACAGCTCTCCCTTATTTTTATTCAATTACAGGTGGTTTTATCACTTAATAACAGGCATTCTGAATGTGAGCGGGGTCCACAGATATGACCTTTACCCTCGCCTGGTTTGGTCTCCATGATGATAGAAAGGTTTAAAGCCATACTGTGAAACATTCCAGACAAAGCAATAACATCTCCATGGAGAAAAGCGTTTGACGGACCCTTCACTAGAAAAGTTACACAATGCACCTTTAACAATATTAATATTACCTACCCCCTTATATCTATACACTATATTCTATTTATGAGTGTCTCCAAAACTAAAATTCCTATATTCAAAAATTTTCAATATATCTCCAAGCTCTGCATTCTATTTTTTTGCACTCTTTCTTTGTGTTTGTATGTGATTGTTAAAGTATGGTAGTAGTAGTAGTAGTAGCAGTAATAGGAGTAGTAGCAGTAATAGCAGTAGTAGCAGTAGTTCTATCATTGGCAAGAGTTAGTTTTCCCTATTTTGACTACATTGTACTTTGGCTTGGAATATCTAACAGAAAAATGCACAAATATTAGGAATTATTGTATTTTTGAGCAAAAGAAACACCTGCAATGAATAAATGCTAGACGAAAATGTTTAATGTCATACCAAATAGTATTGGGGGATAGCATCTATGCATAATATTCTGTTTGTCTCTAAAACGAAAATTGCCTTATTCAAAATTTTTCAACATATTTCCAGCCTCTACTTTCCAGTTTTCTGTGCAGTTTTTCTCTGTGCTTGTACGTGATTGTTAAAGGATCCGATGGTGTGGCGAGAGAGAGCAGTGTGGAGTCTGGCAGACGGTGGCTCGATGCCAAGCTGCCGGTGATCCACGTTGGCACAAACACAAGACGAAGGCGTAGCAGGAAGTTCGATGTCATGTAGAAACGTGATTAAGAGACGAGTGGTGCTTTTCCTCACGCCCGCCAGGAGACCACCTCACTGTTTCAACACAACTGTACCCAGAAAAATGGAAAATATATAATAAAACGAATGGATAGTGTCATAACTCAGAGCTGGGCTACAGTTACAAGCATGGCACTAAAGTCTGAGGTGAAAGGGGGTCAGGCTTTTGTTTTCATTTACATTAAAGATTATTTAGTGCTTTTCCGTCTCCAAACTGCTTTCATTGGTTAGAATTACTGATGTTAGTCAATGGGAGCTTCGGACCTCCTCGAGCTTTGGTATTTGTCTTTGTCAAGTGGAGAAACAGTAGAAATGTTCTGACCAATAAGAAAATATATATAGTTATTGCTTGAATAAAAATGCTATGATGAAGCCATAAATTTGTGAACTGTGGTTACTGGCACTAAGAAACTTGTGTTAAACATACTTTTAAATATGCGCTAGGCAATTCTTTTTATTGAAATTTAATATTTCAAGGGTAGGGTATTGCAAAAATATATACATTTTCTTTTTTTTTTTTTTTTTTTTCAACACCTTTTTTATTCATAGTCTCTGTGATATACCAATCTACATCAATCAGAGAGACATCAACACAACAAATTAAATAATGAACACAAATGTAAACAATAATATTTTAACAAAACTTACAACTAAAGAATAAGCCATACTGACCAAAAAGGACAAAATATAACAATAATTAAAAAAACAACAACAGGAAAAAAAACAGGACAAACCGGAAAAAAGGACCATATATACATTTTTTTTTTTTTTTTTTTTTTTTTTAGCTTTTTAGCATGTTAAAATGTTGTTCTCTTCTGGCATGTTTTTGATGAGAAAATGAGAAATTAATATGGGAAGGCATTTATTTTTTAGTTTTTTTTAGTTGATTGTTGAATCGAAAATTGACTAGACTAAACCAGGACTAAATGAGGACTAGACTGGAACTAAACTGGGACTATAAAAGGACTAAAATGGGAATAAACTGAGACTAAACCAGGACTAAACCAGGACTAAACCGGGACTAGACTGGGACTAACCCGGGACTAGACTGGGACTAAACCGGGACTAAAACAGGACTTAAACAGGACCACATATAGTCTCATGAATAAACTGGGATCAGACTATAGGCCCAAACCAGAACAAGTTTGAACTCACCTTATTTAATTGATTGTATCTGTCATCGGTTATCTGTGATTAGTCCAGTTGTTTTTTTTCAGCCCCAAATTATTGTGTCTCTATAATGATGAGGAAATGTGAAAGTGAGTCCATCCCTCCATCGTTTGTTCCTTTTATAACTGTTGAACCTCATTACTGATCAGTGTGTATTCCTCCCACAGAAACCCCTGCAGCCGGACATGGGCCATAACTCTCTGGCAAACTTCCAGATCGAGAAGAAGATCGGGCGAGGACAGTTCAGTGAAGTGTACAGGGCCAGATATCTGCTGGACAACACCTCTGTGGCCCTCAAGAAAGTACAGGTACGAATCAGCGGGCATACTTACTTAAAGGGACCATATGAAAGACTTTGAGTTTAGATTCCAGAAGTTTTGTTATAATTTGGTATTTTGGTTCTCAGGACGCTCACTTATCAAACATAAAATGCCTCTCTCTGATCTGAATGGTCACTCCCTAAACCCCAGCACCTGCACCAATCCAGAGTCAGTGCTAGTGCAACCTCTGCAGCTCAGGGAGGGAATTCTAGAGGTTCTGTGCGTCACATGAGCCTGTCCATAAACTGAGAATCTTGGTTCAGTTGTAATTGTAATTTACCTGATGAAAAACAAAACAGTAGAAGTGTTGGACAAAATACTATCATATTAAAGTATTTTTAAGCCAAATGGAAATAAATAACTGTAAAAGAACACATTTTTCTTATTTTTAAAGAGAGTATATTATGCAAAAATCAACTTTTTGGAACTTTCTACCATGGTATAACGTTGCTTCCTCATCGAAAACATGTCTCCTCCTTAGGCTGTAAGATTCTGTCCAATGCTCTGCCCACAAGCCTACATCACTCAGAACGTCAAAAACGACAGTAACATACACCAGTTAAAATGTCTTTTTCGGGTGAATATAACATTTTCAAACAATAAAAGGTAACATGGTGATCTAAATATGTTAGGTGTCAGCAGCTAATACCCCAAAGAAGTGTAATACCCCCTCTTTAAGTTCAAAATAAAGCAGAATATACCCCCATGCATATCAAAAAAATAACACAAGTCTAGTCTAAAAATACAGACGGTGTAGTGTAGCTGTTTTAAGACTACACTACTAAGACTTTAACATTGTGGGAATACAAGTGCTCATGCTGGGCACCTCTGAGGAGTCTGAGTCTGCCTGCTCAGACTCATCGGGTCTCTCCCTCTACAACCACACAAATCATGTTTAGACTATAGACACTTTTCCAGTTGCTTTCTATATCTCTCCATCTGTCTTGCTCCTAAACATGTCATAACACTCCTCTTTTTCCTCTCCCCCTCTCTCCCCCTCTCCTCCTCTTTCTCCTCTTTTTGATCTCTCAACAGATATTTGACTTGATGGACGCCAAAGCTCGCCAAGATTGCATCAAAGAAATAGATCTGCTGAAGGTAAGGTACCGGAGGAGCAGTGAAGACGGTACCAAAGCGCTCCTCTGTTCACTTTTACCCCATAAAAATCGCAGATCCTCCCCTATATTCTCACAATTATCAGCTGTGTGGCTTGAACAGCTCTGAATACGAAGACTTCAGTGCTTTTATGCCTTTTCGTCTCCCACTGTGCGTGAATGTGGCAGTGCTAAAGTTATAGCATATTCCTCCAGGCTTGTTGCATTGTCTGTTGTTGTTATTTATTGATAGTTTGCAGGTGATGTCATCAACATTCCTGGGGGTGTGATGTAACTGTAGGCATGCTCTGTCTAAGGCTTTGTTAGACTTTAATCTGAGCTTTGTTTTAACACAATCTGACCGGAAAGAACTGATTTAGCTGGAACTACAACAGGTGAGATGGTTTGTGCTGTGAAACAAGTCTATTTCACATAAAATTACAGTCACAAGCTAGCTACAAGCTAGCTAGCATTAGTCAACAAACTAATGCTAGCTAGTGCGTTAGTCACTCTTTCTTTTGTTGAAAATCAAACTCCTAAACAGGACCGTGAACGCTCGGATCGATCACAAGCTCCTGAAAATGTGTATTTTTGAGTTTACAGACAATCTTAAAACTTTTTGACAGTGTTTGCTAATGTGTGCATTTTGTCGACATTGGAAACTGCTGAAAATTTCACCATAGAGAAACATGTACAACACACCCAGCTTGAAATTATCAAATTTTTATACATACCTTCAAGGCACTCAAAGCTCTTTACAAGAAACCACTCACCCATTCACAAACACATTCATACACATACAGTGTATGCAGACACTGGGGGCGAGGTGGGTTAAATGTCTTGCCCAAGACACAACAACAGTTCATCTGTGGTAGCTGGAATTGCACCGCCAACCTGGAATTGCACCACTCAACCAATGATGTTTATGTCAAGAGTGGTATTCGAACCATCTTCTGATCAGTGGACAAACACTTTACCAACTGAGCTACTGCCGCCCCATAATAATGATGAAATATTCAAAACGTAAATTCACAAATGTTGAACCTGATCATTTCTGTTAATGACTAGACCCAAAAATCCAAGAGGGTAGGAGTTGGAAAAAATTGTACAAAACATTACTTTGTTATAACGTTACTCAAGTAAAAGTACAAAGTAGTGGTCCAAGAAACTATTCAAGTAAGAGCAACTGTCAGAATTTAATGTTTTATAATTTAAAGTGAATGTAATTGGATGAACAATGAAGAAACACAAATGATGCTCAAAATCTGACAGACACAAAAATGAGACAAACTAAATCAGATCTGAAGGAGCGCTGAAAGAAACACAAATGTTCAAATCATTTCAGATTGTCACATAAGGAAGGAAAGAAGCACAGCTTTTACTCAAGTAAGAGTATTGTTACTTCAGTACAAATATTACTCAAGTAGAAGTTAAAGTATGCAGCTAGAAAAGTACAATTTCTTCAAAAAATGACTCTCTTAGTAGAGGGTCCGCCACCTGCTTGTCTCCATGGAGATGTTATTGCTTTGTCTGTCACGAAGGAGACAAGCAGGTCACAGCACTACGCTACATCACAGGTCAGATCTGTGGAGAGTTGCGCCTATTCACAGAAGGAATTATTGTATTTTTGAACAGTGGCTTTTATGGTACAATGATCATTTTTTTATGGTAACTTTTCATGTCACCTACCAGGGACTAAACCAGGGACTAAACCAGGGCTAAAGCAGGGCTAAACCAGGGACTAAACCAGGATTAAACCAGAAATAAACCAGGATTAAACCAGGGCTAAACCAGGGATTAAACCAGGGCTAAACCAGGGCTAAACCAGAACTAAATCAGGATTAAACCCGGACTAAACCAGGGGCTAAATCAGGGACTAAACCAGGGCTAAACCAGAAGTAAACCGGGGCTAAACCAGGGCTAAACCAGGGCTAAACCAGGGACTAAACCAGAGACTAAACCAGAGACTAAACCAGGAGTAAACCAGGGCTAATGTCATATCATGGAACATTCCAGGGAAAGCATTAACATCTCTATGGAGACAGCGGGTGACGGACCCTCCACCAGAAAAGTTGCACAGTGCACCTTTACCTGCCTCCATCTGTATTAAATATTATCGGCCTATAGAATGTGGTGTTGCCGTCTGAAACCCAGCTCTTGTGTATACTGTAGCACTTTTTTTTTTTGTTTGCAACTGTTCACATTAGCATACACGTTTAACTGTATTCTCTTTCCTCAATTATGCGCCTAGCTTTTAGCACGTGGCAGCTCAAATACTAATGAAGGATCTAATGACAGTTTCAATGTTTTTAGCTGTCTGGGAGATGCTAGCGGTGTGTCAAGAAGGTTCCACCACAAGTCTTTTGCTGTGTGTACTGGATGCACTTCAGGCAGATCGAGCGCATTAGGCAAAACAAGGAAACAAGACCAATTAGCTAGTGCCAGTCAAACAGCTGAGATCTGCTCCTGGGGGTTTGTGAGCCAATCAAACGCGAGTATACTCAGATGTGGGGAAAGTACTACAGGGAGATGTACTGTGCAGAGGAGATGGAGTTCACTGTACGAGAAGGGTGTGTGTGTGTGTGTGTGGCCTCGCAGCAGGGGTCATGCTGGAAGCAAAGGTCAAAGTGGTGTTTACAGTAAATAAGGTGACACGGATCAGGTATGGAGGAGAGTGGCTTTTGTGGTATAATGATGTTTTTTATGGTAACTTTTCATGTCACTAAGGAAATAAACTAAACCAGAGACTAAAGCAGGAGTAAACCAGGGCTAAACCAGGGACTAAACCAGGGACTAAACCAGGGACTAAACCAGGGGCTAAACCAGGGACTAAAGCAGGGACTAAACCAGGGACTAAACCAGGGACTAAACCAGGGTCTAAACCAGGGGCTAAACCAGGGACTAAACCAGGGCTAAACCAGGGACTAAACCCGGGACTAAACTCGGGACTAAACCAGGGACTAAACCAGGGACTAAACCAGGGCTAAACCAGGGCTAAACCAGGGACTAAACCGGGGCTATATAGATAAGGACTGAAAAATCTTTGGCTCTTTGATTGGTTTGGCCCTCACCCAAGCTCAGATGTCTAAAATATTTTGTAGGAACTGTTGGAGATGTCATTGCTTTGCCTTGAATGTCCCTCAATATTGCATCTTGTTTATCTCCTTGACAAGCTACCAGGCAAAGTTACAGGTCAAATCTGTGGAGAGGCCCTGCTTTTTTCAGCAATGAAAATGTATAAAAATTAAATTAAATTAAATTAAATGTGCTACATACATGAGTTTGTCTTACTGTGGAACATTCAAGGCAAAGTAATATGTCTTCATGGAGAATAAAATTACATAGTGAATCTTTAATTTCTCTCTGTGGACTTCCTGAGCTCAGCTCTCCTCTTTCTCCTGTTTTCATTCTCATTAGTGACGTCAGCGCTGCTTTGTTTCACATCTTTCCTTTTCCATCCCCTCAGAGCCTTTTGTCCACTTCTTCTTCTTGTCCTTTTTACAAAGTGATTGCCAGAGAAGCGCAGAGTTGTGCCCAGTCAGCCTGAAGAGAGCGGGCTCCTCTACTCCTCTCCCAGGGACAGGCCGAAGAGGACGGGGCCAAATCAGAATAATGAGCACATTTCCCTCTCTCCCTTGCCTCCTCGCTCTGTCCGTTCTATTTGTTTGTTTGTCTCTTTGTGTGTGTGCGCTCATCTGTGGCTTTCATTTCTGGCACGATGCTTTCGACTTGAGAATCTCACTCCTCAGGCTCCTTTTGTCTAACGCACAAATATTGGCTGCAAAAACAACGCATTTCCTGTCACTCTTTAGTGCATCTCATTCATCGTCCAAGAACTGCGGTTGTGTTTGTGGTGGAGTTGGTTCATTTGTGAGGAGACTGCACGGCTCAAGAATACTTTTTTCACTGTCACTATTATAAATGTTGAAGTTAAAATGCACAAAAACTCCTGGGAGATTAGTTATTTCCCATATGAAAATGATGACTTCTCAGAGCGTTCCGGTTGTGATGTTGTATTGTCAAAAGTCTCACAATAATATTGTGGTCCATCACAATATATCGAATTACAAGTCGCTTAAAGTCGCTTAAATCGGCTTAGACTTAGACAAATGTTATTGATCCACAAGGGAAATTATTTGTACACAGCAGCTCACACATCACAATATGTCATAATAACAAAGTGTAAAAATATAAAAATGGTAATACAACTTCTAAATAAGTAGCAATAAAAAAATAGCAAGAGACTGGTGTCAAATAAGACATAAATTATATAAATGTATATGTACAAGTAAGTAAAAAACAAATATAGTAATATAAATACAGTATATCACAGTTAAATACAAGAGGTCATAAGGAAACACTGCAAAGATGATCTGATGATAGACAGAAACACAGGCTTATCTGTTACATAAGGGTGAGATGTACAGTTGTAGGGAGTATTATCTGTTACATAAGGGTGAGATGTTGTACAGTTGTAGGGAGTATTATCTGTCCCATAAGGTTGAGATGTTGTACAGTTGTAGGGAGTATTATCTGTTACATAAGGGTGAGTTGTTGTACAGTTGTAGGGAGTATTATCTCCTCTGTCCCTCTATAGTCTGATGCAGTGGGTGAGTTGTTGTACAATTGTAGGGAGTATTATCTCCTCTGTCCCTCTATAGTCTGGTGCAGTGGGTGAGTTGTTGTACAATTGTAGGGAGTATTATCTCCTCTGTCCCTCTATAGTCTGATGCAGTGGGTGAGTTGTTGTACAGTTGTAGGGAGTATTATCTCCTCTGTCCCTCTATAGTCTGGTGCAGTGGGTGAGTTGTTGTACAGTTGTAGGGAGTATTATCTCCTCTGTCCCTCTATAGTCTGATGCAGTGGGTGAGTTGTTGTACAGTTGTAGGGAGTATTATCTCCTCTGTCCCTCTATAGTCTGATGCAGTGGGTGAGTTGTTGTACAGTTGTAGGGAGTATTATCTCCTCTGTCCCTCTATAGTCTGGTGCAGTGGGTGAGTTGTTGTACAGTTGTAGGGAGTATTATCTCCTCTGTCCCTCTATAGTCTGGTGCAGTGGGTGAGCAGGAGAAATCAAGAGGAAATTAAGGAAATTAAGTAAATGGAAATAGGAAATTAAGAGGAAATTAGTAGTTATGGTGCAAGAATAGCTAAAATACAGAGAGAACTACAGACCATCATCTGTTTTAGTGCATGCGCATGAAAAACTTAATTCTTTGGATTATGACAGAGCCAAAGTCTTGTTGGGCATTTCATGAGGAAAAAATAGCAAATTCACAATTTTGGTAGCCTCTACTAAATATCACAATAAATATCGTATTGTGAGATTTGGATATTGATACATCCCTACATTCCAGCTGAATCTACATGGAAACCAAAACAGACAAAGCTACAAGTCAGATCTGTGGAGAGGCGACCCTGCTCACAGTCAGAATGGCTGTTTTTCTAGGTATTTTTAAGCTATAAAACCACCTGTATTTAGTAAATATAGTGTAGAGCTGTTTAATGTCATACTGTGGAACATTCCAGGCAGAGCAATGACATCTCCATAGAAACAAGCAGGTGATGGACCCTCCACCATAAATTGTGAGAAAATAATAGTTAGCTTTCTGTTACTTGGATTATAATGATATGTTCTAGAATATGATGACGTCACACTGTGAGATGGAGGGCAGGGGCCTCTGTGGGTCCCCAAACATGTCACATCAATATTATGGTTAAAGCCCTTTGAACTGACAACACTCATGTCTATAGGGTTGAATAATGGCACCACTTTCTGGAGCTATTCAAAAACATTATTTCACTTTTGTTTGTTTATACTGACAGAGCATGTCGAGCTTCGTGTTTGTTTTAGTTTCATATGGGTATTAACCACAGACCAGGTCAACAAATCTGCAGTAAATTCCACCACAGAAATCTGACCTGTCTCCAGCTCAAGGTTAAAGGGCCCATATTTATTTTTCCTGTTATAATGTAGTTTCCTCATCACAAACAGACCTGGAGTTGTGTTTTGTTTCATTCACACATGTTTAACACACAAACCCTGCACATTTAGACTTAGTTCTTCTCTCAAACTAAAAACATTCTGTTCCACCTTGAGATGTATAATAAATAATAATAATCTAACATGGCTTAAAGCTCACAAGAGTCAATTTTACGTAATACGGGGCCTTTAAACTATAGTCATTCGTAGCTGTAAGATAAGCTCAATATGGCAAGTTAATGAAGGCAATTTGTTTTTATGTCTTCAAAAAACAGTGAATCTCACATAAAGTTATATAGGCCCCTGCCCTCCATTTGAAATAATGACACCATCAAGTTCTAGACACATGGCATCAAAATTCCTTGGGGTTGTGACACTAACTGTTGGCACACTCTGAGGCGTTAATCTGAGTTTCATTTTTACATTTTTGAAGAACTGACTAAGCTGGAACTACAACAGGTGAGCTGATTTGTGCTGTTAAACAAGTCCCTCACATAAAATTCACAAGTCACAAGCCAGCATTAGCCAACAGAAAGTGTGCTGTTTAAATCCATTTTGTATTTTTCTTTCTTGTATTTCTTCTTTCTTGAGTTTTCAGACAATCTTAAAGGTACATTGTGTAACTTTTCTAGTGCAGGGTCAGCTACCTGCTTGTCTTCATTTTATTTAAGTATTTTATTGCTTTGCCTGAATGTTCCACAGCATTCAACTTTCCTATCTCCATGGAGACGTATGCCACACAGGCCAAGTTATGGGTCACATCTGAGAAGATACAAGCCCGCACTTTTCAGTGTATTTTTGAGCAATAAAACATGTAAATGAATAAATATTTGATAGATAAGTTTAATAGTGTGGAATAGTGTTGTTCTGATACCATTGCTTTAGGATCCGATCAGATACTGATACCTGGCCTTAGTGTACTCACCAATACCAATACCAGTCCGATACCACATAGTGTAAAGAAGATGACTAAGGCTACTCAATTTTGTTACAGTACAAGAGCAATGAATAAAACTACTACAAGGGTATCTCTAAAAAAAATCTAGAAGAATAAATTAGGTTTTGAGAACTAAGTGTTAAGAACCAAATATATAAGTGCTGATTTAAGCACTTATATACTTTTCTAATGCGTTACTTTGTACTGCAGTGCATGGATAAAACCAACAGTGAGGCCTGTAAAATGACGCTCATCCTCAGAGCACATGGATCATTCTGCAGAGTAAATAAACTCAGAGTTATCGCTGTTATCGCTGGTGATACCTGAAAAATGTGCAGTACTGGAGCCTATGCCGATACCAGTATTGGTATCGGAACAATCCTAGTGTGAAACATTCCTGGCAACCCTAACCCATGCACAGAAATAACATGCAATAGTGTAACCTCAACCAGAAAAATTGTGCCGTGCACCTTTAAAGCTTATTTGGCAGTGTTTGCTAATGTGTGCATTGTAACTCCATGGTAACTGCTGAACATTCCATCATAAAGATACATGTAGAGCACCCCCACTGCAAAGTATCAATAGAGTTATGTAGTCCTCCGCTCTCCATGTGAAATAATGACATTGTGAATGCCACATATTACTTACACATACGTATTCTCTGCCCCAGTTCAGTCTCACGTCTCTCTGCATACATCACTAAGTCTATGTTTGTCTGGGTTACATCTTGTGCACAGTAGAGTACCCTCTTCTTTTAGCTCCAGTGCATCGGACCAGCTCCATTCTTCCTATTTATAAACCTTCTTCTATGGGCTCGTTTATCAATGCGACTAATTCCACTGCTTGCATCTGCCTGTTGTTGTTCTCCATCACCAGCTCAGTGGATGTGTTTGAGAGAGAGGGAGAGAGAGCGCCACAGTGTGCATGATTTGGTCATTACACACACGGGTGCGTCTCAGTCGGCTTGAGTAATTATGTAATCAAGCACAACGCCAGCTTTCCCAATGACTGCCTGTCTCACTCTCTGAACCAGTGCGCAGCGTGTATGAAAACATCTGCATCATCTGTGGCTTAAACCTTCTGTAACGAACACTGTTTTGTCAAGGAGTAAATTTTGTGTTTTGCTCAAAAGAGTACTAGAATATTGTAAGAGCAGAACTTTGTGATAAAAATGAGTCCACTGCACACTGATGCTTGACACCTGGGCCTTTCTGTGTGGAGTTTGCATGTTCTCCTTGTGTCTGGGTGGGTTTCCTCTGGGCACTCCGGGTTCTCCCATCAACCCAAAGCATGCATAGGTCAAATTCTCTAGCTGAGGTAGTACTGGCCAAGACTAGCTCAAGATCTGGAGATGTGTCAATAAAGTGTATGTCAACCATAACCTTAAGCGAATAATAAAGCATTTTTTATTTCTCGTCAACCCGGTAAATAAGTGCAGAAAGCAGTGCTCCACTTTAGTTTCACTTTGCCGTCTGAAAAAAGTGTTCTAAAGCTGTGCCGCTCCCGAAAGTTTACACTTGTGTGGATATTAACAATGTGACAAAGCTATGAACATTTAGATTTAAAGTGGAACTAAACATTAAAGGTGTTTTAGTAGCATTGTCTCTGGCCCCTAGTCCCGTTTTGGCAATTTTAGTGCAGACTAAGTACATTTGCAGCTTTTTGTTCAAAAACGGTCAATAACTGAGTGTGTGCTGCTTCCAGTGGCTACTGCAGTTATTACAAGTGCTATGTGACATCACACAGGACTGCCCTGACTACAGCCAGGTGTTTCTGACACAAACCCCTGTCTGCAGTAGTGGAGTTTGAAGTGTGATACCTGTTACACCAATCACGCTGTTCCTTATACCTCCAGACTCCTCCACCCTCACTCTCCCCTTTAGTGCTCCAGACCACACTCCTCCTCCACCCTCACTCTCCCCTTTAGTGCTCCAGACCACACTCCTCCTCCACCCTCACTCTCCCCTTTAGTGCTCCAGACCACACTCCTCCTCCACCCTCACTCTCCCCTTTAGTCCTCCAGACCACACTCCTCCTCCACCCTCACTCTCCCCTTTAGTGCTCCAGACCACACTCCTCCTCCACCCTCACTCTCCCCTTTAGTCCTCCAGACCCCACCCCTCCTCCACCCTCACTCGCCCCTTTAGTCCTCCAGGTACTGCCCAACTCTATGTGTTCCCATTTTAAATACCTAAATTCCTTCATCTCCAGTGTGAATTTGGTACTAAACTTGATAGAAAAGGAATAAAACTGCAGAACTTATAGAAACCACTGCTTTATAGTGCATTTTACCATAACAACATTATTTTTATTTATTTATTTATTTTTATTACGCATGGGATAGTGAGAAACATAATTTTGATTCTTTGTATGATCTTTGTATGAAGAATTGCCAATAAACTTGGACATACTTATCTCCATGGAGACAAGCAGAAAAGTTACATAATACACCTTTAATTGGAAGATTTTGGGCAAAGTGCATATTTTAGAGGGTGGGCAGTGAACAGTTCTGTTTTTGAGTATATCATTTGTAATAAACTTATAATAAAAAATATTGCAAAAAGAGAGGATTAAAAATAAGAGTATAAAGTGATTTTTCTGCATTTCTGTTTCTAATTTTTCAGTAATTTCATGATTGTTTGATACTTAAACCCCAACTCAACATTTCTGTTTTGTTAGACAGAATATTGTCTGAATAATGTTAATAGGAAACTAA
Source organism: Taenioides sp. WSHXM2023 (assembly GCA_029959045.1). Lineage (NCBI taxonomy): Eukaryota > Metazoa > Chordata > Actinopteri > Gobiiformes > Gobiidae > Taenioides > Taenioides sp. WSHXM2023. Next base: position 31,354,690 of record CM057095.1, on the reverse strand, counting down.
AAATGTACCACAGTGCAATCTCACAGTACGCTCATAATCAGCTGAAATCAAGCTCCAATGTTTTAAATTTCAGTCAGAAAAGCCCAAAGATATTCTGTGTGGAGAAGCAGTGGCAGTGGTGATGGTGTGTTATGATGGAGGGAGGAGGGGAAGAGGAGAGGAGGAGGGAGAGAGGAGGAGGAGGAGGGAGAAGTTGTCATCACATCCAAGGCTGCGCTACAGTGTGGATCGGTGCATAACTGCCACTCGGAGCCAAAAATACATCTGGCAAGAGGAGGACGTGTACAGAGAGAGAGAGAGAGGGAAAGAGGGAGGAAGCGAGGGGGACAGAGGGAGAGAGAGGAGGAGGGACGTAGAGAGACAGAGAGGATGGGGGAAGAAATAGGGAGAAAGGGAGAGAGAGAGGGAAGGAGAGAGAGGAGGACAGTGTGGGAGAGAGGGAGAGAGTGGAGGAGGAAAGAGAGAGAGGCAGAGAGAGGGCAAAAGGCAGAGAGAGAGGGAGGAGAGACAGGACAGAGGGAGGGGGGAAGAAATGGGGAGCAAGGGACAGTGGGAGTGATAGAGAGTGGGGGAAAGAGGGAAAGACTGGGAGGGAGGTATGAGGAGGGAGAGGGACTTTAAGAGAGCGAAGAGGACAGCGAGTGAGAGAGGGAGTAAGGGAGAGAGTGAAGGAGAAAGAGAGAAAGGGGGGAGGGACAGAGAGATGGGGGTTGTGAAGGAGAGAGAGAAGAGGGAGAAAGGGTAGGAAGGGTATAGACACAATGAAAGATAGAGGAAAAAGGAGAGAGGGGACAAGGGATGAAGAGAAGAAGAGAGGAAGGGAAGGAGAGAGGAAGGGGGGGATTGGGTTAGACAGCTACGAGGACGGTTAGGAAAGAGGGAGGGGGAGAGATAGGGATAGAATGAGAAAAGAGAGAGAGAAAGAGGCAGCCAAGAGTGGAGAGAGTAAGAATAAGGGAGAGGAGAGAGAGAGACAGAGAGATGGACGTGATGATGTAGACGAGCGGAGGAAGAGAGCTGGACCAGTGTAGCGTAATACTTCTCCGCATCAACCAACAAGCATGAACATTCCTTTAATCAGAGCTGCGGAAAGGCGAGCTCTGTCACCCACCGCACATCACGGAGGACAGTCTCACAGCACCCACTCACCCCCACCCTCACCCTCACCCATCCTCCTCCCTCACGAACAGAGAAACGAGCTACCAACCCGTCCCCAGCCCTGTAATGACTACCACATCGCCACACTGTACCTCCTCTAACCGGGCTCTCCTCTGCACCCACAAAGCCCATCTCATGTTATGGAGAATCTTTTGCTGTCACGGGAAAAGTCGAGAAAAAAATGCAAGATACGTGATTTTTCCAGACATATTTTTTGAGATGTCGTGGAAATTTTGCAGAAAAAATGTCCAGATAATGTATGTGGTCCAAGTTTGTATCCAGGCATTCTCATATTTTCAAATAGCCATGTTACTTTCATCAAATTTATTACACGTCTCCATGGAGATGTTATTGCTTTGTCTAGAATGTTCCACAGTATAGACCTAGTATCAGGAGGGAGACAAGCAGGTTACAGCACTACCCTACGTTACAGATCAGATCTGCGGAGAAGAAGAAATTACTGTATTTTTGAGCAACAGAAACACCTGTAATGAATAAATGTTAAATGGATATAGTTAATGTCATACCATGGAACATTCCAGGGAAAGCAATAATATCTCCATGGAGACATGCAGGTGGCAGACCCTAATGTCTTTTGGTGTATACAAATAAATACAAAAATAATAGGGATAGGCTAATAAGTATTTTTTGAGGTGATACAGATATGAGATATTTGGCCTAACTTTGTCGATAACTGTTATTTAGCTTTTAAAATCTATAGGCTGCCATGTATCTTAAAGGTGCATTGTGTAACTTTTCTGGTGGAGGGTCTGCCGAATGTTTTTCTCCATGGCGACGTTATTGCTTTGTCTGGAATGTTTCACAGTATGGCATTAAACCTTTCCATCTTCATAGAGACCAAACCAGACCGAGTTACAGGTCAGATCTGTGGAGAGGCGACCCCACTCACAGTCGGAATGCCTGTTTTTTTTTACGCATTTTGATCTATAAAACCACCTGTAACTGAATACATGTAAAGTAGATCTGTTTAATGTCACACTGTGGAACATTCCAGGCAGAGCAGTGACAGTTACACAGTGACATAAAAACAAGCAGGTGACGGACCGCCAACGAAAAAGTTACACAGTGCACCATTCATTTGTGTGTTTGACCAGCCCCTGTCTCTTCTCAACATTTGTGTATGGTTCTTCTTGTGTGTGTAGTGTAGTGTAGTTTTGTGTTTGTGTTTGTGTCTGTGTCTGTGTGAAGTGTAGTGTTGATCTCTAGTGTGTGTGTGTGTATATACTGTGGTACTGTGGTGGTGGTGCCAGCTGTCAGCCCCTCTTGTTCACGTTTGTTTGTCACACATGAGCTGCCATCATCACACTCTTCTGTTGTGACATGGCACCAGGCTTTGGCACGTACACGGGCACCAACCAGAGCCGCGCCAGTCACACACTGTTCACAGGAAAGAACAAGGAACTAAAGACGCTCTGTGCAAAATACAGACCTGAGAGGGGATTAAAACATTATTTAGAGGTGCACTGTGTAACCTTTCTGGTGGAGGATCTTCACCTGCCTGTTTTAATGGATATGTCATTGCTCTGCCTGAAATGTTCCATAGTATGACATTAATTAAACAGCTCTACGTTACATTTATTCAGTTATAGGTGGTTTTATTATAGCTATTATTATCTAATACCAAGATAAACAGGCATTCTGACTGTGAGCGGGGTCGCCTCATCTCAGATCTGACCTGTAACTTGGTCTGGTTTGGTCTCCAAGAAGATAAAAAGGTTGAATGCCACACTGTGTAACATTCCAGACAAAGCAATAACATCTCATCATGTAGAAAAGCGTTTGACGGACCCTCCACCAGAAAAGTAGAAAAGTTACACAATGCCCCTTTAAAACTTCTTCCTGTTTGTCCTGTTCTTCTTCTCCTAGATGATAGAGTGTAGTTCTGTGACCCTGACCTTCACTTCTTCTCCATATGTACAACAGAGCCTCAGTTTAACATTTTTTATTACCATCCATTTGCTACTCTCTCTCTTCTCTCGGTGTATCTCTTCATTTTCACTCTCCTCTATCTCTCTCTGTTTATCCACTCTATTCTTCTGTTTCTCCTTTCTCTTTCTCCACTACTTCTTCCTCTCTTTCTATCTCTCTCTCCCTACTGTCTCTATCTCTTTACCGTTGTCTCTCACATTTTCTCCTCTCATTCTCTTCTCCCTCTTTCTTACTCCCTCTCCTCTTTCTTCTTCCTCGCTTCTATTTTTCTCTGTTATTTCTCTTTCTCCTCCCTCTCCCCAGTAACCATCCTGTCTCTCTCTCTCCCTCTCAAACAGACAGTTGATCTTAATCTTAAATATATATATTATATTTTGTGATTGTACTAATATGAATTTCAGTTTTGTTAAGCATAATTGGCGACATTTAGCTGAGTTTGTAGTGTGTTTCTCCTCTCATCTGAAGCTTGGTGGTGCGATTCCAGCTCTGACAGATGATTGCTGTCATTGTGTCCTTGGGCATGACACTTAACCAACCTCGCCCCCAGCATCTGCGTCCAATGGTGTATGAGTGTGTGTGTGTGAATGGGTTTCTATCGTCATTTCATCCAATTACATGTGTTTTCAGTGGCAAAAAAGCGCAGAAAAGCTTGCGTTCTAGTATTACCGCGGTCTCGTCTCTCTGGCCGTGTCACCTGCTTGTCTCCATGGAAATAGATTAGTTTAATGCCATATTGTGGAAGAAAACAACGCAATAATATCTCCATGGTGACAAGCATGTTTGTTATGGGTCATTTTGGCTTTACTCAGTATATTTAAAGGGCCCATATTACACTATTTTCTGATCTCACAAACAGACCTGGAGTTGTGTTTTGTTTCATTCACACATGTTTAACACACAAACCCTGCAGATTTAGGTTGGGTTCTTCTCTCAAACAGAAAACACTCCACTTTATGATGTCATGTGGTAATACAGGAAGTGCTCCACTGTGTTATTAAACTCCAACAAAAGGAAAAAGGTAGCTGCTAACCTGAAAACTACCTCTACAGTTTTTCTTGACTCTTCTCTGCAACAATTGAACCACCCCAACGAAAGGGAGAGAGAGGGAGAGAAGATAGTGTGAGATGAGTGAGAGGGAGAGGAAGAGAGAGAAACGCGGTAGGAGAAACGGAGAGACAGAAAACAGAAGAGAGTTAAGAGCGGGTGTGGAGAGAGGAGAGTAGGTAAGAGAAAGGGAGAGAGAGGGAGGAGGGGAGTAAAATAGAGAAGGAGGAGAAAGGGAAAGAAAAAGTGAGTGAGAAATAAAAGAAGAGAAGGATAGGAAACAGAGGAGAAAGGGAGAGAGACGAAGAGAGAGACAAAGGGAGATTTTTAGAACAAAGGGAAGGCCAGGGAGATGTAGACAGACTAATAATGCAGGATTACTCAAACATGTGTGAATGAAACAAAACACAACTCCAGGTCTGTTTTAGAGGAGGGAACAACATTCTAACATGATTAAAAGCTCACAAGAGTAAACTTTACATATTATAGGACCTTTAATATTATCAAATGATTGTTTTTGTGTGTTAATAAAGTTTTGTCTCGTCTCTTTGCAGCAACTGAACCACCCCAATGTGATAAAGTACCATGCGTCTTTTATCGAAGACAATGAACTGAACATTGTGTTGGAGCTGGCGGATGCAGGAGACCTCTCACGCATGATCAAGGTAACTCCTGTTTAACCTGGAAATGTATATATAACACTGAGAACACGCTTTTGTCTTTAAATGAGATGTATTTAAGGTTAAAGGTCCTATATTACGCATTAAACCATGTTAGAATGCGGTTATTTCATTAAAAACATACTGTACCTGGAGTTGTTTGTTTAACTGTATGCAGTGTTTCCCACAGACCAAGTATCATTGTGTGGCGCCCTCCCCCCCAAGTACTTAACTTTTTTTGGTAAAACAAAATAAATAGTATAATGTAACAATTATATAATAATACAAAATGGGAGCTTTGTTACTGTTCTGAGTGCCGGGATGGACCCGGAGGTGCGCCCGCGTAGACCGTCTGGTGACCACAGGCGAAAGGACTGGCGCAGAGCTCCGCGCCCCACAGGGCTAAGCGCAGCCATCACCTTATCGCACTTTGAGGACACCCTGCTCCTCTCAGGGTCCTCTCTCTCCGTGTGAGCAAGAATGACAGAATTGCGTTGAAAAAAATAGAGGCAGAATCAATATGTGGCACTTGGTTTTCATTATGTGGCGCTGCGCCACAGATTGGTCTACGTATGGGAAACACTGGTATGGCATCAAGTTTATCTAAGGTTATATATGGAGACAAGCAAGTTACAGGTCAGATCTGTGGAGAGATAACTCCACTCACAGCAAGAATGCATATTATTTTTGAGCAATAGGTCATATTTAATACAGATGGGGGACTTTTTGTAGTAATTGAAAACGTTACTGGATTTAGTCACTAATAGAAATTATCAGGTTCAACATTCAATCTTTTGGATATTTGGAATTTGGAATATTGGACGCACAATGTTATTTCTATATTACGCAAAATGGACTCTTGTGAGCTTTAAGTCATGTTATGTTGTTACCTCCTCAGAAACAGACCTGGAGTTGTGTTTGTTTCATTCACATATGTTTGAGTAATCCTTATAGCGATAGTTTTCAACTTAATAACTCCTTTTACCTTTGGTTCAGTAGAGATTGGAAATTCCATGACTGAAATCATCCAAATGATTCTAGTGAAGGTGTGTGGAGTTTAAGCACACAGTGAGGCACTTTCTTTGTTACCACATGTGTGTTAAACTTGTGTGAATGAAACAAAACACAACTCCAGATGTGTTTGTGATGAGGAAACAACATTGTAACATAGATCAGAAAATAGTGTAATATGGGCCCTTTAATGTGGAAAATTGTCTCTTGCTCCCATCTTGTATGTAAGGATGAAATCATCACATTCTACAGTCTGAAAGCCACCATTACTGGACATCTGTGGTAGGCCAAGTACACGTGTTAGCAAACCTCTCCTTGCCTTCGTGGCCTTAGCTTCATCTAATTTGTCACATTAGCTCCCCTCCTCCTGCAGGCCTCCATTATGTATGTATAGAACCTGTACGTGCTTTGGCTGTGTCTGCACTTCCTCTGCTTACAAACTGCACCAGGAAATATCTGTGGAGCTGCCATGTTCGCCGCTCTGTTCCACTGATCCCGCTCCGTGCTAATTTGCCGTGTTGAGAAGCGCGGATGCTAACGGTCTGTCTGCAGGATCTCTAACGCACGGAGCTTCGTACACACACTCGTTTGCAGAGCTGGCAGATTTTTAGAATAACAGTGAAGGCCAGGGAGGAAATGGATGCAGCAGCCTTTCTGCACGGATTCAGACGAGTGTTAATAGAGAATGAGGAGAGAGGAGAGGGATGAGAGCGAAAGAAAGAGAGAGAGAGAAGAAAAGATGGGAGAGAGATGGGAGAGTTGGGGTTAGAGAGAGAGGAAAAGATGGGAGAGCGCGAGTGAGGAAGGGGGAGAAAGAAGAAGGTGGAGAAAGGAAGAGAGACATGGGGCAAGAGAGTGAAAGATAGAAAAAGGGAGAGAGAGGAAAAGAGTTGGGGTAGAGAGAGAGGGACAGAAGATAGCGTGAGATGAGAGAGAGGAAGAGAGAGAAAGGGGGCAGGAGAAAGGGAGAGACAGAAAAGAGAAAAGAGTGGGGGAAGAGCAGAGGTGCAGAGAGGAGAGTAGGTAAGAGAAAGGGAGAGAGAAGAGAGACAGGAAGGGAGAGGATAAAGAGGGAGAAAAAAGAGAGAAAGGGGACAGAAGAGCTGCTGAAAAGAGACAGAGAGGAGAAAGAGGGAGGAAGATAACGAATAAGAGTAAAAAACAGAGAAGAAGGAGAAAGGGAGAGAAAAAGTGAGTGAGAAATAGAAGAAGAGAGGGATAGGAAACAGAGGAGAAAGGGAGAGACACAACAGTGAAGCGAATAGTCCGGAAATGTGCAGTACTGTAGACGGAGACTGCAGCCAGTGTAGTGTAGCTTTGTTTTTATTTACCACTTTGCAGCTGTTGTCATCAACATTGTTCATGCTAACTGGAGGCACTGCTCTGTATGAAGCTCTGTCACTTTGTTAAACTTTATTCTGAGTTTTGTACTATCACAGTCTAATCATAAAGAACTGACTTAATTTGAATTACAACAGGTGAGCTCATTTGTGCTGTTGAACAAGTTGCTCTCAAAAAAACATTACATTCGCAAGCTAGCTAGCATTAGCCGACAGTTTTTGAGTCACTCTCACCTTTTTGTTGAAAATCAAACTCCTCACACTGATCACACCTGAACATGTGCTCTTTAAATCCATTTTGTATTTTTGCAGACAATCTTAAAACTTTTGTGGCCGTGTTGGCTAATGCATGCAATGGGTCACCATGGGAACTGATTCTACCATGCACATACATATAGAACGCCCCCAGCATGACGTCACTGCAAAGTTTAAATCACTGTATTTACTGTATTAAATTCTAAATTGCTCTGAAGGCCCCACATCCTACACATTTTTGAGCATCTGAATCATTTCTCGTATCTGCTGTGAACAGAAGATCCAGATGAAAGCACCCGCAGGAGGTCCAATAATCCTACATTACAGGTTTGAGTTTTGAACGATGATTCAGACTGACTCAGACCCAGTCACAGACCACAGAGGTCCAGCACGCCTTCATAATCTACAGGGCTAATGCTATTCCAGTTAGCTACACTTCTCAACAAGATTAAAGGTTTAAAGGTCCTATATTACACACAATCCACACAATCTAACCCTAACCCTTGTGAGCTTTAAGTCATGTTATAATGCTGTTACCTCATCATTTGTTTCATTCACACGTTTGAGTAAAATGCTTAAAATGCTCCGTTCCACCTCGTGATGTCATGATGCTGTGGTTTTCAATTTAACAGCTCCTTTTACCTTTAGTTCAGTAGAGATTGGCAATTCCAGGTCTGGAAATTATCCAAATGATTCAAGTGAAGGTGTGTGGAGTTTAAAAACACAGTGCAGCACTTCCTGTATTACCACATGACATCACAAGGTGGAACAGAGAGAAGAACTCAGCCTAAATCTGCAGGGTTTGTGTGTTAAACATGTGTGAATGAAACAAAACACAACTCCAGGCCTGTTTGTGATGAGGAAACTACATTAGATTAGACTAATGGTAAATGGTCACATTTTTATGCAGCGCATTTCCATCTTCAAGGCTCAAAGTGTTTTACATCAAGGAACCACTCACCCATTCACACGCACATTCATACACCAATGTATGCAGACACTAGGGCGTGGTGGGTTAAGTGTCTTGCCCAAGGACAGAACAACAGCATTCATCTGTGGGAGCTGGAATCACACCGCCAACCTGTGGGTCAGTGGATCTGACCGCTCAACCAGTGAGAGTGGGATTCGAACTGCTAACCTTCAGATCAGTGGACAAACGCTTTACCAACTGAGACACAAAACATGTTATATGTTTTTACTACTTACAGGTGTGTTATGTAACTTTTTGGTTGGGGGTCCGTCACTTGCTTGTTTCTATGGATATGCCATTGGTCTGCCTGGAATGTTCCACATTATGACATTAAACAGGTCTGCCTTACATTTATCAAATTACAGGTGGTTTTATAACTCAAAAATACCTAGAAAAACAGACATTCTGACTGTGAACAGGGTCGCCTCTCCACAGATCCGACCTGTAACTTGGGCTGGTTTGGTCTCCATGAAGATGGAAAAGTCCATACTGTATACCATACTGTGGAACATTCCAGACAAAGCAATAACATTTCCATGGAGAAAAGCATTTGACTGGCCCTCCACCAGAAAAGTTACACAATATGCTACTCTTTCTTTCTCTTTTCTCGGTGTATCTCTCCATCTCATTCTCCTCCCTCTTTCACTTTCTGTCCCTATCTTCTTCTCCCTCTCGTCTTTTTACTCCCTTTGTCTCTCCCTTTCTCCTCTGTTTTCTATCCATCTCTTCTTCTATTTCTCACTCACTTTTTCCTCTCACTTTCTCCTCTCCTCTGTTTTTTACTCTTGTTCTCTCAATCTTTCTCTTCCTCCCTCTTTCTCCTCTCTGTTTTTCAGCATCTCTCCCATCCGCTTTCTCTCTCTCCTTCTCTCCCTCTTTATCCTATCTCCCTTCTCTCCACCCTCTTTCTCCACCACTACCTCCCCCTCTCCTTTCTGTCTTCTCTCACCCTTTCTCCCACTCCTCCTATCTTGCTCTCTCTATCTCCTGCTGTCTTCTTTCCCTCTCTCTACACCAGCCCCATCTTTTCCTAACTCTTTTTCACATTGTCCCTCTTTCCTCTTTGCTCTCTCTCTCTCTCCTCCTCTCCCTCTATCTCTCTACCCCAGCTCTCCCATCTTTTCCTCTCGCCCTTTCTCTATCTTTCACTCTCTTGCCCCATCTGTACCCCGTCTCTCCTCCTCTCTTTCTTCACTTTTTTCTTTCTCTCCCTTTCTCACTCCCACTCTCCATCTCTTCCTCTCCTTCTCTAACCCCGTCTCTCCCCCATCTCTCCTCTATCTCTCCTTCTCTCTCTCTCTCTTGCCCTCCCCCTCCCCCCTCTCTCCTTCTCTCTCCTCATTCTCTATTAACACTCCTCTGACCATCTCTGAATTCAAATGAAACCCACTGCTCCCTGATTTGCATGTACTTACAGAATATTGCATGTGCGTGTGGAGAAGGCCAGGAGACGATGGAGGGAAGAGGGGGAGGAAGGGGGGGGGGGGGCGAGGAGGAGGTGCACTCGTTTTGCTGTTGGTGGGCGTCTTGGTGCCTCCCATTGACATCAAACGCTCCTCTGATATGGAAATGGGCCGGGCAGAGGGAGAGAGAGAAGGGTTCCTCACTGCGCTTTTGTTTGGATGTAGGCCAAGGTCTCTCCCTCTTTCTTCTATCTCTCTATCTCTCTATCTGTCTGTCTGTCTGCTCTTTAACTCCTGCTTTCTTTACACCTTTCTGCTCCTCTCTGTCTCCAACCGACTTCCGTTTTATTGTGGTAGGAAGATCTGACCCCTGCTAAAAGACCCTTCATTTCATATAGTAGGTCTGAACGATTTGGGGAAAAATGTTTAATTGCAATTTTTTTTGATAAGCTTTGCGATTTGATTTACGATTTATGTTTTTATAATATTGTGCAGAAGAGTTTACAAAAATACTGAAATTTTAACAGTTTTTATACACCATAAGAGGAAATTATGGCACTTCAGAAACTGCAGCCTTAGTGATTTGCTAATTGTGTCCATTCAAATTGTCCATTCGTATAACCTTACATATTTGATTACAAATGGTGGTCAAAAAAGGCGATTTAAAAACAAACCACTGTAAGGGATGTTAACATACTCAATTTTTATGTGTTATTATGGTTAATCTAAAGGTACACTTATGTAACTTTTCTGGTGGAGAGTCTGCCATCGGCTTGCTACTCATACGGTCCCTCTCTTTCCTTTCACTCTCTTCTTCTATTTCTCTTTTCTCTCTCTCTCTCTCTCTCTCTCTCTCTCTCTCTCTCTCTCTCTCTCTCTCTCCCTCCCTTTCACCTCGCTCTCCCTTCTGTCTTTTTCTCCCTTTGGGACAGGAAAGAGAGAAGAAAGGGGGAGAAACCCTTTCTTCCCTGTCCCTTTCTTCTTCTATTTCTCACTCACGTTTTCTCTCTTTCTCCTCTCCTCCTCCTTGTCCTCTCTCATTCTCTCTCTCCCTCCCTCTTTCTTCCTCCTCCTCTCTCTCTTTCTCTTACCCCTATCTCTCTCCTCTTCTCTCTCTCTCCAAACTACCAGATGGGGGGGTAAGAGCCAGTTTGATTACTTGATATTATCTTATGAATAGCAAAAGGAGAAATTTAATTTGTCAACTGGACAGAGTTTATTTGGTTGAATACGTTTCGCAGCTCATCCAAGCTGCTTCTTCAGTTCTGGTCAGATGCTGGTGGACACTGCTTTATATCTGCTTGAAGGGAGGAGCTTAATTACAATGAAAATTACTCTGAGACAACACATATTTAAATACAGTTTCAGTTGGTCAGGTGTGTCTATTCAATATGGAGTTGTTTACAGTTTCTGTTAGTCATGTGAGTCTATTCAATATGGAGTGGGAGTGGGGGAGTAGTTAGCATATCCATTCAGGGCCATGATGGGTGTTTTCACACCTCTGGACATGTCCTGGCTAGTCCCATTGTTTTCTCTGTTTGTTTTGATTTAGGTTTGAGGATAGAGTTATAGATGGGAGACAAATGATGTCTGAGACCTCCATTTCTGTTCAAGGAAGGATTCTCTTTCTTGACAAAAATAGCTTCTTTAACTCCCCTCTCAAACCAGTTCTTTTCTCTGGCCAAGATCTGGACCTCGCTGTCCTCAAAGGAGTGGCCTGTGGCTTTTAGGTGGAGATGTACGGCAGATTGTGGCCCACCCTGGTTTTCCCGTCTGTGTTGATACATCCTTTTGTGAAGTGGCTGTTTTGTTTCTCCAATGTAGCGTTTTTGCCTTAAAGTGTTTGTGGGTTTGAAATAGACTGGGATTTCATGTTGTCTGAAGATCCTCTGTAGTTTTTCGGAAACGCCAGCCAGGTAAGGAATAGTTACACCCTTTCTCCTGGGCTCTGGTTCTCTGTTGTCCTGTTTTTTTGCTCTCTTCGTTTTATTGAAAGCCCATTTAGGATATCCACAAACGGAGAGGGCTTTCTCCACGTGTTGTTCTTCTTTCTCCTTTCCCTCTGTGCTTGTGGGAACCACTTGGGCCCTGTGTTGTAATGTCCGAATGACTCCCAGTTTGTACTGAAGTGGGTGGTGTGAATCAAAAAGCAGATATTGGTCGGTGTGTGTGGGCTTCCTGAAGCCTGAAGATCGCTACCTCCACCGCTACATCGGTAGCAAGGAGGAGACTACTGGAGGATACCAAGCTAGAAGAGAGAACCAAACTTTCACCCGACCAAATCTGCCAACTGCTGGAAATTTGTTTAAGTACCACCTATTTCCAGTTCAGAGGAAACTTCTACAAGCAAATCCACGGCTGTGCAATGGGCTCACCGGTCTCCCCTATCATTGCAAACTTATACATGGAACAATTTGAACAGAGGGCCCTGGCCTCATATCCAGGCACTCAACCCACGCACTGGTATCGCTTTGTTGATGATAATTTCTCAAAAATCAAAATTCAAGATTTGGAACCTTTTACTGCACATATCAATTCTGTAGATCCGAACATCAAATTCACACGTGAAGATGACAAGGACAACACATTGGCCTTCTTAGATTGTGCAGTAACGATAAGAGAAGACCGGCGACTCCAGGTAGAGGTCTTCAGGAAGCCCACACACACCGACCAATATCTGCTTTTTGATTCACACCACCCACTGCAGCACAAACTGGGAGTCATTCAGACATTACAACACAGAGCCCAAGTGGTTCCCACAAGCGCAGAGGGAAAGGAGAAAGAAGAACAACACGTGGAGAAAGCCCTCTCCGTTTGTGGATATCCTAAATGGGCTTTCAATAAAATGAAGAGAGCAAAAAAACAGGACAACAGAGAACCAGAGCCCAGGAGAAAGGGTGTAACTATTTCTTACCTGGCTGGCGTTTCCGAAAAACTACAGAGGATCTTCAGACAACATGAAATCCCAGTCTATTTCAAACCCACAAACACTTTAAGACAAAAACTGGTCCATCCTAAGGACAAAACACCGAGCCACAAACAAAGCAATGTGGTCTACTCCATTCAGTGTAGTGAAGACTGCAGTGAGCGCTACATTGGAGAAACAAAACAGCCACTTCACAAAAGGATGTATCAACACAGACGGGAAAACCAGGGTGGGCCGCAATCTGCCGTACATCTCCACCTAAAAGCCACAGGCCACTCCTTTGAGGACAGCGAGGTCCAGATCTTGGCCAGAGAAAAGAACTGGTTTGAGAGGGGAGTTAAAGAAGCTATTTTTGTCAAGAAAGAGAATCCTTCCTTGAACAGAAATGGAGGTCTCAGACATCATTTGTCTCCCATCTATAACTCTATCCTCAAACCTAAATCAAAACAAACAGAGAAAACAATGGGACTAGCCAGGTCAGGTCCAGAGGTGTGAAAACACCCATCATGGCCCTGAATGGATATGCTAACTACTCCCCCACTCCCACTCCATATTGAATAGACTCACATGACTAACAGAAACTGTAAACAACTCCATATTGAATAGACACACCTGACCAACTGAAACTGTATTTAAATATGTGTTGTCTCAGAGTAATTTTCATTGTAATTAAGCTCCTCCCTTCAAGCAGATATAAGGCAGTGTCCGCCAGCATCTGACCAGAACTGAAGAAGCAGCTTGGATGAGCTGCGAAACGTATTCGACCAAATAAACTCTGTCCAGTTGAGAAATTAAATTTCTCCTTTTGCTATGGATTCTACCTGGACGACTGAGGGATTCTACACACATTATCTTATGAAATGTCCAAAAACAAAACCAATAAATGTTCAACTGGATAATTTCTTATAGTAACTAGACCCTTAAACTTGTTATATTCCAACAAAAATATGCATTTCAATAATACTGATTTATCTGCCTTATGTCTGTATTAAATATGATCGTGATTTCATCTGAAACCCAGTAACAATGTTATGCACTTGTAAGGCGCCTTACAGACTGGTGGAATTTTATTAATCTGATGGAAGAGAGGCTGCCAATCTGCACCATCAGCCCCTCCAGCCACCACACACACACACACACACGCACACGCACACGCACCCCCCCCCCCCCCCCCCCCCCGCATTCATATTAGGCATATTATTGTTATATTATTAGTTATATAGTTATTATATTATTAGTCATATTATTGGTCCGAGTGGGAATCAATCCTCAGATCTTTGTTTTGAGGATGGAGAATGAATGCTTTGGGCCTCTGTTGCCCCTAATACCTAGCACAATATTTTAAGGCCATGTATTTAGTCCTGTCACGATAATTACTACAGTATATTGAGTTATCGTGATAGAACAATATATTTGGAGGGTCAATATTTATTTATGGTACTTTTTCTTTGTACTAAGGGGGCCTTTTTTGTACTTGATTAGACTAGAGAGCTTTGAGTTGTAGATGGTTGAATGAATAACTTCTTGTGTTTAATTCTGCTATTTATTTATTGCAGTTTATGTTTTTTTTTTAACCATATTAGACATGTAGAATTGTTTTTGGGGGGGATAATTCTAGGTTATTAGTTTCAATATTATAATTTATTGGTTATATTTTTCTCAGCGATATATCGAACATGAAAATTTGTTATCTTAAGAGACCTATGTGTACTATACACTCTGGGTCAGTAATATAACCTATGATGACTTTTTCATTCTCTAGTATTTCAGTTTTGTCATGACAGATAGATTTGAACATTTTCTGCTTGGACACGCTCTTTAATTTGCATTACACAGCTCTTCTTCGTCTCATAAATGACATCACTGCATCTCCCATAAAATCTTTGAAATCCTCCCTCCCGCTGTGCTCCCTCTCCATACTTTCTGTGTTTACATGATCAATACACTGTAGAACTCCTGTGTCATGAATGGGACCAAACAGCTCCAGATGACTCAGGACTGCATTGCCAGCCTTCACTATAAATAATGTAAAAGAGAGATTATGCATGGAGCTACCACAAACACGGGCCTGTTTCTTTAAATGCATGTGCTTTCTATTGTGAGTAAAATAAAGAGAGAGACACAGACAGAAGAGTGGTCTGGGCCAGATTAACAGTGGAGGTTTGGAGCGCAGACGTGGTATTAGAATATGTTGGGGTCATTTTGTGGAAGGAGGAAAATTGGAAAACTGAGTAAATCGTCCACACTGAAAAGTATTTAGACGGACTGCAAAAAGGGCTAATAACAATAAAACAAAAACAGTGTAATTGTAATTCTTCAAATAATGGTATTTTTCTGGTAAATTTTACAGTTTATCAACTTTTTGTGTTGCTGAACTTCAACAAAGACATTTCCGGGCTTGCGTAATAATGTCTAAAAAATTGTCATCAGAATTATCTCCCCAAAATATTGAGATTTTTGTCAAATAGATAACCCACTTTCTGACAAATTGATGTGTCATTTTGAACTGAATTCTGTAAATCAATCTGGGATGACTCTGAAAGCGATCGTATTAGGAAGGCTCAAATGAATACTCCAAACTGATTGGTCAAAGCGGGGCCAGATGTGTTGTCATGAGTTTGTGTTATTGTGAGAATTCATCTTGTTGTGCTGGGTTATCAAATGGAGCTTTAGGTATTGTATTGAATAAATCCCTGTTCTAATTGGGTGTTTCCTGTGTTTTGTGCAGCACTTTAAGAAGCAGAGGAGGCTGATCCCAGAGAGGACCGTGTGGAAATACTTTGTCCAACTCTGCAGCGCCCTGGAGCACATGCACTCCAGAAGAGTCATGCACAGAGGTAAAAACACACTGACCACAACTGACCGCTATTGACCACAAATGACTGCAACTGACTGCAACTGACTCCAACTGACTGCAACTGACCGCTACAACCCTGTACACATGCACTCCAGAAGAGTCATACACATAGGTAAAAACATGACAAATACACACAATCTGCACACAACTGTTACATGAAACCATCCTGGGTTAATTAGTTAATAAATATTAATTATACCACAGTCAGTGAGAACTCCAAAGGCTAACTACTGTGTGTTAATTCTGCATAACACACAAGTAGTCCAGCACAGTTAAGTCACTTTCTATGTGCAGTTTTAACTCACTTTGCCTTAAAACTTTGCAGATGCATTAAAACTGCTTAATGCACAGCTCCCCATTTGATGCTTTCATTACTAATGGTAGAAAAGGTTTCAAAAAAGTTACATTACTAATAAAATCTTCTTGCATTCCAGTGGAGCATTCTGTTTGTGTTGGAGAAATGGAATTCATAGAGAAACTGCACAAAGGCACCTGCAGCTGGGCCCTTGTTGACATTTCTGTGTAGACCGCTCCATCTGACTCTTGTTATCAGAGGGTATAATACTCCCTACAGTGGAAACATAGCCAGAACTGAATGAACAATATCACAGTGTGTTGAGGATTTAAGTCTCCAGGTCCTGTACTGATTTGACTGACTAACTTTTTTTTTTTAAATTTTGTTGCAATTTCGATTATTTCACCAGCCAATACTGTGATATTGGTACTTTTACCATTTCTAGTGCCTCATTAAGCCCTCATAGATGATTTAAACGCTTTAGATGCTTCAGTGCTCTCCGTCCTGAGCAGGACATGAGATGGAGATGAGGAGATGGAGATGTGAGGTGTCGGTGGTATAAGTGTGAGAGGAGCTGTTGACAGAAGGATCCTGGCAGGTGTTAAACAACAACTCCACCAAAGCCAGTGTTAATGGGCTCACACGCTCAGCACAATGCACTCCTCCTCCTCCTCTCCTCCTCCTCTTATCCCTCTCTCCAATACAGTCCTCCTCCTCTCCTCCTCTTATCCCTCTCTCTCTCTACAATACACTCTTTCTCTCCCTCTACAGTCCTTCTCCTCTCCTCCTCCTCTTATCCCTCTCTCTCTCTACAGTACACTCTTTCTCTCCATCTACAGTCCTCCTCCTCTACTCCCGCTCTTATCCCTTTCTCCTCTTTACAATACAGTACTCCTCTTATCCCTCTCTCTCTCTACAATACACTCTTTCTCTCCCTCTACAGTCCTCCTCCTCTACTCCTCCTCTTTCTCCTCTCTACAATACAGTCCTCCTCTTATCCCTCTCTCCAGTGTTGTCCTCTTCCTCTCCTTCTCTCCTCCTCTTATCTTCCTATCTCTCCCCAGTACAGTCCTCCTCCTGTTATCCCTCTCTCCTCTCTACAATATAGTCCCTGCTAAAGAAACCTAAGTCTCTGGACCTCTTCTTCCTCTCTCCTCCTTATCCTCCTCTTCTTCACTCCCTCTTTTCTCCTCTTCCCTCTCCACCTTGCCCCCTCTCTTCCCCTTCTCACCTCTCCCTCTGTCCTGTCATCCTTCTCTCCTCTCATCTACACCCCCTCTCTCCCCTTCTCCTCTCCTTGCTCCCCCTCTGCCGTCACTCTACCTCACCCATTGTCTCCTATCCTCTCCTATCTCACCTTTCCTATCACCCCATTCTTCTTCTCTGCTTCTCCTCTTTTTCGCCCCTCCCTCTCTCTCTCTCTCTCGCTCTCTCTCTCTCTCTCCCCTCCTTTAAACCACCCCTCCTTTCCCCTCTCCCCTGCTCTCCCATCCTCCCCTCATGTCTCCCATCTCCTATTCCTGTGCCTCCCTCTCTCTCTCTCTCTCTCTCTCTCTCTCTCTCTCTTCTGCCCCCTCTCCCCCTCTTCTTCTCTCCTCCCCCTCTTCTCTGCCCCTCTCCCACTCCCCCCAACCTCTACCCTTCTCTGCTGCTCTCCCATCGTCTCCTCTTGTCTCCCATCTCCCTCTCCTGTCTCCCCCTTCTGTGCCTCCTCTCTTCCTTCCCTCCTCCACATCTCCACCCCCTCCCCGCTCCCCCTCTCCCCCCTTCACAGGTGAAGTACATATCCGCTCTGCTGGCTCCGATTAGCTTTAGCGCACACTAACTAACCCTGAGCTCAGAGTTAATGGGCACTTAGCAGCAGCAGGCTCATTACACAGGTGTACATTTCAAAGGCCGACGCTGGTCCGGCCCAAATGACTTAAGACGGACGTTTCAAAGCGCCACTTTATTTTTGTGTTAAATGTAATTGATTTATAGAAAGGCCCCGGATCGTTCTCCAGTCCTGTTTAATGGCTAATATAAGGACTGAGTTAATTCCCTGTTGGTTCCATTATTAAGATATGGATAATCCCTTATAATGACGTGGACTCTGTAGGTGCTTTTTATTATGAACTCACTGAAACTTCCAAAGACAAACAGCTCTTTCTAAATAGCCAAACACACATTTATCTAAAGCATAGTTAACATGGCTATATTTAAGATATGACTCAAAATCTTTCCTATTTTTAATTTTGGTCAAGTTTATAATTTTACTTCCTGGTTGGACAGTAGAGATATATTACCTATCAACCATAATGTAAACCATAATGTAAATTAGGGCCAAAACTTGTCCAAATAACACAATAGTTATGATTAGACAAATAAAAGTAAATGATATTGGCTTTATTTTGTTAAATCAATGTTTAAACTGTCAGAAAAGTAGATAATAAACCAGTAGTTTCCTCTAGCTCTAACATTAGCCAAGCCTCACAGCGTCACACACTTCAAATTACTAAATGTCTTTCATGAATTGTTGAGATCGACCTTCACTAAAAAACTTTGATGTGTATTAGATGTAATTTATAAAAAAAAAAAAAAAAAACACAAGTTATGTTTTGGTGACATCAGTGTCTCAAGTAGCAGAGTTTTCGGGGCATGGGAACACAGCTCAACCTTAACCCTTAACCCTGGTCTTGATACCAGGGCCAGTCGGTGATGTTAACGTTATCTAATGGTTAATAGAGAAAAGGATAGTGAAAAACTGACTGGGATAGTCACTGCTTCCACATGGCTTTCATCCAAAAACATGCCAAAATGAACAAAATGGTTTGCCTGGATATAACATTTTGGTTCTCATTTCATCCAATTTGAATGCCAAGGCCTGCTCCTGTTCTAGTCCTGGTTTAGTCCTGGTTTTGTCCTGGTTTCGTTTAAGGCTTAGTCACATTTTTGACAAGGTTTTGATGGCGAATGCATCCTCAAGCATAGGTCAAATTTTTCTACACAGACTTTAACAGTGTCTCTTCTTCTTTGTTTTCTGCAGATATCAAACCTGCCAACGTTTTCATCACAGCGACTGGAGTGGTGAAACTTGGAGACCTGGGCCTGGGACGGTTCTTCAGCTCCAAAACCACAGCGGCTCATTCACTCGGTAAATACTAGTACACACTTTAACATACGCACAAGTACTTTTGCTTATATATTTCCCGGAGCCTCATTCTAACCTTACTTGCCCAACATTAAAAGTGCATTGTGTAACTTTATGGTTGCAAGTCTGTCACCAGAGGGGTCGCCTCTCCACAGATCTGACCTATAACTTGGTCTGGTTTGGTCTCCATGATGATAGAAAGGTTTAATGCCATACTGTGAAACATTCCAGACAAAGAAATAACATCTCCATGGAGAAAAACATTTAACGGACCCTCCGCCAGAAAAGTTACACAATGCACCTTTAACCTACATTATTCCATATCTTCAAGGTGCTGTATCCAATTTTTACAAAACAAACCAGTTCATTTACATTTTTTTTTATAGTGGTCCACACCCAAATTAGTCTATAAACGTTTTTCACAACTTTCAGAAGCCAGAGTGGAGATTTGCAGTCAGTCATTTTAACAACAATTAGCATGCTAGCTGTGCATCAGCTTTATTTCCTGGTTTACACCTTGGTCTCATTTTGACATTATGTGCTGCTTTTACATTATATTTGTAATAGGAGAAACATTAATTGAGTATTGAGTATTGAGTCTATGCCTTAGTATCAAGTTTGAAATTTAAAGGTGCATTGTGTGTGTTTCTGATGGAGGGTCCATCAAATACTTTTCTGCCTGGAGATGTTATTGCTTCGTCTGGAATGTTTCACAGTATGGCATTAAAGCTTTCTGCTCAGTAGCAGTCTTCTTCAGAGTGGTCACGTGATGTTGTGTCCGGTCAGCTGATTTATACAAGTTTTTTCGTGCTGTGTTCCTACCAAGCAGCAAAACACAAAGCAGAACAGGAACAACTCAAAATGGCCATTTCTGACCACTGTAAAAGAAAGAACCACATTATGGACTGGGAAGGAGCAAACATCATTGGGACAGAGGACGGCGCTGGATTAAAGAGGTAATCGAAATAGGGAAATGTGCCCATGGGACTATAATCCAGGACGAGGGGGCTTTTTTACTCTCACACACCTGGGATTCTGTCCTGAGGAAATCCGACTGTAGATGGCGCTGTCATCCTGCCTCCGTCGGTAGAAAAACAGCGCCAAAACCTGTATAAACCTTTCTATCTTCATGGGGACCAAACCAGACCAGGTTACAGGTCAGATCTGTGGAGAGGCGACCCCTCTCACAGTCAGAGTGCCTGTTTTTCTAGGTATTTTTGAGCTATAAAACCACTTGTAATTGAAGAAATGTAAGATAGAGCTTTTTAATGTCATACTGTGGAACATTCCAGGCAGAGCAATGACATATCCATAGAAACAAGCAGGTGATGGACCCCCAACCAAAAAGTTTCACAATGCACCTTTAAGCATAGTACACATACTCACGTCCCCACAATGTAACATACACTCTTCCACACACAAACCACAGTAATCACTCAGAGTTTGTGTTTCATTAGCGAACCTCCAGACCAGGACCTGCCCCCCCCGCCGCCTGTTTGAGCCACTTCCTATTGCCGCGACCTTTGACCCTGGGTGCATTAATGGCAGCGAGGGGCGGCCCGGCACACAGGCATATTGTGGCGCTCCAATAAAACTGTCCCATGTTATAAATGGGCTTGTTATGGGCACTGATGATGGCATGTTTGTCACGAGGAGGAAGTGGCGTGGCGTTTTTTCTTCGTTTTAAAGGTGAGAAGTGCCCGTCTAGCCACGTTAATGAAGACAGATCCTAAAAGGGCTAATTGAACACTTAACTAGGTGATAAAACTGTTACGTTTGTTTTATTATGAAGTTGCGAGGGGGGTTTTTAGCGCCCGCTGTACAATCTGCCAATTTTCATAAAACGTTTAATACAGAGAAATGTGTAAAGCTGATTTGAAGTGTCATAAAACAATGATTTGATAGTTTTAGTTCTTCCAGGAAATACAAGGGCCAAGCTGATAATAAAAAAACAAAACAAAACAGAATGTGTTTTAATTTAATTACTGGAAGCAGGTGTTGTCACAATATTAGAATTTCAGGCTTGATTCTTTGATACTAAGGAAAAGACTTGTACTCAATACTGATTCTGATACCACAATAATAATAAAAAAACACTCTTTCTTCAGACAATAGAATGTGATTTTTGACATTAAATGGAAGTACTTTCTTTTCTATTCCCATGTGGTCTTGTATCTGTGTAATCCCTCAGTGGTCCTGTAGGTTCCATAGTGGTCCATGGGTGTATACTAGTCTATGTGCTCTTATACTTGTTCTGATACAGCTCAACATCATTCTAAAGACATTCACTAGAATTATTTGGATAATTTCAAGGCTGGAATTTCTAAAGGTAAAGGAGCTTTTAACCTGAAAACTACCACTACATGACATCACAAGGTAGAACAGAGCATTTTGGGCTTTGGAGATGTAGACAGACTAATAAAAAAAGATTACTCAAACATGTGTGAATGAAACAAAACACAACTCCAGGTATTTTTTGAGGAGGTAACAACATTATAACTTAGCTTAAAGCTCAGTTGGTAGAGCGATTGTCCACTGATCTGACTGATCTGACTCCAACAGATGAATGCTGTCATTGTGTCCTTGGGCAAGAAACTTAACGTCCTTGCCCCTAGTGTCTGCGTACACTAGTGTATGAGTGTGTGTGAATAGGTGACTGGTTTCTTGTTGTAAAGCGCTTTGAGCCTTGAAGGTGGAAAAGCGCTGTAGAAAAATGCGACCATTTACAAGAGTCCATTTTGTGTAATATAGGACCTTTAAAAAGAAAATTCTTCTATAGTATTCTTCCAGCTCAGAATGTGTATGTCCTTACAGAATATTTAGTTGCCTTATTAATTAAATGCAATAATTAAATTTCTAATTAAACACCATGATAATACCTCAATGTAAACGCCTCTCCTAAAACTTCAAATCAAATGTCTTTCTTCTGATCTTTCTAATCTCGTTTGTTTATTGCAGCTGCCTTTTCTGCCCTTGGCCCTCTCCTCACACCCTCCTCACCAGTGCCTTCTCTCCAGCCTGCTTCACACCCCAAGAAAAACCTGATTATTTTCAAGGATGTGAAATAAAAAAAAAAAAAACTAAAAAAAAAAACACGCACAAAATGGCAGACGGATATAAACGCCGTCATTCGCGCTCTCTCACTTCTGGAAGCCAAGCTGTTTTTGCACAACAGTCTGTTATTGTCAGGGCCTATGCAGAAGCGGAGGAGTCATGTGACTAACTCCAGCCTAAGTACATGTGTGATTGCTCATTAGACGTCAGACACACAGCGCCCTCTTTAGGCTCACTGGGGTAAGGGTCACCTGGAATTAGCATGTCAGTGGGTACATCTACATAGCCACAATTAAATCAGATAACTTGCATAATTTTTTATAATAGTTTCACATGAGTCAAAGGGCATATATGACACTATTTCCTGATCTCTGTTCTAATGTTTCCTCATCACAAACAGACCTGGAGTTGTGGCAAAAAAAAAGGAGAAAATTTAATTTGTCAACTGGACATAGTTTAAGCAGTGTCCGCCAGCATCTGACCAGAACTGAGGAAGCAGCTTGGATGAGCTGCGAAACGTATTCAACCAAATAAACTATGTCCAGTTGACAAATTAAATTTTCTCCTTTTTTTTTTGCCATGGATTCTACCTGGACGACTGAGGGATTTTACATAGACCTGGAGTTGTGTTTTTTGTTTCATTCACACATGTTTAACACACAAACCCTGCAGATTTAGACTGAGCTCTTCCCTCAAATAGAAAACACTCTATTCCACCTTGTGATGTCATCATGTGGTAATACAGGAAGTGCTCCACTGTGTTATTAAACTCCACACACCTTCACTAGAATGATTTGCATGATTTCAGCCCTGGAATTGCCGATCTCTACTGAACTAAAGGTAAAAGGAGCTGTTAACATGAAAACTACCACTTCATGACATCACAAGGTGGAGCATGTAGACAGACTAATAATAAATGATTACTTTCCAGGCATGTTTTTGATGAGGTAACAGCATTATAACACGGCTAAAAGCTCACAAGTTAGTTTGGCGTGTAATATAGAACCTATAAGTGGCAGTTTGTGTGGAAAAAAATGTAAAAGTACAAAAATACAAGAAGAAGCAGTGACTTCTTAATGTATTTTGCTGAAGTATATACAGACGAAAAACCATAATATCATCATAAGATCAGATTTAAACCACAAAAACTATTTTTAAAGCTACAGTATTGTTAAAAAAACATGAGCTGCAGTAAATAAACAGTAGAATATAACACTGCAGTGCTTATGTTACATCTGTAATGAGTCATAAAAGTGATAATTCAACCTTCAATCAAGAACAGCAGAGGCAGAAGTGGGCGGGGCTTAATAAGGTCTGTAACCCTGTGTGTAGCTAGTGCCCAGACAGTGCAGTGATCTTACCCTGGCCCTGACCTCTGACCCTGTCCCCCTCTCACCTGTCAGAGCGGCGGGTGCTGCTCTGACAGGTGCTCTCATTTGTTTCAGGTGACAGACCCTCACCTCTGCCGCATTCACACCTCCTCCATCTTCCTCCCTCGTACATGCACATACACTCTTTTGTGTTCTCTGTCTCCCTCCCATTCCTTTTCTCTATCTTTCTCTTTCCCTTCCTCTCCTCTTCTGTCTATCTCTCTCTTTCTCTCTTCCACTGGCTGATGTTTCTCGCCCTCTTCCACCTCCCCTTTCTCTCCCCCCTCTCTCCTCTTCCTTTCTCCATCTCCTCTCTCTCTCTCCCCTTTCACTCTTTGTCTCTTTCCCACCCCTCTGTCTTTCTCTATCTCTCCCTCTCTCCTTTCTCTCTCTCTCTGTCTCTCTCTCTCTCTCTCTCTCTCTCTCTCTCTCTCTCTCTCCCTCTCCCTGCTCCTGTCACCCCTCCCTCTCTTGTCCTCTTCTGTCTGGTGTGGTGACTCTTACCCAGCAGCAGACTCGGGGGTTGGGGTGAAGGACGAGAGGGAAGAGGTGTGAACTAGAGTTAAAAATGAACA
This sequence comes from Taenioides sp. WSHXM2023, assembly GCA_029959045.1. Taxonomy (NCBI): domain Eukaryota; kingdom Metazoa; phylum Chordata; class Actinopteri; order Gobiiformes; family Gobiidae; genus Taenioides; species Taenioides sp. WSHXM2023. Next base: position 31,330,693 of record CM057095.1, on the reverse strand, counting down.
GAGGAGCCAACAGTTTGTCAGGAGGAAGAATAGTAAGAATAGAAAGAACAGAGGAGCGGATGACAAAGCAACAACTCAAAAACACTGCACAGAACTGAGAAGGCTGGAGGAGAGGAAATCTGAAGATGTCCTTATTTCAGATGGAGGGCAGAAGTCTATATAACTCTATAGGAGCTTCACTGTTTTTGAAATGGATAATCTCATGCAAAAATAGCAATACTTAAAGCTGTACTGTGTAACTTTTTCAGGTGTGAGGGTCCACCACGTGCTTGCCTTGCCTTGCCTGGAATGTATTAAATGATGGGAGTTTTTATTACTTTTATTACCATACAAAACAGGCGTTCTTACACATCTGATCTGTAACTTGGCCTGGCGCACTGTGGAACATTTTAGGTAAAACAATCACATCTCACAATCACAGCAATCACATCAAAATTGGCTCTTGTGAGTTTTAAGCCGTGTTATAATGTTTTTTCCTCCTCCAAAACATACTTGGAGTTGTGTTTTGTTTCATTCACACATGTTTGAGTAGTCTTACATTATTAGTTTGTCTACATCGCCAAAAATCAACATGTGCTCTCATACACGCCCTGTTCCACCTTGTGATGTCATGAAGCAGTAGTTTTCAAGTTAACAGCTACTTTTACCTTTTGTTCAGTAGAAATCAGCAATTCCAGGGTTGAAATTACCCAAATGATGCTAGTGAAGGTGTGTGGAGTGTAAAAGAGAGTTTGAGAAAAGAACTCAGCCTAAATATGCAGGGTTTGTGCATTAAACATGTGTGAATGAAAAAAACACAACTCCAGGTGTGTTTGTGATGAGGAAACTACATTATAACATAGATCAGAAAATAAAGCAATAAAGGCCCTTTAACAAGAGAACCAACTGTGTTATACAACTGTTATTTATCCTTCACATATCTACTTACCAGTTTCCTGTGTAAAAAAGTTCAAACATTATGAGACTTTCCTGCCAAAATCAGCCTGTAAATAGTCTAATTACATCTAATTAAAAGCCCAATTTCAATATAACTATCTGCGTCAATATTCAAAACCAGTATCGGTATCGAAGCATCCCTTGGACTCACAACATATCAATACCAGGAAGTTGCCAGTGGAAAAAAAAAAAAAACTCTGACAGTGTCTATCAGTGCTACACAGTTTTATGTAGAGACTGAAGAACGAAGAGGGAAAAAAATGGCACCCGCAAGTAACAGTGAACCGACTACGAAAGATGACAACATGACAGAAAGAGAGGAGAGAGGGAGGAGAGGAGGGGGAGAGGAGGAGAGGAGTCGCTGTCTGTGTCCCTGTAATGAGACCATAGCAGCAGTGAGCAGTGGGGTCTGGGCGCGTGGATGACAGCTGCAGCCTTGACATGCACGCTCCCCACACGCACACATGGGGTCTGAGGCACGTGCGCGCACTCACATTGTCGCCTATACACATACATTAGTGCAGAGATACAGAGATGTGCAGAGGAGAGTCAAAATGTGCACAAGTTTTACAGACAAAAATGCAAAAATGAGTCAGTGATGGCGGGGAATAGAAGTTACAAGAGTTTTTGAAAGAAATACAGCTTCGTAGGGTTGCAAAATTAAACTACGCTATTTTCTAATATCGTTGCTTTGCCTGGAATGTTCCACAGTATGGTATTACACTTATTTTTTTTAACATTTATTAAATTATGGGAGATTTATTGCTGAAAAATACCATACAAAACAGGCATTCTTACACATCTGACCTGTAACTTGGCCTGGCACACTGTGGAATATTCTAGGTAAAGCAATCACATCTCCATAGAGACAAGCAGAAAAGTTACGTACTGCATCTTTAAGAAAGTACGCCCTTTTTATAATGTAGTTTCCTCATCACAAACACACCTGGAGTTGTGTTTTGTTTCATTCACACATGTTTAACACACAAACCCTGCAGATTTAGGCTGAGTTCTTCTCTCAAACAGAAAACACTCTGTTCCACCTTGTGATGTCATGTGGTAATACAAGGAAGTGCTCTACTCCGTTTTTAAACTCCACACACCTTCACTAGAATCATTTGGATGATTTCAGCCCTGGAATTGCTGATCTCTGCTAAACAAAAGGTAAAAGGAGCTGTTCACTTGAAAACTACAGCTTCATGACATCAGAAGGTAGAACAGAGCATTTTGAGCTTTGGAGATGAAGACAGACTAATAATAAAGGATTACTCAAACGTGTGAATGAAACAAAACACAACTCCAGTGTGTTTTTGAGGAGGTAACAACATTATAGCTCACAAGAGTCCATTTTGTGTCATACAAGATCTTTATGGAACTACTATTGTAAATGATATTCTAGTGAACACAAAAATCAAGTATCTTATTTAGAATCAAAGTAGAGTTTGACCTGTTTGTACAACATTTTCCAGTTTCTTTTCACATAATTAAAAGTTGAAAACACACAGAATTAACCTTTACAGAATCACTTTAAAAATACAGATCTTTAGTTTGCCAAATAAAAATGCAAAAACACATCATGTTCTGAGTATAAGACAAAAGCGGCCTTGTATCTGTCTGTATCCAGTTGGCAGTCATCAGTATAATGCACCTGTAATTAGCACCTGTAATGAGAAGGGTGTTAACGACGAGGGAAGGAAGAGAGGAGCACCTCAGGGAGACCAGGCTGTAAATAATTATTATCATCAAACTCATTACAACTACACACTCAAACTATAACTCTGCTGCTTGAGAATCAGAGGGGACGAGGAGGGTTTGGACAAAGATTTGGCTCCCACTTTTCACAGTTTCATTTGGGAAACATTTTGAATCTAGTGTGTCAAGTCTTAGTTAAGTTTTGTAAATTTATATCAGTGTTATCTGCCCAAGCTTCTTCTGGATCAGTACGACCTGTGGCTGCAGTGTGTTTTGTACCGGTGCGTTCAGGGGCGTCATGTTTACTGAGTCTTAGGGTGTTAAACTAGAGGCGTTTGACCAGTGCCTTAAACTGTAGATAGAGGACACATACACATTTTTCTCATTCTGAGTATATGGACAGCATACACTGCAACAGCTGAGGCGCTCCTTCTAGGTTTAAACCAAATGGATTTCAGCATTGAAACTGGCAACCCAAATGAGAGACTCATGTGAGACTCATTCTGCTTTCTGATTGAATAATCATCTTGAACCACAACACCAAATAACAAAAACTTCCACCGTGTCCAATGTTTTTGTAATTAAGAATAAACCAGTAGGAATGCATCAATACTGATACTGGTATCAAATATTGGCGCCGATTGGGTATTGGTTCCATGATATTGGTTAAGCCGTTATCCGTGTTGAGACTTTAATTGAATGTAATAAGACGATTTACAGGCTGATTTTGGCCTAGAATGTCTCATAATGTTTGAGCCTTTACTCATACTAAGCTGTTCAGTAGTGATGTGAAGGATTAATAAGTTACATAACACAACTGGATCTCTTGTGTCATAAGTTTTTCGTCCCTACATTGCTATCGGTTAATATCAGGTATTGGCAGATACTTAAAGTCAAAGTGTCAACATGTTTACCTCATAACTGGGTACACAGTTTGGTCATCTCTATTGAATTTAAAATAAAAATACAGTTCCTTTAATGCAGATGCAGAGAGTGCACATTGATTGTGTCTTAAAGTGTTCCTTTTACAATTACACACACATTTATGTCTTTATCTTTAATACTCGTTTATAACAATAACAGAAAACAGAATCTTTCCTTAAACGTCTCTCGTATTTGAAATAACACTAACAGTTAGCAAACAGCCGACACCAATTAGTGAACGTAGACAGATTGTCACTTTGAAATCAAGCTACATTAAACTGATCCAACATCATTTAGACTTTTAGTCTTTTATAGTGTATTTGACTCTTCACCTCCCATAGAAAACCTCTCAAATACACTGTTGTCATAGCGATTCCTAATAACGAAAATCAATCCTAGCATGACTGTCAATGTATCTGTATGAATAAATAATGCAACGTTAGCTTAGCATGCGGCGCTGTGTTTTTTTTTGGGGTTTTTTTACATAATAGCGTCCATTTCCTTTTAATCAGCTAATAATTAATGCTAGAGAAGCTTGTTGGGAGCGCACCAAGAGACCTCAACCACCCACCCTCCACGTGCACGCTCCTCTTCACGTGCGCTCTTGTAACTGGCCACAAAAACAAGCTGATGACCAATTAGAAGTCCCCAGGCTCTTGTTTATGCGCTCGGCTCCTCTGTGCAGATGTATTTGTGGAGTGACAGGTAACACTTCGTTATTGCTCCACACGTTTAGGACCAAAGCGCGTATTCTCAGTCCAATTAGACCCACGCTTAAATTAAAAGTGCTGCTTTTTATACAACTTGGGATTTTAAGTATGCGCAGTGTAATAGTTTAGCTAATTGCGTGTAGTGGTGGCTGGGTTTTCACGGGAAAGCATGTACCAACACATCATGCTAATTATTGAGGTTTTTTTGTGTGTATTCTGTAGGATAACTTGCCTGCAGAAGAGTCCACCACTATAGAAGATAATTTGCTTCATCAGATTTTAAATTTTAAATGCTGAATTTCTAAATTTTTTATTTTTATTCTGAATGGCAGCTGGTGAAATTTTAAGTGCACATTTTCAAAGTGTTTAAAATTCAGTATATATATATATAAAAAAGTCACCTTTTAAATATTCAGCACAAATATTTTCATGCCCTTGAATTCAACAGTCAAGGGTTGAGTGCAAAATTCGCAGTGAAATTTACAGGAAAAATCCAAGATGCCAAGGCAGAAGCAATCAATCCAAAGTGATCCAATCCGATCCGAAATGGTGCAGTGAAGCGATCTGATTGGTCAGAATTAGCCTCATCAAAACCTCATCTTTTTTATTTGTTAAGTGTAAACCCCGCCCACAGATGAGCTCGGCCAATAGAAAACAGCCTCTGTCCTTGTCACTCACACAGGATTGATTGCTTCTGCCTTGGCATCTTAGATCTTTCCTGCAAATTTTTTTCACTGCGAATTTAACACTCTGAATTTTGACTTTTGAATTTGAGGGCTGAATATTTAAAAGGTGATTTTTTTTTTTATATATTGAATTTTAAACACTTTGAAAATGTACTTAAAATTTCAGCCGCTACAATTCAGAATAAAAACATGTTTTTTCAGAAGTTTCCATATAGCATACAACTCTATATCTCCATGGAGACAAACAGGTGATGTCAGAGTTACAAGTCTGATCTGAGGAGAGATTAACCTTCCAGAGTCTAAGGCTGTGTCCGAATGTCCATACTCTTCCCTACTTAGGACACTATTTAGGGTCACACCATTTTTAGGTGTGTCCTAATGTCCAGTTGGTGAAAAAGTAGTGCACTCAAAATTTCGCACAATGCACCTTGAAAAGTAGTGGGCATCGGTGGTCACTAGAGTGGTCAATATAGACCACAATGCACTGCGAGAGTCGGGGAACAGCGGTGTACAGCGACAGGAGTTTAACTGGACACAATCCGACTGAATGAAGCAGATAAAAGTGCTGGTTTATGGCTCTGATCTGAATAAAACACAACTAAATAAACCGTTCTGGTGTTAGCGGTGCAAGTTAGTGGTGCTAGTGTTAGCCACTTACCTTAGCTCCACATCTCAGTTCATTTACGTGAAATCCAGCGTGACAAAACTTGTATGATTATTATTACTCCATTAACATTTGTGTGTCAGTCTGATCTGATCATTATTTATGACAGAAATCAAGTTTTATCAGAATAGAGGACTTTTTTTCTCAAACACCAGAGTCACGTGAATGTAGTGAGCTCCATGAATGAGTGCGCTATAGACGTGCTAAAGAGGTTAGCTTAGGTTAGTTTGCTTTATTCGTACCCATAGGTAAATTTGTTTTGCAGATTTAAGAGGCTGGTCCCACATTTCACATTTCATTCATCCACATTATACACAGTAAACACATCTAAAAACACAATTACAAAAAAAGTGTTACAGTGCTCCAATGCAGAATGGTTTTGTTCCATAAATAATTCATTCATTAATTATGGATGTACTTCAAAAACTGCTTCCTTTGCTAATTGCGTCCCTTCAAATTGCGATTTCGTTTCGATTGCATTTAAAGGTCCACTGTGTAACTTTTCTGGTAGATGTTCGGCTTCACTCCATGTTGTATTTTCCTGGAATGTTCTACAGTATGGCATTTCATTCAACTATCTTCACAGAGACAAGCAGGCCACATCACTTGGCCAAGTTACAGGTCAGATCTGTGGAGAAGTGGGTCCGCTCACAGTAAGAATGCATGTCTTTGTGGTAGTTTTGAGAAACAAAAACACTGGTAATTGGATAAATACAAGATATATCTGCTTAATGCCATACTGTGGAACATCCCAGGACCCTCCACAAGAAGAAAAGTTACAAGAAGAAAAGTTACACAGTGCACCTTAATCAGCCCTGTTAATTGAAAGCATTTTGAGACCTGCTTTTGGACTTTTACACTGAAAGCCCAGCATCCAGAAGCTGTGAATATTGAGTAGCTTTGGTTCTAGTGGTGCTATGATGCCCCCTTCCTCTGCCCCCTGTGCCCGCCCCTGTGCCCGCCAGGGTACCCCTCTGCTCTGGAGCCCTGCCAGTCTCTGTGGCACTGTGGGATTCTTGAGTTACAAAAGCAGAACCAGGAAACTTTAAAGAGCAGACCAGACATGGCTCCGACCCTCTGCGCTCACTACTGTTTCAGATCAGCACAGGGCCACGCTAATCACATGTGATCCTGCGTGTTTGTATGTTTAAGAGTGGAGTTTGTGTGTGTGCGCTGTACACACACATACACACATACAGCTTCACTCAGACAGGGCCACAATTGCAGTAGACCATGAACAGTGAGCTAATACTCATCTGTACAATGGGATATAATACTTTTTGTAATACATTAAACCAAAAAACCATGTCATCACAATCAAGCAAAGTCTCTGTTTACTCCATATTTGGTCCTCACATCGTCTCCTCTCTCCTCTTCTCCTCCCTCCTCTTCTCCTCTCTCCTCATCTTCTCGTCTCCTCATCTCCTTGTTTTCTCATCTCCTCTCTCCTCGTCTCCTGCCTCCTTTTCTCCTCTCTCCTTGTCTCCTCATCTTCTCATCTCCTCTCACATTGTCTCCTCGTCTCCTCCCTCCTCGTCTTCTCCCTCCTCGTCTCCTCTCTCCTTGTCTCATCTCCTACCTCCTTCCTCTTCTCGTCCCTCCTCGTCTCCTCACTCCTCTTCTCCACCTCTCCTCGTCTCCTCCCTCCTCTTCTCATCTCCTACCTCCTCTTCTCCCTCCTCGTCTTCTCATCTCCTCTCACATCGTCTCCTCTCTTCTCGTGTCCTCCCTTCTCGTCTCCTTTCTTGTCTCCTCTCTCCTTGTCTCCTTGTCTCCTCGCCTTCTCCTTCCTCTTCTCTTCCCTCCTTGTTTCCTCTCTCCTCATCTCCTCCCTCCTCTTCTCCACTCTCCTCGTCTCCTCCCTCCTTTTCTCCTCCCTAATCGCGTCCTCATCTCCTCCCTCCTCTTCTCCTCCCTCCTCATCTCCTCTCTCCTTGTCTCCTCCCTCCTCTTCTCCTCATCTCCTCCCATAGAATTTTGCAGTGATTTTAATTACTGATTAGAAATAAAATGTGCTTTACGAAATTTTTTCCCCATGTATTTGAGTGAAGTTGGTCTTGGCCCAGTATATGCATATACATACAGGTCAATGTGTGTAGAGTCCCTCAGTCGTCCAGGTAGAATCCATAGCAAATGTAGAAATTTAATTTGTCAACTGGACAGAGTTTATTTGGTCAAATACGTTTCGCAGCTCATCCAAGCTGCTTCCTCAGTTCTGGTCAGATGCTGGTGGACACTGCTTTATATCTGCTTGAAGGGAGGAGCTTAATTACAATGAAAATTACTCTGAGACGTATTCGACCAAATAAACTCTGTCCAGTTGACAAATTAAATTTCTCCCTTTGCTATACAGGTCAATGTAAGTCATTTGTCTGCATCTGATTAAAAAGTGCTTGTTAGGATTCTCGATGTTGTTAGCTTTACTGTCACGGCAAAACTCTGCAAAGTTATGAAAAGTGCTTAGAAACTCATCATGGTGAATAATTAGAATGAGAGGAATACATGAGGTAAGTGAGGAATAACTTTGTGTCATTTGCAAACCATTTAAAATGAGCTAGTTGAACAACAAAAGTGCAGAAATATCACTTTATACTATTATTTTTAAGATTACACTAGATGTTTCTGCTCATTTTTTTTAACAATATTTAAATAAATAGTTTAATAAATATCAATTTTTAATATATATCGCCCACCCCTATTACCATTATGGGGTGTCATTTGGTAAAGTGTATCTGAAGGCTGGCGGTTCGAACCCTGCTCTCAACATAAACATCACTGGTTGAGCAATCAGATCCACTGACCCACAGGTTGGCAGTGTGATTCCAGTGATTGCTGTTGTTGTGTCCTTGGGCAAGACACTTAACCCACCTTGCCCCTAGTGTCTGTGTACACTGGTGTATGAATGTGTGTGTGAATGGGTGAGTGGTTCCTTGATGTAAAGCACTTTGAGCCTTGAAGGTGGAAAAGCGCTGTAGAAAAATGTGACCTTTACCATTGCAATGCCCCTTAATTAAATTCCTTAATACTGTCCAAAATACTGTCATCAGTGCAACAAATGTAATGCTGTATTTAAAAGTGCACTTTTCTGGTGGACTGTGGACTAAATGTTCCAGTGTGTCTTTAAACAAATCCCAATAGAGACAAGCAGATGATGTCACCAGGCCAGGATCTTTTACAAGTAATAGAAAAACGCTTGTAACTGAATACATGCGAGGAGTCTAATAATACAGTTACACAGTGATCAGGAGGTGGCTCTGACTTTGTAACACATTGTATCTTCAAATATTTGTCTCCATTTTTAATCCAAACACCGATGTGAATGATATCTTAAATGACCACAGAATTACAGTCAATACAAAGAGTCCAATAGTGAGAGTCCTATGACAGTACACACACTTACACACAGCACAGATCCAAACCACAGCCCCCTTCACATCTCAGGCTCTAGTTATTTTTCTCTGGGCGAGTTTTCAAACCTGGTGTCACAGTTGGAGACAGTTGCTCCACTCCTCTGCTGCATCTCCCTGCACTCTACGTGATATTGATGAAAAATGCTAACAATGCCTGTCTTTTTGTCCTCTGCTCCCCCTCTCTTTCTCTTTCTCTCCTCTTCCCTCTCTCTCGGCTGTAGTGGGGACTCCTTACTACATGTCACCGGAGAGGATACATGAAAACGGATACAACTTCAAGTCTGACATCTGGTCTCTGGGCTGCCTGCTGTACGAGGTAAACTCCTGGTTGTGTGCTCGGCTGTCAGCGTGTGTGTTTGTGCGGGTGCGTGTGTGTGTGTGTGTGTGTGTGCGCGCGCGTCTGACTGAAGAGACACAGACACAAGCAGCTTATCACAGGAACTCAAAATAACACAGCAGGATCAGGACTAAAGAGCATCATGGGAGATTGGTGGATTTTCAGAATTGGGAAAAATGTACAGTATATGTTATGATTTGGGAAGTTGTGGATGAAGAACTCAGTTTTGTTACTTAAAGGTGTATTGTGTAACTTTTTTGGTGGAGGATCTGTCAGATGTTTTTCTCTCTAGATGTTATTGCTTCATCTGGAATTTTTCACAGTATTCTTTAATTTTCTAAAAATCTCTGCAAAATACTTTTTTACGCTTTTCTCCATGGAAATGTTATTACTTTGTCTGAAATGTTCCACAGTATGACATTAAACAGATCTATTTATGTTTATTCAATTACAAATGGTTTTATAGCTTAGAAATACCTAGAGAAACAGACATTCTGACTGTGAGCGGGGTCGCCTCTCCACAGATCTGACCTGTAACTTGGTCTGGTTTGGTCTCCATGAAGATAGAAAGGTTTAATGCCATACTAAAACATTCCAGACAAAGTAATAACATGGCCGTGGAGAAAAGCATCTGATGGACCAGAAAACTCCACCAGAAAAGTTACACAATGCACCTTTTAGTAAAAATACAGATACAGGGGCAAAAAATCTACTTAAGTACAAGTATTGAAGTACCTGTTTAAAAATGTACTTTAAGAGTAAAAACTAAAAGTATTTTGCATTGATTTTTAGAAAAATGAAAAGAGAGTTTTCACGAGACTAACATTTCAAGCTCGATTTGGATACTTCCATGGGGCAAAAATCCAAATTCCATACTACAGCTTTATTTAAGAGGGAGTGAGGACGTTAATAGTTCCTAAACCTGAATCATTCTTAAAGGTGCATTGTGTAACTTTTCTGGTGGAGGGTCCGTCATATGCTTTTCTCCATGGCGACGTTATTGCTTTGTCTGGAATGTTTCACAGTATGGCATTAAACCTTTCCATCTTCATAGAACCAGACAAAGTTACAGGCCAGATCTGTGGAGAGGTGACCCCGCTCACAGTCAGAATGTCTGTTTTTCTAGGTGTTTTTGAGCTATAAAACCACCTGTAATTGAATAAATGTGAAGTAGAGCTGTTTAATGTCATGCTATGAACACTGCAGGCAGAGCAATGACATCTCCATAGAAACAAGCAGGTGACGGACCCCAACCAAAAAGTTACACAGTGCAACTTTTAAATAAGTCCATTGAACTGCCGTATCTCCAAAACAACTATTGCACTATTATCCATGTTTTGATATATTTCCCATTTGTACCATGGTCTGGTCCTCTGCTCCTGCTCCTGTCTCTGCCCCTGCCTCCTCCCTTCACCTCTGTGTCATGAGGGATGCTGGTGAATGTTGAGCTCAGACCAGTGCAGAGAGCTGACATCACATGTGTTTCATATGAGCTCCAATCTCCACCACTGACGGAGCTGGTTAGAGCTGAGAGGACCAAAGACCACAGTCAGAGGAACAACATCTACGGTAGCTTTCAGGGCCTGCAAGATTAGAATGCTATTTGATAAAAAATAGCTAAAAAAAATACAAAAAAGGAACTGTTTTACATTTAAGGGGCTCATATGACGCTATTTTCTGATCTCTGTTCTAATGTTGTTTCCTCATCACAAACAGACCTGGAGTTGCGTTTTGTTTCATTCACACATGTTTAACACACAAACCCTGCAAATTTAGGCTGAGTTCTTCTCTGTGTTCCACCTTGTGATGTGATGTCATGTGGTAATACAGGAAGTGCTCCATTGTGTTTTTAAACTCCACACAACTTCACTAGAATAATTTGGATAATTTCAGCCCTGGAAAGTCCAATTTCAACTGAACTAAAGGTAAAAGGAGCTGTTGACTTGAAAACCACAGCTTCATGACATCACAAGGTGGAACAGAGCATTTTGAGCTTTGAGATGTAGACAGACTAATAATAAAGTGTTACGCAAACATGTGTGAATGAAACAAAACACAACTCCATGTCTGTTTTTGACAAGGTTTGACAAGGCATTAGAACATGGCTTAAAGCTCACAAGTATCCATTTTGTGTAATATAGAACCTTTAAAGATACAATGGGTTACTTTTCTGGTGGGGTTATGCCACTTGCTTGTCTCCGCAGAGAAGTTATAGCTTTGCCTGGAATGTTCCACATTATATATAACATTAAACTTATCTATCTTGATTATCAATTACACATGTTTTGTACTGTAAAACTGTATGCGGGGTCACTCCACAGATCTGACCAGTAACTTCAACTGCAAGATTTAATGTCATATGGTGCAACTTTTCTGGTGGAGTGTCTGCTGCCTGCTTGTCTCCATGGAGATGTTATTACTTTCCCTGGAATGCTCCATGGTATGACTTTAAACATATCCATCCAGCATTTATTCTTTATAGATGTTTCTATTGCTCAAAAACACAAACATTCCTTCTGTGAATAGAGGTGCCTCTCCACAGATCTGAACTGTAATCTAGTGTAGTGCTGTAACCTGCTTGTCTCGTTTGTAATTGAAAGGTTTAATGCCATACTGTGAAACATTCCAGACAAAGCAATAACATCCCCATGGAAAAAAGCGTTTGATGGACCCTCCACTAGAAAAGTTACAAAATGCACCTTTAAGAATGATTCAGGCTTAGGAACTATTAACCTCCATACTCCCTCTTAAATAAAGCCACAATATGGAATTTGGATTTTGTTTGGATTAGTATCCAAATCGAGCTTGAAATGTTAGTCTCGTGAAGACAACAGTGCAAAAGTATTTCCCTAAAAAATACACTTCTGTCTATACCTCCCTCCCCAAGATGGCAGCCTATTTAACCACTTTAATGTTTAACCTTTCCAGCACCTTTGAATCCAGTGCACTTTTTTCTGCGAAACACTCAGCGGTCAAGGCAACATCCGCGTTTTCCTCCCTCCTCTGAAACCCCAGGAGACGCTGATCACTTGGACTGCATTTTAACACAGCAGTGACTACACCAGGCACACACAGAGCCCCAGGCGCGCTAGCTGTACGGCACGTTAGCATGTGCACGCTAGGCAGGTCAGGGCCGCTAAGAGGCTAGGAGACCCCCACTGTTACATGCTAATTAGTTCTCCCACAATGCAATGTGGTGAGGCTAGGTAAAGCAGCAGTGTCTATAGGTTAGTCTGTTTTATATAGTTATGATATATATAGGATTCCAGTGGTGGTATGAATAAAAACATCTAAGAGGTTGTGCCCCTCCAGGTGAGCAGGTGGCAGCGTTGCATTCTCTCAAAGGTCGTGGGTATTTTTATGAAAGTAAGTTGTGATTAGAAATGTGGAATAAATATATAAATACAGGGTAAAGGTGGAAAAATGAGTAGTAAGATTGAAAAGTGAGCATATTTAAATTCACAAGCGGAGGTCTGGAGACAAAAGCAGGTCATAGATAGGGTTTAGTCTGGCGGTTTTGAAGAGTTTTATGGAAACAAAAGCATAAAAAAGAAAAAGGAATTGTACAATATGGGAATAGTAGCTTATTACAATTTTTCTGAAACATAATGTAAATGCAGTTTATGTTTTAACAGTTAAACAAATACAATTAAAATTGGATTGCATATGCTGTTTTATATTTGATGAACCTTCAGATAATTTGACTTGCTCTGTCTGGGAAATGGTAGTATATCATAAGCCTGTCACGATAACACATTTTAAAGTGTATAAAAGAAAATATAGATGATAAACGATAATATTAAAAATGATTATCACAAAATGGCTATTCTAAATGTACTATGTATTTAAAAAACACGAACTGCAAAAGATAAATAGATAAACTGTTTATTTCACTTATTAAAACTAACCAAAATGTTCCAAAAAAAAAAAAAAGGTTCCATGATAAAGAAATTATTGTTCCATCTGTTATTTATTTATTTATTTATTTGAGCGTAATTTTCTGTACATTGCAGTAAGTGCATTGTCATTTAAGATCATAGCCGAGGTGCTCAAAATTAAGAAAAAAATTTCCTACCCCCTATTCCAGAAATTAGTATATACTAATATAGTATATATGTGTGTGTATATGATACAGTAAATGATTCCTAAAAGCATGCAACAGAACAACAGAAATAATAATTTGTTGACCCATAAGAATGATCACGACAGGCCTAGTGTAGCACAGGCTCCTCTGGTTGGGAAACACTGCTCCACAGTATACGTCTGTTTATTCTTCATGCGTCTTCAGTCTGTTGGCGTATTATTTTTGGATGATTCTGTTTTGGCCTGGCTATCACAGTCAGAATGTCTGTTTCTCTAGGTATTTTTGAGATGTGTGTAGAATCCCTCAGTCGTCCAGGTAGAATCCATAGCAAAAGGAGAAATTTAATTTGTCAACTGGACAGAGTTTATTTGGTCGAATACGTTTCGCAGCTCATCCAAGCTGCTTCTTCAGTTCTGGTCAGATGCTGGCGGACACTGCCTTATATCTGCTTGAAGGGAGGAGCTTAATTACAATGAAAATTACTCTGAGACAACACATATTTATTTACAGTTTCTGTTAGTCAGGTGAGTCTATTCAATAGGGCTGAACGATTTTAAGAAAAAATTGAATTGCGATTTTTCTGGCAAAAATGGCGATTTCGATTTTATCCAAGATTTTTTTCAGTGCACATGAACATTCGCAAGCATCAGAGAAACTTACATCATACCATTCAAACACTAAATTCCATAACTGTAATGCAAGAATGAAAACGCATGTGGCTCTTTCATCGTTCTGTCGTGGCGCCCTGTGACTTTGGAAAATAATAATGAGTATTTAATTACATTGTATTTTTATTTTAGTTTGTTCGTTTTTAAATGTAAATCTAAAACTGTAGACAATGGTAATCTTGTAACACTTAAATAAAACGTTTTAAATATTTTTGTCGCTCAAAACATGCGTCAAAGCCGAGACTGATACACAATGTACATGCGATAAAATGATGACAGAACACAGAAGCAGACGCATTTTTGGTTCTGCGGGTGGATAATTTAAGTTTGGATTTTTATTTCCTACGAGGAGGACTCAAATAATAATGTGTTTAATGCAGCTTTGCGTACATATGTTTACGTTATACAGAAGCGAAACTTAAAACCACATGGCTCATTTGCATAAACTATAAGCACAGCTCGCTCCTTGTGCCGCTGATGCGGTCAGCTTCTGTCGGACTAAAGGGCAGGACTCAGTGGAATATGCGTGTTCTTTCTGTGACTGAGGGATGTTCTGCCTATGGTGAGTCTGTTCTGTGCTTCTATCACGTTGGAGATGTTCATGTTAAACTTTTCAGAGATTATACGTGTGCAGGTCGTACGTGTGCAGCGCAGTTCTTTATTTCACTCATGCACTTTATTTATGTTGCTACTGTTGTGATGAAAAGACTGAAAGGTGTAAATAATTCTCTTCAGACTCATGCTTATGAGCTGTAGTGGAAGATGGTGCTTGTTGTAGTCCGTTTTCTGGGAGTTGTAGTTTTGCCTGTAGTTCCCTGGTTAGCGCTGGTTTAGAGTCAAAAGGGTTTTGTGGCTCTGGGTGTTTTCTTTTCTGTGGGAGACGGTCCAAATGGCTCTTTGAGTATTTAAGGTTGCCGACCCCTGCGCTAGACGTTTCACTGGACTTTCTCGCCGTGCACTCGTCATGCAAATGCGCGTATGGCTGTATAATTTGGTCGTGTTTCCACTGGATGTGGCAACTTTAGCACAATGTGTTTTGCACAGCACCTGTTTCTGATGTTCGTCTGCAGCCTCAAACCCGAAATACAGAAAAATGACCGACGTGCTGTTTTTCTTTGGGTTCAAAACCCCAGACTCCACTTCTGGTCCCGCTAAAGTCATTTCTGAAACTGATGACCAGCTACACTGATTGGAGTCGAGAACACGTGACCTGTGCTGTCGCTTCTGATTGGTGAGCTCAGCAGCGCGGCAGGGAGGCGACGTACGTGTGTGAAATAGTTGACGAAACAAAACCTGGGTCAGTCAGGAGTGCTGCAAAAAACCGTAGCTTTAACGATCCCAAAATTGTGTTGTCTGAGATTGCGATTTTCGGTCTAAAACGATAGATCGTTCAGCCCTACTATTCAATATGGAGTGTTTACAGTTTCTGTTAGTTAGTTGTGTCTATTCAGTATGGAGTGGGAGTGGGGGAGTAGTTAGCATATCCATTCAGGGCCATGATGGGTGTTTTCACACTTCTGGACATGTCCTGGCTAGTCCCAGTATTTTTGAGCAACAAAACCACCTGTAATTGAATAAATGTAAGGTAGAGCTGTTTAATGTCATACTGTGGAACATTCCAAACAGAGCAATGACATATCCATAGACACAAGCAGGTGAAGGACCTCCAAAAAATGAAAAAATGATATGCACTATTAGCATGCTAGTTTTCGTTAGCATTAGCAGGACTATCTTGTTAACATTCTTAGGACCATGAACGCTTGTACTGATCACAGGCTCCTGAAAATGTGTTCTTTAAATCCTTTTTGTGTTTTTTCATTGAGTTTTCAGACAAGTTTTTGCTAATGTGTGCTTTGTGTCACTGTGGTAACTCCTAAACATTCCACCATGAGAGATACATGTAGAACACCCCCAGCGTGACGTCACTGCAAAGTATCAATAGTGTCAGGAAAGTTAGCATTTATAGGGCTAAAAGCTATAGAGCTAATTGTCTGTAATTAAGAGATATGTATTCACAGGTTTCATCTTTCTGTTATATGCAACATTTTAAAGAGTTTTTCCCCATTTAAAATAAAATAATGTGTTGTTTTAAATTGTTAATCACTATTGTAACTCTCAAAATTTTTCATAATTCTGAAACTCGCGGATAAAACCTGTAAACCCTGTTATTTTACAACTCAACACATGAATTTCAGGCACATACATAGCTTTTGGGAGTGTTCACACTTACACACACTAGTCTTGGTTTAGTCTCAGTTTAGTCCTGATGTAGACTTGGTTTGGCCCTGTTCTAGGCTTGGTTTATTCTTGGTTTAGTTCTGGTTTATTTCTGGTTTAGTCCTGATGTAGACTTGGTTTGACCCTGTTCTAGTCTTGGTTTAGTCCAGGTTTAGTCCCAGGTTTTAGTCCAAGTTTAGTTCCTGGTTTAGTCCAGGTTTAGTTCCAGGTTTAGTCCTGGTCTAGTCCCAGTTTAGTCCTGATGTAGATTTGGTTTGGCCCTGTTCTAGGCTTGATTTAGTCTTGGTTTAGTCCTGGTTTAGTCCTAATGTTGACTTGGTTTGGCCCTGTTCTAGTCCTGGTTTAGTCCTGGTTTAGTCCTGGTTTAGCCCTGGTTCACTCCCGCTTTAGCCTTCATGTAGACTTGGTTTGGTCCTGTTCTAGTCCTGGTTTAGTCCTGGTTTAGTCCTAGTTTAGCCCTGGTTCACTCCCGCTTTAGTCCTGATGTAGACTTGGTTTGGCCCTGTTCTAGTCCTGGTTTAGTCCTAGTTTAGCCCTGGTTCACTCCCGCTTTAGTCCTGATGTGGACTTGGTTTGGGCCTGTTCTAGTCCTGGTTTAGTCATGGTTTGTTTCCTGGTTTAGTTCCAGGTTTAGTCCTGGTCTAGTCCCAGTTTAGTCCTGATGTAGACTTGGTTTGACCCTGTTCTATTCTTGGTTTAGTCCAGGTTTTGTCCTAGGTTTTAGTCCAAGTTTAGTTCCTGGTTTAGTCCAGGTTTAGTTCCAGGTTTAGTCCTGGTCTAGTCCTAGTTTAGTCCTGATGTAGACTTGGTTTGGCCCTGTTCTAGTCCTGGTTTAGTCCTTGTTTTGATGAAGTGAACATATTTTTCGTACACCATCCTCCCTGTAGTGCACCATCTCTCCTCTCTCCATTGCACATAATATAAACCACAGTCTCCTCTCCTCCCATTGGTGTGCATTGATTTGTGCTGGAGTCTGTTCTGTTCTGTTGTGTTTCCATGGCGCCTGAGGGTCTGGTCGGGGGTCTTCGGGGTCTCTTCGTCAATAGCTGGTCATTGTTGGGGCGTCCATCTTTATCTGTGATTCTCTTTCATCCCTTGCTCCCCCTGCTCCGGTTCATTACACCAGCTGACCTCGGCCCGTGCCCCAAACCCATCTCCACGGCACCCATGGGTAACAGGTGGAGCCCCCGACGCCCGCTCTGACCATGGGGTTAAGCTGTGGGCACCAATGGTGTACTTGATAAATTGGAGGTTTTCTGGTTGTTTTTTGTGATAGTCATAGGGATGTTCTGAGCGAAGGAAATATCTTAAAGGGCCTATTTTAAAGTAAAGTGATTCTTGTGAGATTTTAGCCGTGTTATAATGTTGTTTCCTCCTCAAAAACACACCTGGAGTTGGGTTTTGTTTCATTCATACATGTTTGAGTAACTCCCCTCTTCCTTCTCCCTCTCTCTTGCCTCTCTCTACATTCCTCCTCCCCTCCTTTCCCTTTTCTCTCCTTCCCTCCTCTCTCTCTCCTCTCATACCCCCCTTTCGTTCTCCTCCTCCCCATCTCCTACCTTCCTCCCCTCCTTCTCCCTTCTCTCTCACCAGATGCATATCTTTAAATAAATGACAAAGTGGCACTCCTTCCACATGTGCATATATATATTAAAGCTCCATCATGTAACTTTTTATCCAAAAATAGACAAATGAAAGTATGGTTTGTCATTCTGGTTGTTTTTATTGCACTGAAAAACATATGACCTTACTGTGAGTGAGCTTGCATTTCCACTAACCTGACTCTTATTTGTCTTGGAGGAGGGCCTTCTGCCTGTTTTCATAGGAATGTTCCTTTGGTTTAATCTTAATAATAACAGTATTAGGGATGCACCGTTCAGCTTTTTCAGTTCTGATGCCGATATCGATACTTTGACTGTAAATATCCCGATATGAACCGATACCACTGTAGGGATGGTAAATGGCAGTTATTTCATTAAAACACAGTTCACTTATTAGATCCAGTTGTGTTCTGTTATTTATACTTCAAATGACTACTGAACAGGTTAGTTTGAATACAAGTGTAAACATGAGTCATTCTATAGACCAAAAATCTCCCTGTAAATCGTCTTATTACATCCAATTACAGGGCTGAACTGATATCATGGAACCGATACCAGACCTAGCTCATTTTTAAGTATTAGTGCCAGTATTCCATACTCGTATCAGTATCCGTATCCTAAAATAGTATGGCATAAAATGTATCTGTCTCCATGGAGAATGTTCCTTAACTTTCTATTTCCATGGAATCTTGCAGCTGACGTGCCACCTCCAGAAAGTTACATGGTCTAGCTTTAATTAAACTCTTCCAGGAGCATCAACATACAACTAATACAAAAATAATAGAATTTTAACTAAAAAAGCCTATATCTCCAGATTTTGATTTCAAAATCTTAATTGACAATTCCTGGAGAGACTTGGATTATGGTTTAACTCAGCCGTGTTCAAGAATGGGTAAAATGCAGAGAACTTTTGGCCCTCGGAGACCATAAAGGCTAACCTAAACTTAAACCTTGTCTAGAAGCATCTACATTTTAGAAAATAGTGAATAATGAACTTCAAAACTAATAAAAAAAAAAAATCAGTGCATTTCAGAACATTTGTGTAGAGCACTACAGAGAACTACAGTGTTAGTGGGTTTTGTACATAGTAAGAATCATTCATATTTTGTTTTTCAATTAGGATTATATCTGCAAAATAACTGTGAGTGTCAGTGTTTTAGAGAATAGTGAACTATGCAAAAATAAACCTGATTCCATTTCAGTTAATCCTTCAGTCTTAATTGACATTTCCTGGAGAGCCTGTTTTCTCTGGACACAGCTCGTCTCATTTGGCTTCATTCATTTGAACACAGCTCCTCGTCACACTGAGGTTTAATGTGCCCATGTTTTCAGACTTCACAGGCATCACCACCCTTTATCAGTTTTCCTCCAAAGTTCACCCACTCTTCTCCTCTTTCATTGCGTCGCTCTATTCTTCCTTTTATCTCTTGGCAGTGTTGAACCAGCACACCCTCGTCTCCTTTGGGTGCAGGTGTATTTTTAATGATGGTCCCCGCTCTGTGACTTAACGCCTTGATTAATATATGATCATAACGATGCATGAGGAACCAATGCGTGTATAAAAAGTCCAGACCTTCGGCTTTGAAACATGAAAATGAGGATTCAAATGGACTTTAATATGTTTTATTTGTTTATAATGGGGAGGTTATGTTGCTATAGTTACGACATAGTTTTTTTTTTGTTATAATTTACTTGCTGTTTTTTCTGTTTTTATTTTAAAAAGACACAGTTTTTAATTGAGATGAGGGTTTTTTTGTTGGACTTCTTGGTGAATTAATAATAATAGTTCATTAGTCTTACATAGTGCTTTTCCAGATGCTCAAAGTCGCTTTACAATTTCGTTTATTATTCATTCACTTTGTACTTTTGTAGCCACAGATGCCCTGGGGCAGGCTGGCAGAAGCGAGGCTGCCAATCTGCACCACCCCTCCGACTTCCACCATCACTCACACATCACATCACGGGGGGGTGACAGTAGCTCAGCCGGTAGAGTGTTTGGCCACTGAGCCGAAGGTTGGCGGTTCAAATCCCTAGACATAAACTTGACATAAACATCATTGGTTGAGTGGTCAGGTTCCAGCTCCCACAGATGAATGCTTTTGTTGTGTCTTTGGGCCAGACACTTAACCCCCCTCGACCCCAGTGTCTGTGTACACTGGTGTATGAATGTGTGTGTGATGTAAAGACCTCTAAGTGCCTTGAACGTGGAAAAGCACAAAAAAAATGTGACCACTTACCCTTCGCCATTCATGTTAGGCAATGTGGGTGAAGTGTCTTGCCTAAGGACAGAATGACAGTTTCCACTAGAGACACTGCTGCTCCACGGTGGCACCTGATTTTCCCAGCGGTCTCCCTTCCAAGTACTAACCAGGCCCAGTCCTGCTGAGCTTCAGAGATCAGACGAGATCAGACTTTGACAGGGAAGCCACAAACTCTGCATATTACACGTTAGTTTATGTACATTGCACAATAAATCCTTAACTGAAGATCTGATGAGCTGAGTGCAGTGTTTTGCCATTTATAATATAGAATTCTTCTTCATGCACTTAATTTAGCAAGATATTAGATACAGGAGCACTCTACAGATTTATGACTGTTGACTTTAGTTGGTACATTTCTTAGTTTAAAGCACTGTACCAAATTTTTTCCGTCTTTAAAACTTGATAAACCAAGCAAGTTAATTTTAAACAGTTTGCAGTGCTCCAAAGTTCTTCCTCACTTACCTGATGCATTCTGAGCATCCTAAATATTCATCATGATGAGTTTATGAGCGCTTTTCACAACTCTCAAAGCTAGAATTCTAAAGCATTTCCAGATCATTGAACAATTAAATGCTTGTAATTAGATGCATACAGTGCACAGCAGACCTCAAGAGCTGCTTGTACTATATATCTGTAGGGATGTAACAATAACAGAAATATCGTGATACCGTATCATCAAAGGTCTCACAATAATATCATGGATCATCACAATATACCGAATTACAAGTCTCTTTGCTTAAATTCATTGCTATGGTGCAGCATTAACTAAAAACAGTGAGAACTACATATCCCATGATCCTTTGCTTTGTTTCAGTCCAATCTACATGATTAAATAACTGTTATTAAGCACTTTTAAATCTTAATTATTTGGACTATGATAGAAAAGTAGCATATTCACATTTTTGTTAGCCTCCACAAAACATTAATAATAAAATATAGATTAGGATATTCTTACATCTTTAAACATAAATAAATGCATCCTTTTGCTCAAATACATGGGGAAAAAATCAGGTCTTTAAGTGACGTCAGCATGATATTACTGTTACTAAACATAAAAAAGGAAAAAGGAAAGGAAAGAAAGAGGGGAAGAAAAAGAAAATGTATTTAAATTATTATTAAACCTATTATTATTTTAAATTATGCTTTAAGGCTGTAGCAAAAAGTAAAAGATGATGAAAGATAATGATGATGGTAAAAATAATAATTAAGTAAAGTGTTCATTTTAATAAAATGGGGGGAAAAAACAAAAGGAAAATGAAATTATAAATAGGCCAAAATATAAATATAAGAGGCCTGGAGTGTGGTTATGCTTTTATTTTTATTTACCTAAGTGTGTGTGTGTGTGTGTGTGTTTTTAATAAAAAAAAAAAAAAAAAAAAAAATGAGCTGACTAGATTGAATTTATT
>CM057095.1:31214076-31304076 GCA_029959045.1 Taenioides sp. WSHXM2023 | reverse complement strand
CCATGATGTTAAACCTAATAAAAACTAGCAAGCTAAATGTGCACTTCCTGATTATACAACAATAATATGCAGACTTATTTTGACCTCAAGAGCTGCTTATACAATATATCTGTACTGGAGCAAGACAAAATTTGCTCAAATACATGGATGAAAATCGGGTACAGGGCCATTAATGCAAGGCCATTGCGGTATTTTGATAGAAATGTTTTAAATCTGACTGTTTCGAGTCTATTTAACACAAACAACATTTGTAACAGCCCAGATGCCCTCCGATACACCCCGTAAATCTTGCTAAATGACACTTGTGGCAGTGTGAATGCTGAGACTGCTTCTGTCTGTGCTCTGTGCTTACCACAATAATAAAAATACTCTTTCTTTAGACAATAGAATGTGATTTCCAACATTAAATGGTAGTACTTTCTTTTCTATTCCCATGTGTTCTTATATGTGTGTAATCCCTCAGTGGTCCTGTAGGTTCCATAGTGCTCCATGGGTGTATACTAGTCTATGTGCTCTTATACTTGTTCTGATACAGCTCAACATCATTCTAAAGACATTCAGGAAAGGTTCATTTCTGTCCAGTCAATGGGATTTGAATATAGATACCTAGTTTCGATACTAGTTTGAGTTTCTGATTTTCAGTACTTTTGAAACACTAAATATTATTCCAGTATTAGCTGTTATCGTCCCTCTCTGCGTTTAAACAGAAATGGACTCAGACTCTGGTTTTTTGTGTTTTGTTTCAGTGCATAGAAGCATTTCCTCCCTGCTCCAGCGAACTGAAAAATGCACACTGCTTGTTTGGGCTGCTCCTCTATCCACTCAGGCTCCACTCAAGCTTACCCCTGTTCACTGGAGCAAAACAGACAAAAACAATACATAATTCAACCATTTGTTTCACACTTTTTCACAAACTGGAATTTTTTGGACCGGTTCTCGTTAATTTATGGCAAAAATGAACAAACACATGGATTTTTAAGTTGTAGGATGTATGTTAAGAATTGGTTTTAATGCATCCCTAAGCATCATATTGTACTGTATGGAAGAGAGCAACTTTGGTGTTTTTGCCTCCACCAACGATAGTTATAGCAATAGTTTGGGAATGGTTTTATATATATACTTGTGGTTAATGAAAGGTTTGTGTTTGGAAACTCGCTTGAGAGATGTTGTACTTTTGTTGTGTGCTTGGGCAAGACACTTATATTGATTTTTTTTACATCTATGACCAGTGACTGTATATAACCCTAACTTTTCCAAATAGGAAGTGAGCATGGGGGCACTTCCAGCTCCATCAACTCTGGGAGCCACTACATTGAAAAAATGTCACCCCTCTCTCTGTAACTGCTTCTGTGGACCTCGTCATTTTGGTCTTAAAATGTTTGTATTAATCCACTCTACGTGATCCTAGTGTTTTTATTTCACTATTTTGTCCGTAAATTAATATTATTCCTAATATTGAACCTGCTCCTTTAACTGCTAGCCTTTATGAGCTTCATTTGACTGGAGCCAATCGTTATGGGTGACGTCACACTGCCTTAGTCCACTTCTTTATGCAGTCTATGTCTATGATTCATTATAGATACTAACTTCTATTTATTTATTGCAGCTCATTTACCAGGCCTATCACATGTAACAAAAACTGGCGCAAAGTTTTATATCTTCTATGTTAATATAAATCAACAAAAGTGATTTTTTTTTTTTTTTTCACAATAGCTTCAGAAATTGGTGCCATTATTCCCCAAAACCCCAAAACATGAGATGCCTGTAGAATCATAGACTCAGGTTCAACATTTGTGGATTTTCATTTTGGACATTTCCTTTCAAAAGCAAATTAAGACTTTTATCAAACTGTAATGTGAACACTGCCTTATTAACTATTCATAATTGTGACTCTTGTGAGCTTCAAGCCACGTTATAATGCTTTTACGTCATCAAAACCATACCCGAAGTTGTGTTTTGTTTCATTCACACATGTTTGAGTAACACTTTATTATTAGTCTGTCTATATCTCCAAAGCTCAAAATGCTCTGTTCTACCTTGTGATGTCAGGAAGTGATAGTTTTCAAATTTACAGCTCCTTTTCCCTTTAGTTCAGTAGAGATTGGCAATTCCAGGGCTGAAATTATCCAAACGACTCTAGTGAAGGTGTGTGGAGTTTAAAAACACAGTGGAGAACTTACCACATGACATCACAAGGTGGAACCGAGTGTTTTCCATTTGAGAGAAGAACTCAGCCTAAATATACAGGGTTTGTGTGTTAAACATGTGTGAATGAAACAAAACACAACTCCAGGTCTGTTTGTGATGAGGAAACAACATTAGAACACAGATGGACCCTTTAACAATCGACTTGTGAATATTTCTTTCTCCAAGTCTTTTCAAACTTTACATTTCAGACTCCTCCAGCTCAGTGCAGTGTGTGGTCTGTAGTTAAATTCTACCTTGTGGTCTTGAGTCTGTCTCCTGGTGTTTTGTCCTGACCGTGCCTGTGTCCTCTTGTATTTCAGATGGCTGCCCTACAGAGCCCCTTCTACGGAGATAAAATGAATTTGTACTCCCTCTGCAAGAAGATAGAACAATGCGACTACCCCCCGCTCCCTTCAGATCACTATTCCGAGGAGGTGAGTGCTGCTCTCAAACTATCAAAGAATCAAGTATCAGTGACAGAAGAAAGAGACATTTTTTGTCACCTTAATATTGTACAAAGGAGCTACAGGGAGACCAGGCCTTCGTTTAAAGCAAAGACAGATTTTAACCCCAGTTGAGTTGTTAATGGCTCCAGAGACAGTGTGAGGTAGAAGTAACTAGATCCTTTTAGAAGTTCATAAAAAAATTGTACTTAAAACAAAAAAAATTCCTCAGTTTTGAAGGATTTTGATCAGTTAAAATGGAACAGTGTCTCAGGTGTAGAAGTGGGTAGAGTTGCTAAAAATGTACTCACATAAGAGCACTATTACTTCAAAAGAGTATTACAGTACCACTAAGTACCACTGGTCCAAGAAATTAAGTCAGTAAAGAAGAGTAAGTAGTAGTATGCATAGTATGTATACTATATATATATATATATATATATATATATATATATATATATATATATATATATCAATCACAGACTGCATATATAAATGGACCCACTAGCCGCCGTGTTCCAAACAGGAAGTTCTCCTGCGGCTCTTCTGGCCCCTTCTGACTCTGGCTCCCATTGACTTAAATTGAAATACTGCGGCCTCTCTCTGTAACTGCTGCTGTGAGCCTCGTCATTTTGGTCTTAAAATGTTCGTATTAACCTGCTCTACATGATTCTGGTGTTTTTATTTCACTATTTTGTCTGTTAAAAAATACCCTATTCAAATTCGCCCCTGTAACCGTTTGCATTGTGAGCTTCATTTGAGTGGAGCTGAACACTGTGGGTGACGTCACACTCGCTTAGTCCACTTCTTTATACAGTCTATGATATATATGTTTTTTTGTATGTATTTTTTAATTTATATACCCTGGGGTCATGGGGTATAGGTCCTGAGGCGGGGTACTGATCACAAAACAGAAAAAGTAAGAGTAAGTAGAAGTAGTAAATTGAAGTTAAAGTTTGTATGGAGGATTTTTTTTGTTTCAAATTGCCAATGAAAGTTCAAAATAGCATTATAAAGATGTAGCAGCCTTGTAATTATGATGACTTAAAAAAAAAAAAAAAAAGAATGAAAATTCATCAACTGTGGACGTGGTGGGGCCAGATAAACATTAGTTGTCAATCAAACTCCCAACATTTCTAGAGTAACTGACTCTCCGTCGCTCTGGGATTACGTGGTTTACGTTCGCCTCTCACACATTCCACAGACACAAGACACTGTTTACTCAACTAACGCAGCGGTTCTTAGCGGCTTTTTCCAACTGTAGCTTCCTCGCACTTTGCACAAAGTTTGTTGCGATGGCAAACAAGAATCCACTACCAGTTAGCTGCAAAAGAAAGTCCATTTTTGAGGTCAGTGAAAGAAGAAGAAAAGGGGAAAAGGAACCAAACCAAACTAAGCTGAATCTTGGAGATTCCTTCCAGTGATGGCGTGCACTGAAGCAAATGAATGATAATATGATAAATGACATGACATGATGAAGTCGATGTAGTAATTATCGTGACAGGCCTAATGAAACTCGTGAATGCTATGCTAAAAGAGCCATGCATTCGTTGTGAACACGACTTCAGTGATGGTTTCTAGACTTTAAAACTAGGAGAAGTCTGAATTTTTACCTATGACATGAAAAACCGGGCAAAAGTCAAACGGAGCATTTTTGAGTGTTCAGGGAAGACAACTTTGATTTGATGAATTAATGACACAAGTGTCAATGAACCAAAGTGAAATCCATGTTTGTTTTTGAAGATGGACAACAAAAGCCCAAATACGTGTTCTTTAATGTAATTTGAAGGAAAAAAGAGTAAATAATGCTCAAATCTGATATTTTCAAACGATAGATGAGACAAAATGAGAAAATGAGACAAACGAATGAGACAAACAAAGTCCAATCTGAAGGAGCGCTACAAGTAACACAATTGTTCAAATCATTTCATATTGTCACTTTTGTCACTTGTAGACTTACTCACAGTGGGGCTACTTTACCCAGATAGGAGGAATACAAAATACATTATATATTTAAAGTACTCTGGTGATTTTATTTAGTTTTTTTATACTTAGTTGACATCTGTTCTATAATTACTAGTAGATTTCTTATTTAATGGTGCATTGTGTAACTTTTCTGGTGGAGAGTCCGTCAGGTGCTTTTGTTATTGCTTTGTCTGGTACGTTTCACAGTATGGCATTTAAACCTTTCTATCTTCATGGAGACCAAACTAGACCAAGTTATAGGTCAGATCTGTGTAGAGGCGACCCCGCTCACAGTCAGAATGTCTGTTTTTCTAGGTATTTTTGAGCTATAGAACCACCTGTAATTGAATAAATGTGAAGTAGAACTGTTTAATATCATACTGTGGAACATTCCAGACAAAGCAAAAACATTTCCATGGAGACAAGCAAGTGACGAACCCTTCACTAGAAAAGTTGCGCAATGCATCTTTAAAGGTCCCTTCTAAATCTCCTGAATCCTCCACAATGCTACTTGAATGATCTGTTTACGATTTAAGTCATACGTTTATGGCCAGAATTCTTTCAGCGCGTCTTTTTCTTTGCCAACTCTCTGATTTTGATTCTCGTTGACTAATAAAGTTATTTTTTTATATGTAAACCGAGTCCACGTGTATGATCTTATGCAGTGATCAAAAGAGCAGCTATGATTCGAACTGGTCTTTAAATGAAATGCCTCTATGAAAAGCATGTGGAGCTGCTACACATTGGGCAGTGTCGTGTTGCTAACTGCTAGCTCCCTCATGTAATAAAGCCAGGCTGCGGTCCCAGATCTGCCCTGCCTGATTGGTGCTGATGGGTGGCGCTCTGTGAATGTGGCCCGCTTTGAAATTCACTTGGACGCTTTGTGTGGGTGGCATTTTCGGCTGGCGCTCCCCGTCCTTTTCGGTTTAAAGTTTTAAGACATGCAAGATTACGCAGCAGGCACTTGGATACAAACTAAATAGCAACAAATATTAGTTGGCCCTGAGTAGTGGGGCAGTTTTAGTCCTTTTTGCTATAGATGCTTTGCAGTGACATCAAGCTACATGTATCTCTGTGGTGGAATGTTCCGTAGTTGTGCAACGTGTAGAGGCATGTTGCAAAAAAATTTTATGACTCAAGAAAAAAATACAATATGGATTAAACAGCACATTTTCAGGAGCCTGTGATCAGTGCGAGCGTTCATGATCCTGTTTAGGAGTTTGATTTTCAGCAAAAAGGTGAGAGTGACTCACTGAAAAACTGTTGGCTAATTCTAGCTAGCTTGTGATCTATTGTAGTTCCAACTAAGTCAGTTTTAGTCAGATTCTAGTCCAGTTGGGTTAAAACAGAGCTCAGATTAAAGTCTAATAAAGACTCAGACAGAGGAGTGCTTACAGTTAGCATCCCACCCCCAGGGAAAATTGATGTCAGTCGCAAAGTATCATTTGAATTGTGCGTAATGATTAATTTATAATTAATTAATAATGATATTACCATGCTGTTACAAGGCTAAGTAGTAGTGTTGATATATTCATTATTAAAGATACAGTATGTAACTTTCAGGATGTGGCA
Organism: Taenioides sp. WSHXM2023; assembly: GCA_029959045.1. NCBI lineage: Eukaryota > Metazoa > Chordata > Actinopteri > Gobiiformes > Gobiidae > Taenioides > Taenioides sp. WSHXM2023. Next base: position 31,297,909 of record CM057095.1, on the reverse strand, counting down.
TGTCACCTGCATGATTCCACTTAAACAAAAAGTTAAAACCATACTTCAACATTCTCCATGGAAATACCTAGGTTTTATGCCATATTGTTGAATATTATAGCCAAAGGAACATCATTTCCATGGAAACAAGCAGCAAGAGACCTTCCCCCAGGCCAACTAAGAGTCTGGTTTGTGGAGATGCAAGTCCGCTAACAGTACGCATGTTTTTCTATTTTATTGCTTTGTCTGGAATGTTTCACAGTATGGCATTAAACCTTCTTCTGTCTTCGTGGAGACCAAACCAGACCAAGTTAAGATAAGATAAGATAAGATAATCCTTTATTTGTCCCACAATGGGGAAATTGCAGTGTCACAACGCAAGTTACAGAAACAGTAGGAAAATAAGAGCATGCATCAAAATCAAGATAAATAATAAGTATTTACAATCAACTAAAAAACACAACACTGTAAGCTAAGCTAAAAGGCACAGGAACATTGCACAATAAGTGTTTTTGACTCTGAGATGATTGTGTACAGTGCAGTGATGGACAGTGGTGGGTAAATAAATAAGTAGCAGGTAAAGTGACTTTAAATAATATTGCACATTGTTATTATTACTATGGAGATGACACATGGTTGCTATGGAGATGACACATGACTAGCATTGTTCATTATACAGTCTGACAGCAGCAGGAAGGAAAGACCTGTGAAATCTCTCCTTTACACAGCGAGGGTGAATCAGTCTGTCACTGATGCTGCTCTCCAGAGCAGACAGGGCGTCCTGCAAGGGGTGACCCTCATGGTCCAGCATAGACATGAGTTTAGCCAGGACCCTCTTGTCCCCCACCTGCTGCACCGAGTCCAGAGGACAGCCCAGGACTGAGCTGGCCTTCTTGATGATCTTGTCCAGTTTCTTCTTCTCCCTCTCTGTGACGCTGCTGCTCCAGCAGACCACACCGTACAGGATGGCTGATGCTACCACAGAGTCATAGAAGGTCCTCAGGAGAGGCCCTCTCACTCCAAAGGACCGCAGTCTCCTCAGGAGATAGAGCCGACTCTGGCCCTTCCTGTACAGTGCATCTGTGTTATGAGTCCAGTCCAGTTTATTGTTCAGATGCACACCCAGGTACTTGTAAGAGTCCACTCTCTCAATGTCTCTTCCCTGGATGTTCACTGGTGGGGGGGCAGTAGAGTGGCGTCTGCGGAAGTCCACCACCATCTCCTTGGTCTTCCCCGCATTGATGAGAAGGTGGTTCCGGTGACACCAGTCCACAAAGTCCTGCGTTAGTCCTCTGTACTCCGCGTCATCATCGTCCGTGATGAGACCGATGATGGCGGAGTCATCGGAGAACTTCTGCAGGACGCAGCTGTCCGTGTTGTGTCTGAAGTCTGCAGTGTAGAGGGTGAAGAGGAAGGGCGCGAGGACGGTGCCCTGGGGTGCCCCCACACTGCAGGTCATGAGGTCAGACACACAGTCCTGGGCTCTCACAAACTGGGGCCGGTTTGTGAGGTAGTCCAGGATCCACTCAGCCAGGTCACAGATCAGATCTGTGGAGAGGCACAGTTCACATTTGGAATACCTGTTTTTCTAGGCATTTTTGAGCAATAAAATCATTTATAATTGAATAAATGTAACATAGAGCTGTTTAATGTTACTGTGGAACATTCTAGGAGACAAATGACATATCCATAGAAACAAGCAGGTGACAGACCCCCAAAAAGTTACAAAGATCTTGAGTTGTTTTCCTCCTTTAAGATTTAAAACAATGAAGCTTTCTATAATTATACATACATATATTGGGTTTAAACAATGAGGGAATTCATTTGTTCATTGACTTTCCTGTTGAGTTTGAATGTCATTAAAAGTGCCATTGTTTCTCCCGAGTTTACAATGAAAGCTCGGATACGTGTTTGTAACAGCAGCTGGTGTGGAGTCTGCTGCTGGAACATTTCACTCTTTAATGTTATATCTGAGATGCCAAGGACAAAACAGCTTTACTCTTACACTCAAGAGACTACTTTTCACACAAAATAAGGGATAAAATATCAATATCAATCCCAATTACGGTTATCAAAAGTACCGAAAATCTGATACTAACCAATGCTAAAACTAGGATCAGAACAAGTATAAGAAATCACATTCTATTGTCTAAATAAAGGGTGTTTTTATTATCATCTTGGTATTGGAATCAGTATTGAGTATCGAGTTCGAAATGTTTTCTGGTGGAGGGTCCATCACCTGAGAGATGTCATTGCTTTGCTTGGAATGTTCCACGGTATGGCATTAAACATATGTATTTCCATACAGACAAGCAGATGATACCATTAGGCCAAATTACAGTCAGATATTTTGACTGTACTATAGTCATGTTTTTAGTTTGAGTTCAAGGATTTCGCTTGTCTGTAGCCACAGCTGTCCTGGGGCAAAGCGATAGTGGTTGCATTCTTTGCCCTTGCGACAACCACCATTCATTTCAGCATTCAAGGTGGCGATAGTGGCTTGCCCAAGGACACAACAACAGTAATATGGATAGAACCAGTAGAATTTCCAACTACGTGGAGGCCAAGTTGAAAAGTTGTAGTAAAGGACGAATGCTTTTACTCCTAATCCATCTGCATTCATCCTTTAAGTCGTTTTGCTGTTGAATTGTCAGAATCAGTGTTGAGTGGTGTCATGGAGGCCTGTTTATCATGTATTTATTCCAGTGTCTGAGGCGTTCATTTGTTCCATTTGTTCAAACAGAATGGAGCTGCAGACTGCTGGAAGTTGTGTAATTCATCACAGTAAACATCAAGTCTGCATTAATTACCTCTGTCCTGGTTTAACTGCACAGGCTCCAGGAGGTGTTTGGAAATGTGGGAATTGTCAAAACTCAGGAATGGTGAAAGTATCTAGAAATGCAATGGACTTTTGAGGGATACGTAATTTATTATTCTGACTGTTTTTAGGGACTTTCAGGCACCTTTGCTTTGGGAGTTCATGTTAATGACTTTAAGTGATATTGATTTTGTTATTTCATTTTCTATTTGAACCTGGCAGCAATGGGTATTGCAGCATTTTGAAATTAAACATAGGAGCATCGTAACAAAGATGTTAAATGGTGTTGAATCACAGTAGGGGCTTGAAACGATGATGCAGTTAGGACTTGGGCATGGTTCACATATTGTAGTTCAGTAGACTGAGCTAATAACAGACACTGTAAAAAAAGGTGTGTTAGCTTCAGTGTAATTAGCTCCTCCCTTCAGGCAGATATAAGGCAGTGTCCACCAGCGTCTGACCACAACTGAGGAAACCACTTGGATGGATGGCGAAATGTGTTGACTTCAAAACTTTTGTCCAGTTGACAGAATTACATTTTCCTTTGTGATGGATCATACCTAAGCTCAGATGGAGTCTTGCTACATTCACAAACTCACAAGAGTCCATCTTGGAGTGCCCCCTCTGGTGTGATTTCAGCACCAATCACATCGAAGCATTGAGATTTATGTAGAAGCCAAAGATGAAGCGCCAAACAAACGAAAACAAACATGGCGATGCAGACAGACAGCCTGTTTAAGAGAAAATATAGACTATTTAGTTTAAGAAAAACATGCAGAAGGTAAGTACTTTGTGCATGTGTGGATAGGGATGCAAGAAACATTTTTTAGCTTGTTCTTCTGACGCTTCAACCAAATATTTGATTCGGTTTCCGATCACTTTCTGCGAGAGTCATCCCAGACTTATTAAAGTGTAGAACTTACTTCAGAGTCCTACATAGATCAGTCTGGTGTGAGGTTAGATCACACCTGGACAACTGAGGGATCGCACAGGCGTCATTAAATCTGCTTAAAAATGGGCAAATAACACATCAAAATTGAGTTTGAATTTTTAGTTTTGTGACAACACTGTTCTGAAGTGAATACAACATTAAGACATGTTAAAAGTTGAAAAATAAGGATGTATGTAGTTACTCTTTAAATGATTTCAGTATTACATTACTCTGAATATACAGCAGATCTCCACTACAGAGAGCCTGTCTGCTCCACCTCCTGCTCTCTGCGTTCACACACACATTAGCTGAGTGTATGTGTTTGTGCGTTCATACACACATTAGCAGCCTGTGTGTGTGTGTGTGTGTGCGTGTGTGTGTGTGTGTGTGTGGGTCTGGGCGCTGATGGAGCAGAGACAGGCCTGAGGAGGGGGAGCCTGCAGCGCCTGTCTGCATGTAAACAATACTCCGCAAGGATCCAGCGCCAACTGTCAACCGCTCATCTTTGGTCTGTCACTTAAGCATCTCGGAGTCGGCTTCCTCCCAGCCCCCTCCTCCTCTTCCTCTTCCTCCTTCTCCTCCTCCTCCTCTTCTCCTCCTCTTCATGACACTCCCCCTCGCACACACACACACATACAGCCATAATAATCATAATAATGCATTTTATTTATATAGCGCTTTTCTAAACACTCAAAGACGCTGTGCAAAGAATACAATTAAAAAGAGTACTTTTAAAAAACAAGGTTATCAGACAAAATATTTAAAAAATTATACACTCAGTTTGGGTTGCAGTACAAAAATTTCTATTTTTTTTTATTTCGATACTGAGGAATAGGTTTACCAATTTCTGTACCATATTGCTCATTAAAAAAAAAAACAAAAAAAAAAAAAAACAGTTATTATTATGACAATTGGTAGTTTCCAAATTCTAGAGTGTGGAGAAGTCATAATCCTAGTTTGGGGACACAAGCCAGTTTTCCCTATTGATTATATAGTGATTACAATGGAAAAGTCCTTTTTAAGAGTCAACACTGTCAACACTGATTTGTATTTGCCTGCTGTAGTTTATATAGTAATATTTGAGAAATTTTAAGTGTGTGTGATGTTTTTAAATGAAAGAATGGGAGTTAAAATAAACCACTGAACTAAACTGGATCTGGGATGTTGCTGTATTGAAAAAAATAAATAAAGAATATGCATTTTAACAATATTTCTGTTATATTGTGTATTTGACAACCTTACTGTAAACAAACCCTAACCAGAGCTTTAAAGGTGCACTGTAACTTTTCTGGTGGAGGGTCTGCCATCTGTTTATCTCCATGGTGATGTCATTGCTTTGTCTGGGGATGTTCCACGGAATGGCATTAAAACAAATATATCTTGTATTTATTCATTTACGGGTGTTTTTATTTCTCCAAACTACCACAAAGACGTGCATTCTTGCTGCGAGTGGGCCCACTTCTCCACAGATCTGACCTGTAACTTGGCCTGGTTTGGTCTCCATGAAGATAGAAAGGTTTAATGCCATACTGTGGAAAATTCCAGACAAAGCAATTGACAGATCCTTCACCAGAAAAGTTACACAATGCACCTTTAACTTAAACCATAATCTATTCTAAGCTATATCAGAAATTTAAATCATGTTGTTGATCTGATAATAAAGGATCTATACGTCACAGGGACCTGTTTTTGTCCCCATATGGGAGTCAGGCCTTATGTGCGTACACAGGTTTCAGTCCCCACATCGTGATAAAAACCTGGCCACACTCTCCATGCAAAGAGCCACATGAATATTTAACGTCTGTGCATCTCGTCAGCTCCTCCATCTCCCACTGTCTCCATTCTGAGTCACTAATTCTCTCTTTTTCTCTCATTTACATCCTCTGTCTGTGCTCTGAATGCTCCCAAATGCACAGCTGCTGACCACGATCTGTCCAGCAGGGGTCAGAGTCAGGAGAGTTTAACTAATGCTTTTCTAATGGCACCAATTGAATGAATAATAATTGGTGAATAGGCCAGAGAAGCTTTACAAAGAAGAGTTAAAATAGTAAATGTTTAATTTGTTCTAAAAATGCAGGTTAAATGGCTCATATTACATTTAATGTTGTTTCCTCATCACAAACAAACCTGGAGTCACACATGCACACACAAACCCTGAGTTCTTCTCTCAAACGGAAAACACTCTGTTCCACCTTGTGATGTCATGTGATGATACAGGATGTGCTCCACTGTGTTTTTAAACTCCACACACCTTCACAAGAATCATTTGGATAGTTTCAGCCCTGGAATTGCCAATCTCTACTGAACTAAAGTAAAATGTAGATGTTCACTTGAAAATCTCCACTTCATGACATTACAAGGTGGAACAGAGCATTTTGAGCTTTGGAGATGTAGACAGACTAATAATAAGGGTTACTCAAACATGTGAATGAAACAAAACACAACTCCAGGTCTGTTTGTGAGGACGAAACTACATTATAAAATGATTTAAAGCTCATAAGAGTATAGCACCTTTAAATGTTCAGTATTTAACTCCACTAGAAAATTTGAGGGTCTTCACCTGCTTGTCTTCATGGAGATGTTATTGTTCTGCTAAGCATATTCCACAGTATGGCATTAATTCAAGTATATCTCCATGGAGACAGGCAGCCAGCCAAGTTATAGGTCAGATCTGTCGTGAAATCACAATAAGAATTCATAGTTTTCAATGTATTATCAACCAATAAAAACACATGCAACTGAAGAAATGAAAAATAGATGCAGATTTGGTCATACTGTGGAACATTCAAGCAGGTATTACTTAGTTTGTAGTATTTTTATTAACTATTCTGCCACATTTTCCATCCTATTTCCACTTCATAAAATCATTCTTTGATTTCTGATTTTGTTGGCTGATTTCTTGTTTAGGAAACTGTTGAAAATAGTGTAAACCAGTATTCATCTATCAGTTCCCTTTAATTGGAGCCATTTTTATGCAGGATGCCCTTCCTGTCACACGAGCCAAGTAGATGACAGGACTGTGCACAGCAAGAAGCGTCTTGCCAAGAGACACAACAGCAGCAACTTGAAGTTAAAACCAGCAACTGTGCCACTACTGCTCTGAAACCTAATAATTCATTACACTCAATATTTACAAATTTAAAATGAATTTCAAATCTTCCTCCCGCTCCAAACACACACACACACAAACCCTGACAAGAATCTGTCTGAGAGCGTGGCACGCTACGGCGGACAGGAAGCGAGCGGGCAGTTACCATGGTGACGGGCTTAGACGAGTGTTCTTAATGATGGCGTGCGTGCCCGTCTGTCTCGCGGCGGTTGGCATCGGAGTGGCAGCGTGGAGAGGGTAGAGCGATTACTGTGTGTAACTGTGAGTGTGTGCCAGGCTAAAGTCTCTCTGTGAATGTGAGGCTCCACTGACCGCCACTGTAAACACAAATAATGAGCTCCTCTGTACTGGCTTAGGCCGGGTTTGTGGAGTTTAAACTAGAATTTAAATGTTTAAAGAAGATATATTGTCCTTTTTTGAATATTTTGTATTAAACTTTAAAGCCACAGTGTGTAACTTCCTGGAGGTGGCATACCACTTGCATATATCCATGGAAATAGAAAGTTAAAACCATACTCCATTATTCTCCATGGAGATAGATAAGTTTAAGTTTAAAGTCATATTGTGGAAGATTATGGCCAAAGGAACAACATTTCCATGGAAACAAGCAGGAAGAGACCCCACTGAGTCAGGTTTGTGGAGATGCTAGACCGCTCAGAGCAAGGGCGCCTGTTTCTATGTTGTTTTAGTTCACTAAATGCAACACAATTGGGAATGAACATGCTTTTATTTTGTAGAGTTACATACTGTGGCTTTAACATATGTAGATTGTGATTTCACATTTTCTTCATTGTTATCTGCAATACTGGTACGTGAAATTTGACCCTACCTATATGACAAGTTTGAGTAAGCTAACAATCAGGGAGCATTATTAAAATATGCTCAGTTCAAAGCTGCTCTGTGTAACTTTTTGGTCACCTATTTGTCTTCATGGAGATGTTATTGCATTGCCTGGAATGTTACATAATATGACATTAAACCTATGACTGATCAATCGCTGTAGAGACAAGCAAACCTAACAAAAATACTTTTGATCACCAGTGGTTGAAAAATACTAGAAAGTTTAAGTGCAAACATTCTGGGCAAAGCAATAACATCTCCCAGGAAGCCAACCCTCTACCAGAAAGGTTCCAAAATGCACCTTTAAATCCTAGTTCTGTTTCTTAATTACATTACACGGTTTAGTCCTGGTTTAGTCTTGTTTAGTCCTGATTTGGTCCCGGCTTAACCTAAATTACACATTTTTACCTGGTTTAGTCCTGGTTTGGCCCTGGTTTGGTCCTGTTTAAGCTGAATTACACATTTTTACATGGTTTAGTCCTGGTTTAGTCTTGGTTTAGTCCTGGTTTAGTCTTGGTTTAGTCCTGGTTTATTCCTGGTTTAGTCCTGGTTTAGTCCTAGTTTATTCCTGGTTTAGTCCTGGTTTAGTCCTGGTTTATTCCTGGTTTAGTCCTGGTTTAGTCCTGGTTTCTTCCTGGTTTATTCCTGGTTTAGTCCTGGTTTCTTCCTGGTTTATTCCTGGTTTAGTCCTGGTTTAGTCCTGATTTCTTCCTGGTTTAGTCTTGGTTTAGTCCTTGTTCAGTACTGGATTCAATGTGTTTTATCTGGTTTGGTCCTTGTTTAGCCTTGTTTTGACCTAAATCAACTGTACCTTTTTCTTGAAACAAACCTACATTTAACCATTGTTGTCCTTGTCCTCTCCTCCCCTTTGACCCTTGCCCTCCCACAGCTGAGAAACCTGGTAGACATGTGCATAAACCCCGACCCCGAAAAGCGACCGGACATCACCTACGTGTACGACATCGCGAAGCACATGCAGAATCTGACCCAGGGCAGCTAAAGCTAACGGCTAACAGCTAACACCCTGGCCCCTCCCCCTTACGCCTCCTCGTCCAATCAGCATTAACACACACTCTACATGCTGGACCTGTGCACACCACTCAGCTTTACTATGGCAACCGGGAAATTCATAGAAATAATATTTTTAAATGGTATGTAACATAGTTTTTACTACGTATTATAAAAATGTTTAAAAATGACTTGTGTTCAGAATAGACTAATTTGACCTGGTATATCTGACTCTACTCAGGTATCTCTGATTTTTTTTTTTTTTTTTTTTTTTTCTTGATTTTAACTTTAAATATACAATTGCAATTAATTTATTTTTTTTTAATTGTTATTATTTTTTGTTACCTCTTTTATTTCATTCATAATCTCTGTAATATACCAATGTTCATCAACCAGAAATACATTAACACAACAAATTAAATAATAACCACAAATATAAACAATAATAATATTTAACAAAAATTACAACCAATGAATAAGCCATGCTGACCAAAAAGGAGACAAAATATAACAATAATAATGAAAAAAAAAAAATTGCAAATATTTTAGTTTTAAATGAAAATGATTAGAGCTACAACATTAATCGCAATCGAATCTAAATGGATGCAATTAGCAAATCATAAAGACTGCAATGTAAAACTTCATAAAAACTGCTAACCCTCTAGTTTAGATCATTACAGACCATAGACTGTATAAAGAAGTGGACATAGGAGTGTGATGTCAGCTATAGCATTCAGCTCCAGTCAAATGAAGCTCATCGAGGATAGCAGTTATAGGGGCAAATTTGGAGACGAGTTCCATATTAGGAGTAGGAAAAACCCCAGGCTCATGTAGAGTGGGTTAATACAAACATGACGAGGCTAACGGGTTAGCTCTGTCCATTTGTACATACAGGCTATGGTACAAACATGTTCTGAAAAGTGATTCTTGGAGTTTGTCAGTTCATATTTCAGTCTTTATGTCAATTCTTCTGGACGAGTTTAGAATGTGAGATTGTGACATGTCTGAAAAATCGCAATTTGCTGCTTTTCCCAAATTATTCACCCCTGTCTTGCGTGTATGCAGGCCCGTCGACTGAAATTTGGGACTCACATGGGCCCCCCTCTAATATTAATTAATAGGCAGAGGTTCCAATTCTGGGCCCCTAAGACCCTGGGGCCTGGGACAACAGACAAATTGTAATTTCTATTCATTTTTGATTAAACATGTAGCCCACTTTTTTTTTTTTTTTTTTTGACAGATTTTAATAATTTTCTAGTTTAATTTCAAGTTAAATTATCTGTGTTAAGAACATTTTGTAAATACATGTCAAATCTAAAGTAATATTCTGAATTTAAGTCATTTTAACTTTTAACCTGTTTGGTGTTACATGATAAATAAGAGACTTCTATTATGGAGGTTATTCATAATATACTGTACAAGTGTATGTTTGTGCTTATAAGATGGTATGATGAATGTAGACTTAAGTATAGAAGTGTTAAAGGGGGTTGGGGGCTGCACTTTGAGGGGAGTCTGTTCAATGAATGTATCTTAAGGGAAGGATCTATGTCAGGAGATGTGGAGGTGATTATGAAATGTCAATGGAGATAGTTTTATAAAGCATTATTGACCCTTTAAACGTGTAAACAAATGGACCAAACTGTGGAATGGAGCCAGAAGTGAAGTGGAACATAACGAAGCTGGATCAGTGAACACCCGGGTAGTTTGGTCAGAGGGACAGTCTTTACATTTCAGAACTTTACATTTCCGCGCTAATGTAAAGTCTGTGAGGTTTTTGCAGTCGTGCTAAAATCAGTCGATCTTGATAGTAAATACAGATCAGACAGAGATAGGGAGCTGTGGGCCGATGACACTGACAACATGTTAAACACTTTACAAATAAAGAGAAAACTTCAGAGGAGGACACTTCTGCTTTTAGAAACATACGCGTTTGTGTGTCGTTTGCTAATTCTAATTTCGGAGCCTAATAATTATGGTCATACCTTCTTGTATGTGCCACTGAGTGCAGAGTGAATAATGCTCTGTAAAGTGCTTGGTGTGCCCAAAAAAGCGCTATACAAAACTGATCCATTATTAAGTATTTATGCACCACAGACTGAAATAATCTACAAATAATCGTCTTTACTACAGATTCAATTTTGTCATTTTGTTCGATTTAAGACGTACATTTGTATATACAGAAGTGTCCTTTGGTGAAGTTTTCCCTGCATTTTAAAATGGTTAGCATAGAACATGACATCCATGTCCCAGTCCACCTGTCCCAGCTGCTGAAAAAGTGTTATAGTTTCACTTGCCTCCTTTTTATTCCAGAGTTTTGAACATTTTCATGACATTTTAAAGGCTCTATTGGGTTTAGCATTCTGTCTGTTATTTAGAACTAAAAATGCCCATAAAAATGTACTTAAATATTTTTATTCAGATTATCGCTTGATGCTGTGTAAGTGTGCATTGCCTTCCTATAGAAATGTAAAGATGATAATTATCGTTAGCCTGGTCAGTCATACCCTTTAAGATTAGCTTTAACTGTTATTATAAAGTGGTGCCTACTCTTTAGTCAGTAGAGGGTACACGCGGTATGACTGTCCAGGTATATTGTTTTTTTTCTCAAATGTAAAAAGAAATCAAAATATAAGTTTGATAATGTAGTGAAGTATAGTCTGTAAGTCGCTCTAGTTGCATTCACAGTTAGAGCCTGATTGGACTTGAGTGGTGACTGTAAATACTGAAGGAGTTTCGTAGGTCCATAGATTACTCTGCACTGACTTCACTGGTTTACACACACACCATGGGAGGCTTGCAGCTTCAGTGCAGTGTCTTTTTGAATGCGTTTTAACAAAGTCCCTGCTTTAAAATGGTGTTCAAGATGCGCTGCGTAATGTTTTTGATCGAAGGTCAGCAAACCTGCTTGTCTCCGTGGAGAAGTTTTTGCTTTGCCTGGAATGCTTTACAGTATGGTATCTTGCATTTATTCGATTACAGGTGTTTAAATTGCTCTATAATACTATAATAATACATTCTTATGTGAGTGGGGTCACCTCTCCACAGATCTAACCTGAGTAACCTAGCCTCATGGTGTTACTTTCTTGTCTCCATGGAAATACATCAGCTCACTGCCATATGGTGGAGCATCCAGGGAAAGCAATAACATCTCCATGGAGACGTGCAAATGGCCAACTCCCATCAAGAAGTTACACAGTGCACCTTTACCTTTTTTTTCTTTGTTTTGTAGTTGGATTTCAACTACAGTGCAAACCTTTATAAGTTATTTAGTCCTGGTTTAACACATTTGATTGTTGTGATATTTTTATGCAGCTCTGCTTTGTTGCTTTCTATGTAATCGAGATTAAAGGAGCTGTATGTAGCCTGTGGTTTTGTACAGTTTTACAAAGGTTCTACAATCACAACTGAACCTGCAGAAAGAGGATTACAGATTAAAGGGTCCATAGTACGCTTTTTTCTGATCTATGTTGTACTGTAGTTTCCTCATCACAAACACACCTGGAGTTGTTTTGTTTCATTTACACATGTTTAACACACAAACCACTGTTCTTCTCTCGAACAGAAAACACTCTGTTCCACCTTGTGATGTCATGTGGTAATACAGGAAGTATTACCATGGATAATTTAAGATTTGGAATTGACAATGTACTGAACAAAAGGTAAAAGGAGCTGTTCACTTGGAAACTACTGCTACATGACATCACTAAATAAAGTCAAACTAATAAATAAAGGGTTTCTCAAACGTGTGAATGAAACAAAACACAACTCCAGGTCTGTTTTTGAGGAAGTAACAACATTATAACATGGCTTAAAGATCACAAGAGGCAATTTTGCGTAATATAGGACCTTTAATGATTGGCTGCAGGTTTTGGGGTTTAGGGAGAGACCAATCAGGTCAGAGAGAGGCATTTTAGGTTTAAAATAACTGGATTTCTGCATTGAAACTGGCAACCCAAGTGAGAGAGTCATGTGAGGCTCATTCTGCTTTCTGACTGGATAACTGTCTTGAACCAAAACACCAAATTATGACATAAACAACTTTGCCAGCATGTTTTTTGTAATTAAGAATAAATCAGCATTACAATTACATGTCTTCCTTGTATCTGACACATATAGGTCGTGTTTATGGAGCTTCATATTTAAACTTACATACAGTTCCTTTAACCTTCTGTTTAAGAATGTATTTCTTTAAGTTGTGGCTAATCATTTTTCCGTTCAGAGCAAGTGGTAAAAGCACTTTAGGCCAAGCGCACATGAATGCCTTTAACATATGAAAGTTCAATAAGGATTTCAAGCACTACGGTTGGTTTTGTTTGGTAAGATTTGACATATAAAAGGGAACACATCATGTATTATTTTGGCTTCTTTGTGTTTTTGGACGGGATAGGACAAATATTCTGTATTATTTGAGTGCAGAAATGCTTTGAATAAGTCTGGTGATGATTTAAGGACCGAAAAACTGCTCAGTGTTTCTACCTATGACGCAACAATCCTGGGAAAATTCAAACTGTGCATTTTCTGAGACTCAGAATCAAAGGACTTTTTACAGAAGGTGAAACCAAAACTTGAATGAACCTAAATACAACTTCAGGTATGTTTTTAATGAGAGAACAATGTTATAACATGGTTTAAAACAACAACAAAAAAGGTCAAATTTGCATGATATGTCTCCTTTAAGGTACTTTTTCAAAATGTGCAAATACCAGTGTTCTGCTTTTCCCTTTGCACAAACACAAAATGGGAGTTGTATTACAGAAGGGGAGTTCAAAGTTTTTATTGTAAAGTGCAATTCAAAGATACTGTACTTGTGTTTACATTAGTAGTAGTTTATAGAGTCATTATATGGACCATAGGACAGAGGTGGTAGAGTAACTAAAACTGTACTCGAGTACGAGTATTGTTGCTGCAAAATTATACTACTATACTCACTAAAAATATTGTAAAAATGACCTAATTTCCAAAGAAGAAAAACATCAAAAATCTCTTCCTTATGTAAAAAGCTTTTATCTTTGTACATACAGTGGCAAGTATAATTTACAGTATAATATTTTAGTACAATTTTCATGAAGTCAGAAATATAGAAATATAACTCCAGCTTTCATAAGAAGTGCCTTATACCACAGTGCTGGTTCTGGATCATTTTATAATTAATACACTTTAATTAGAAAGACTTAATTCGTAACGATTTATTAAGAATGATTCAGTCTTAGTAACTACTTAAAAGCCACAGTATGGAACTTTTTAGCAATAAATAGACTAAAGTAAAAAGCATGTGTTTTCATTTTTGGTTGTTAATGGCACTGAAAAACTGAGCAGGCTTGCATCTCCACAAACCGGACCCGTATTTGGCCTGCTGTTTCTATGGAAATGTTGTTCCTTGGACTATAATCTTCCAGAGTTCATATATAAGATATAAAACCTATCTCCGTGGAGAATGTTCCAAAGTATTGTTTTAACTTTGTATTTCCATGGAAACATGCAGGTGACAAGTGAAAGCTCCATACTGTAGCTTTATTCAAGAGGGAATAATGGTTAATGGTTCCTAAGCCTGAAGCAATCTTAAAGGTGCATTGTGTAACTTTTCTGGTGGAGGGTCCATCAAATGCTTTTCTCCATGGCGATGTTACTGATTTGTTTGGAATGTTTTAGTATGGCATTAAACCTTTCTATCTTCATGGAGACCAAACCAGACCAAGTTACAGGTCAGATCTGTGGAGAGGCGACCCCACTCACAGTCAGAATGTCTGTTTTTCGAGGTATTTTTGAGCTTTAAAACCACCTGTGATTGAATAAATGTAAAGTAGAGCTGTTTAATGTCATACTGTGGAACATTCCAGGCAGAATAATGACATATCCATAGAAACAAGCAGGTAACAGACCCCCAACCAAAATGTTGTCCAATGCACCTTGAAGTCTAATAAAATGTAATAATCATAAAGTGGTGCGTTTTCTGTTCATTTGCTCTTTACATTTGTTTAAGACTTGAGAGATTTTCTCAAAAGTAGAATTTTAAATAGAATAGTTTTTGTATATTCTGTAACATTTCACATGGACACCCTCCTCACCATTGCTTTGTTTGCTAACGACATGCAATAAATGTACAAATGTCAACCAAGTTTTCAACTGTTTTTATTATTACGCTCCGTAACTTTTAATTTGGTGTATGTTTAAAGATGCATTGTGTAACTTTTCTGGTGAAAGGCCCGTCAATGCTGGCATTAAACCTTATTAGCGTCATGGAGAGAAACCAGAACAAGTTACAGGTCAGATCTGTGGAGAGGCGACTCCGCTCACAGTCAGAATGCCTGTTTTTCTAGGTATTTTTGAGCTATAAAATACTGTATCTATGGGGCCAAGCAGGTGACAGACCCCCAACCAAAAAGTTACACCTTTAATATATTTTTTTAATAATTACTGAAGCCCTATTTATTTCTTTTTACATTTTACTGAAAACGTGGTGTGAGTGTTTTGGAGAATGGTTTTCACTGTGTATTCCCCCATGAGAAATAGACCTGGGGTTTGTGTATTATTTGTTTTTTTTTGTTTAGTTTCTTTTGTTTTGAAAAGCGAAACGGAGCTGCTGCTGTTTCTTTATCGATCAGTAAAGTCTTTCAGAACCTGGAACCCAAATTACAAAACATACATTAGTTTAAATCAGTTGAAATCAAGCCTATTTTTATGACTTATTTATAGACATGTTATTGAACATTTTGCTAATAGTGAGAAAAATAAAAGCTGTCACCTAAAAGTACATTTTGTCAGAACCTTTAAAATCTTGGTGTAAGAAAATGATTTTGTTTAGTTGAAGTTACCAGAAGTTATCAGCGCTTAAAAGGTGCATTATGTAACTTTTCTGAAGTCGCTTGTCTCCATGGAGTTTTTTGCTTTGCCAAGAATGTTCCGCAGTAACATTAGAGACGGAGACAGGCCAAGTTATTGGTCAGATCTGTGGAGAGCTGACTCCGCTCATGGTAAGAATGTATGTTTTTCATAGTTAAATGCCATACTGTGGAACATTCCGTACAAAGCAATCCATGGAGACAATCAGTAGCCTATAGCGGACCCCGAAGCAGAAAAGTTACACAGTGCCCCTTAACAATATTATTTTTATGGCTCTTATATATTTGTTATTGTTTTGACTCTATAGTGTTTCTTCTTTGTTAATTATAGTCCTGTAGGTCATTAGCCCAGAGTTTACAGTCTCTCTCCCTGTCACCCTCCCTCCTCTCCCCGGGACACTCCCTCCCCTGTCTCCTGCTCTCCTCCGGGGGGCGTCTCGGTCCCTCCTGCCCAGGCGAGGAGGAGCGTGTCCGGGCGCGGCGTGTAATGAACTCCCCTGGGAATTCTCTTCAGTTCCATTACGGAAGAAATTGCTCCCATGGAACCGAAGGCACAGTGAAAACAAACACAAGTAAATGGCCAAAATGAATGCGTGTTTTGGCTCGTGGGAGCAGCGGCCACACCCACCCGGGCCACGCACGCAGGGACGTAACATTAGATGTACAGAGCTGCAAACTAACTTCACATTTAAGAGAAAAGCATTATTTTAAAGCCAGTGTGAGTGACTTTATACATGCATCCATAAGTCCATCTGCTGGTGGAAACAAGGAACTGCAGCTTAACTTTTGGTACATTTATATGACATACAAAAAAATACAGTATATCTATAAAGACTAATCAGACTTGCCAATGCTTAAATCTGATTAAGTGTGTGAAATCTGATCATCAAAAACACCTCCAACAGGTCCAAATGGATTTTTACAGAAAGAAGACAAAAAATGTAATTTAAAAAAACTTTCAAACTAACAATATTTAATCCGTATATTTTTTTATCTTTGAAAAACAGACTTTGAACTTTCTTTAGCAGAACAGACAGACAAAAGCATTTACCAGAGACAAAGGTTTTAAAAGACGATAAGTGTGAATTATAGTATTTAGAATATAAAATGTATAGGGCAAGGCGGTCCAACTTTTTCACATAGTATGTTTTATTTATGTTTTATATGAAGTAAAGGGCAAAAGATGTAAAGAGCAACTTGTGCAATTTCATCAGGAAACATGAGGACCAAGAAAAATATGTTTGAAGGCCACTTTTGAGCCCCAGGCCATAGTTTGGACATCACTGAGTACTTGAGACAAAAAACACTGTCATAGACAAGACACTATTATTATAATTATGTTACCTGTCCAGCCACAACCACACACTTTGACAAAACTTTATAAAGACGAGTGGCTCTGGGGCCTGTCTCCCTGAAGAAACTGCTGCTTTTTGTAGAATCAACAATTGAAGCAAAAAACTATGACTTATTTCAGGTAAAAGAAGTTATACATTTTGTTCTGAATGTTACAAGAATTTTGGAGAGGAGATGTCTTCCACATTTGAGAGACACATGCTACAGATGAACAGCTGTGGTTGGATCATCTCAAGTTTGGACAGAGGATTTTCACGCTCTGTTGTCCAGTTCCAGTCTTTCTGGACTTGAACAGAATGTAGAAGGGACTGGCTGGTCAGGCTATAATTAATTTTGCATATCTCCAAAACAAACAACAAAAATCTACTGTCTTTACTTTTAAACATGTTATAATTTACATTTTTATGGCAGTTACCTCCCTGTATTCTTATGTGTGTGTAGATTAAAGCGTGTACCTCCTCTGCTCCATGTATCCCAGGTGAGCCGTGCATTTCACAGCCGGGGAAATGGGCCTGCTCTGAGGACATCCAGCCCTCTTTCTTCCCCCTTTTCATCCTCTTCTTCTTGTTTGTTTTGTTTTTAGATGCAGGGTATATCAATATTTCCCCCGCACATTTGAAACCGCTCGTGGCGCAGGCTTGGCAGTGGCACTAGCTTCAATGGTATTAGTTAGCTCAGTGAGATACGGCATCCGCTGGGGACAGAGCGAGGGGCCCCTGCTTCATATGAAAGCTGGCGTTGTTTGCGTGAGTGACTTAAAACAGGTTAAAGTCATATTTAGAATGAAGCGCAGGGGAGGGGCCGGTGGGCTCTCTCCGGGGACGGTGTAGGTGGAGATGGTGGGTCCCTGTTGTCGTCTTTCAAAAGCAGGAGATGCGCAGTTCACTTCATTCACAGTGACGCACAAGGGAGGCCATGGGAACAGCACTGCCTTCAAAACCAGGAGGAAAGAAATTTGTATTTGTCAAAAGTGTGTGATTCTAAAAGGTGGTGTTCATGTTTCAGAGTTTGATGGCGTCATGATTTCCAATTTGGTGATTTTCAGATTTGAGAATGTGATGTGTCAGACTCCCAAATGGGGGTCGAGGGCCAGTTTTCCCTGTTGATTCTATTGATTACATTGTACTCTGCCATAAAGGATCCAAAAGGTAAACTCACCAATGTTGAACCTGGTATTTTCAATTAGTGACTAAAGGCACAGTGTGATTGTAGCCTAATTCATTTTAATCATTATTATTTATTAATCATTAATCATTATTATTAATTACGAGCAGCGTCCTCTAAACTCAGAGCTTCAGCTGATTCCCTCTGGTCTGAGGCTTTTAGTCCCAAGATCTAGAACGAATCGTTTTAAAAGGAGCTTCATTCCAGCTGCTATTGTACTAATGAATAAATTGTAATCTATTTATCTATCAGTTTTAGTACCCTGTTTTGGAAAAGTGTGTTTTTTTGTATATATTTAATCTTTATTGTGATTTTTAGCTAAGCATGATGAACGAATGAATTATTTATGCAACAAAACCATTCTGCACTGGAGCACTGTAACACTTTATTTGTAATGGTGTTTTTAGATGTTTTTATTGTGTAGAGTGTGGAGGAATGAAATGTGAAATGTGGGACCAGCCTCTCAAATCTGCAAAACAAATTTACCTACGGGTAAAGTGACCTAACCTAAGCTAACCTAATTAATCATTAAGCCTTAACTGCTTTAGGTCTATTTAATTGACTTATATGAACTTGCGACTTATTTTGGATTTAATTTAGAAAGTTATTTATTTATTTTTATTTTATATAAGTAATTTATTTCAGATATCTACAGAAGGAACACTAAATGCTATGATTTATTGTTCATGCTAACAAAAGTTCTGAGCATTAATAGCTGTATGTGGTGTATTTTTAATTCAATGTTTATTTTGTGTTTCAAGATTAGAAATTATGTTAATAATGTAAAGAAGTTCGAAAATCGAAAGTTGAATCTAATCGTGGCTTAAGTGAATCGTCCCATCCCAATTTAGAACAAAATTTTGCATTTTAACAATTTTTATTTTAGCTGCCCCCATCTGTATTAATTCATATTGGCCTATAGAATGCTGTGATGTCATCTGAAACCCAGCAATAGAGGACAGGGGACTATTGATACTTTGCAGCTGATGTCATCAATATTCCCTGGGCGTGTGATGCTAACTGTAGGCACTGCTCTGTCTGAAGCTCTGTTACTCAAGATAGACTTAATCCGAGCTTTGTTTTTACACAGTCTGACCAGAAACAGATGACTTGGTTGGAACTACAACAGATGAGCTGATTTGTGCTGTAAACAAGTGTCTTACACATAAAATGACAGTCACAAGCTAGTTAGCGTTAGCCAACAGTTTTTCAGTTCGTCACTCTCACCTTTTTGTTGAAAATCAAACTTTTGGAGTCTTAAAAATGCATTGTTTAAATCCACTTTGTATTTTTTGTTGAGTTTTCAGGCGATCTAAAAACTTATCAGGCTGTGTTTGCCAATGTGTGCACATTTGTATCACCATGGTAACCGCTGAACAATCCGTCACAGACATAGGTGAGACATAGATGTAGAAGCCACCTAGCGTGACCTATGTAACTCTATGGGAGATTCACACAGCCTGTCTTTGGTGTGGTATAATGGCACCACTTTCTAAAGCTATTATGAAAAATAATTATAATTTAGTGAACTTTTGCTGACAGAGAAAACATCGAACTTTGTGCCAGTTTTTGTTTCATGTGGATAGGCCCAGGAATTACAGATATGAACCAAAAACCAGGTCCACAAATCTGCATCTGACAGTTCCACAGCAAACTCCACTTGAGAATTTCTATTTCAAATCCTGCATTTTGAGATTAAATTTTGCTTTCCATTTGTCTTTTTCCATCAGTATTGCTTAAAGGTGCATTGTGCAACTTTTCTGGTGTAGCGTCTGCAACCATGGAGAGGAGATGACTTCACCAGGCCAAGTTACATGTCAGATCTGTGGAGAGGCACTCACAGTAAGAATGCATGTGTTTGCTAATGTCCTTTCGGAGCAATGAAAACACTTGAACAAAGGCTATATATGGATAAGTTTAATGCCGTGCTGTGGTACATTTAAGCAGACAACGTAATAACATCTCCATAGATACAAGCAACCAGAAAAGTTACATAGTGCATCTTGGAATAAATTCTTAAGCAAGGGAATAGAACTCATCATTGGCTTTCATTCAAATATAAAAGTACACACTCTTTAGTTTCTCAGTTGGCAGTTGTTTTCCATAGTAACGTCTGTAAACATGCCAGATCCGCACTGTTTATGTCCTTATATCTGTGCTTTTAAACACCACAGAGGACCACAGGAGGGAGCGCCCCATGTGGAGCTGGACATCGCCGCCCTGTGCCCACTGTGTGCCCACCACCTCTCTGCATCGCCATATTCATGTACTTTACTCTGACATGATATCACGGCGGGGGGTAGCAGTATGTATGTATGTCTATATATATGGCAGAATGTTAAGCAGTTACCATGGTGACACAATGCCAGCAATGCCAAACAAAACCAAAACATTTAACATAGTCTGAAAACTCAAGAAAAACTATAAAAAGGTTTTAAACAGCACATTTTCAGAAGTTTGAGGTTTCAGACAATCTAAAAATGTATCAAGCTGTGTTTGCTAATGTGTGCATTGTGTCGCCATGGTAACTACTGAACATTCCTCCATAGACATACATGCAGTACCCCCACCCCCCCCCCAAGCGTTTTGTCACTGCAAAGTATCCATATGCTAAGTCCAAGAGGGGGCCAGTAAAGTACAAGCAGACCGCAGAGCTCAGGGCCAAATAAACCGCAGGGGCCCTAGTAACAAGAGGCCCCTCAGTCACAGACACACACGCCCCCCTCTGGCTGTACTGCTGCACTACGGGAGATACACAACACAGCAAGAAGAAACTGCAACTCGTAAATATCAGTTAATAGTTCATGTAACAACACAACACTTATACAATTCTATAGTTTAAAGGAGACATACTGTGCAAAATGTGTTTACAGTGATTCATGCAGGTTTGAGTAATCTTTAAGGTGCACTGTGGAACTTTTTGGCTGGGGGTCCGTCACCTGCTTGTATCTATGGAGATGTCATTGCTCTGCCAATGACATTAAACAGCTCTACTTTACATTTATTCAATTACAGGTGGTTTTATTGCTCAAAAATACCTAGAAAAACAGACATTCTGACTGTGAGCGGGGTCGCCTCTCCACAGATCTGACCTGATAGAAAGGTTTAATACCATACCATATATACCATGCTAGCATTTCACAAATCCTCCACCAGAAAAGTTACACAATGCACCTTTAACTCTCCTGTATTCAAGATGCCATTGCTCCAGAAAGTCCTGTTTTCACCAGCCCCCCATGTATGCCCACTGCTCTGCACATTTTTTTCTTAAATGGTGAAACTTGTAGGATTCACCAGATTTGTAGCGATCCATTAGATAGATTAAATTATAATTATAATTGGGTTAAAACAATATAACAGATAAAATTATATCTTTACAGTAGATCTAAAGAACAGACCAGAATTCTAAGGTAGAATGTACCACTTAAACTGTCTAAATGCAAATGTTTTGAACTGGTTTATGGCCAGTATCTCTGTAATTACTGGACTGGAAATTCAACACTGTCAAATAAATAAATAAATAAATAAAAGTGATTTTTTTTTCACAATAGCTTCAGAAAGTAGTGCCATTATTCAACCCCAAAGACATGTTTATTGTCACTTCTACTAGGACTTGAAACCCTTTGATTAATACAGCAAATTTGTTCAATATTTGTGGATTTTCTGGTTGGATATAACAATAAATAACAACCAACTTCTCACGGTTTAGATAAACAAAAAAACTAGAAATCGGAAGCATCTCTTTTTGGACTTTTCCGGTAGTTTGTTTTTTTCCTTTTTCACAAACTATAAAAAGATTGGAAACAAATGTCATCTTAAAACTGCGTTCAAAAGAAACGTGATCCTCGGCGACAGAGTTTACAGGTGCCCCCCCTCACCTGCCCCCCTTCACCTGCCCCCTCCCCTCTGAGCTGACCGGTGCGACGCTCGTAAACAAACTGTCACGCTAGCAGCTAAAGACCCTAAAAACATCAAAACCACAGCCTCACATGCTAACGCGGCGTTACATAACAGTTTACAGGGTTTGGAGAGGTGGAGTGCGGACTTAGACTTGTACCAAAAACACATCTGTAAAGTATCGCAGTATATTTGTATAAAGTGAAATAACTCCGTACAGGGGTTAATTCAGGGGTAAATTCACCACTGAGTTAAAATCAAAATGTGAGATCTTCAGTTTATTAATAACAACCTTCACGAAAAATGTATTGTTTATAACGATATGTTTTTCAGCCCATTGTTTTTAAAGGACAGTTTAGTGTAAAATGGGGGTAAAGAGCAAGGGGGACATTCAGCAAATTGTCATAGGTGGATTCATGTCAAAGCTAAAGCAGGATTTATACTTAAAGATGCATTTTTGTAACTTTTAGGGGTCCATCACCTGCTTGTTTCTATGGATATGTCACTGCTCTGCCTGGAATATTCCACAGTGTGACATTACACAGCTCTACCTTACTTTTATTCAGTTACAGGTGGGTTTAGAGCTCAAAATGCATAGAAAAGCTCTCGCCTCTCCACAGATCTGACCTGTAACTTGGTCTGGTTTTGTCTCCATGAAAGATAGAAAGGTTTAATAATACGTACTGTGAAACATTCCAGACAAAGCAATAACATCTGCATGGAGAAAAGCGTTTGACGAAGCCTCCACTAAAAAAGTTACACAGTGCAGCTTTAATGTGGGTTGGGTTGGGTGTGTATGTCACTTGCAGATTGCCTGTTACACCAACTACACTGTGTATTTGACCAAGGCTGCACAGTTTCATGAGGGTTCACACACGTCCACCACTCCAGACCACTGCAGACGCTAGCCTCATGCAGACTTGTGCCCTCAGAGGTCAAAGGTCAATGTAATGCTGCGCCGTCAAAACTACGCAAACACCTCTAGTTGGACGTCTTTGCATTTGAGGTCAGACTCTTGACATGAGGCAAATTTCACACAAAGTTCAAAATGTTCAACTCTGCCGCTCAAACACGCCATGGAAACGATGGACCTTCCTCGACGCGCCTTTCCACAGACTTTACATGTAAACCAGACACCCCCGACGCCTGGTCTGAACACAGCATCACAGGATACATTAGTTTTATCACTTTGTATGGCATCAGATGCAGTTAGTGTGCCCCCTTCAGGCTGGCTGACCAAGTGACTGGACCATTTGTACTATATTATATTTTCCAACACTGCTCTTGGCAATGCTGTAATATCTCACAGACATGTTTTTAAATGTTGGATGATTTCTTTCTTTTTTTTTTTTTTTTTTTTTCTCAAAGATGTTGTGAATGTTTTGATGAGTTCTAGTGTTGTGAAATTTCTCTTTTTTTCACCATAATCGTTTGAATCTTACCAAACAGATCTATTTCTTTGCAGAGAAACATTTCCCAGCTTCCAGGCCGATAATAACAGACAGACACTGAACCCTGTGTTACATTTGAAAACATCTCATATTCTCACTCACATCTTTGTTAATACATGTAGCTTTAATCCTCCATAGATCCTCCTGTTCTGCTGTACATCCACACACACACACACACACACACACACACGCACACACACAGAGCCCGAGGAGCTCATTTACATATGCAAATGAGCTCTAAACATTTAAGTACAAGCAGTGATTAAATATTTAGATTTCTTACAACATCCCCAATTAAGCGTGGTCTTTAAAGGCAGCGCGCGGTGCTGAGTTCAAGTCTCCCAGAGCGGTGGGTTTTACGAGCGCTCGTATCAGCAGCGTACGGGAGACTTCAGGCTGGATTTACTTCAGTGTCACGTGCAGATGTGGAGACGACAGGAAAATACAGACCGTAAAGAGTAAAACTGTGTCCCCAAATCGGCACATCTGTCAGAGGAGAGGAGAGAGGGAGAGAGGAGGAGAGAGAGAGAGAGAGAGAGGAGGAGGAGGAGGACGGGAGAGAAGGAGAGAGGAGGAAGAGGAGGAGAAGACAGTAAAATGCACACTCACACTGTAAAGAGTAAAACTGTGTCCCCAAATCGGCACATCTGTCAGAGGAGAGGAGAGAGGGAGAGAGGAGGAGAGAAGGAGAGAGGAGGAAGAGGAGGAGAAGACAGTAAAATGCACACTCACACTGTAAAGAGTAAAACTGTGTCCCCAAATCGGCACATCTGTCAGGGGAGAGGAGAGAGGGAGAGGTGAGGAGAGAAGGAGAGAGGGAGAAAGAGGACGGGGGAGAGAAGGGAAGTGATGGGAGGAGGGAGATGAAGAGGAGGAGGAGGGAGTGAGGGGGAGGAGTGGAGTGGCCAGTAAAATAGGCGCTTACCCTGTAAAGAGCCAACTCTGTCCCCAAATCAGCACATCTGTCAGGAGCATTTAACCAGGGCCTATAGAGGAGGAGGAGGAGGGAAAGGAGGAGGAAGAGAAGAGGAGGTAGAGATATAGAAATAAACCTTTCCAGATGCTTAAAGTTGCTTTCAGTTGTGTTCTTCATCCACCCCCTCTCAGCCACAGCTGCCCTGGGACACACTGACCAGCTCCAAGCACCAGGCCATGGTCACTGAAGTTAGACCGGAATATTGTGTTGGTGTCAGTCTGAATGCAAACAGAAAAAAACAAAAAAAACCAAAAACCTTCCTGAATAAATACGTTAATTAGACTCAGACTTAGACTTAGACAAACTTTCTTGATCCACAAGGGAAATGATTTGGACACAGCAGCTCAAACATCACAATATAATATAATAACAGAGAGTAAAAAATAGATGGTATAGCAAAAAGAGTAAGAGACACGTGTCAAATGAGACATGTATATGTGCAAGTCAAAATAAAATAGAAAAATAAGTAATAAAATATAAAATAAACTATAAAATCACAGCTATAAATAAGAGACAAGAACGACAGTGCAAATAATATGCTGATTGACAGGGCATAAGGTTATCTGTTGCTTAAGATTGAGTTGTTGTACAGTTGTAGGGAGTATTATCTGTTACATAAGGGTGAGTTGTTGTACAGTTGTAGGGAGTATTATCTGTTACTTAAGATTGAGTTGTTGTACAGTTGTAGGGAGTATTATAGTATGAATATCTCTCACTGTTGGAGCGGAGCTGTAGGAGCCTGTTGGAGAATGAGCTCCTCTGACTCATCCTCTTAGAGACAAAGGAAACAAATTATACGGATGTGAATTTTAAAAATGTTCATCAAATAAATCAATAACAACAATAAAGTCTTTGTTTAGAGTGCTGAATTCCAGTCAGTGTTGCCAGTGTATGTTCCAAACCCAGAAAGCTCAAAGTTACATAATAACTCATCACTTATCCAGGCTAATAGATAAATAAATAGCAAACTAAAGCTAATTTAAAAAACAGCTACAACAGCAAATTTTATCATTAAAGGTGCGCTGCATAACATTTCTGGGGTGGGGGGGGGCACCACCTGCTTGTCTCCATGTAAACGGAGTTCACAGTTCAGATCTGTGGAGAGTGGCCCCTATTCACAGGAGTTATTGTATTTCTGAGCAACAGAAACGCCCTTGATGAATAAATGCAGATGGACGTGTTTAATGTCATACCGTGGAACCTCCACCAGAAAATCTACACAGTGCACCTATAAATGAACAACTAACAAATACATAAATGAATAAATACTAATTAAGCCCTTCATTCCGGAGGCCTCCTGTCCGCTCATGTCTCTGGTCACATGTATTTTTTATTTTTGCTTTTAGTCTTTTAGAGTTTGTTCAGGTCTGATTCTCGAGCAGCTGGAACAGAGTTTTGAATCACTGCTTTACCTGTGCCCAGCTCTGTGAATGTTCCCACGGTACCCCAACCTCCACCTTCCTGTCTCTCCTTCCTCTCCTCCCCCCTTCTTCCCCTCCTCTCCTCCTCCTCTCCTCCCTCCATCACTGCAAACCGCCGTCCTAAAACCCCCAGTTCAAAGGCCACTGCGCTACATGAAAGCCAACGAGACGCGAGTGGGAGCCGTCTGCACCTTGTAACTTTTTTTTCGGTGTCAGATTTGAACAAAAAAAGTCAAAATAATAAAGTCAGCTAAAATAAATGTTCTTCGCCTGACAACCCAGATGTGTTCCTCCAACAAAAATCAAACATGGATAAAATAAAACCTTGTCTGGATGTAATCAATAGGTAAAGAAGAAAGGGGGCGCCGGCGTTGGGTGTGATCAATAAAAGTGAGTGGATATCAAAGCGTGCCCTCTTTACCGCTGTCTCTTCCATGTAAGCGCACAAAAGCACGAGGACGCTTTGAACGGGCTGTGCTGACGGCCCCTAGCTAAACACACACACACACATGCAGAGACACGCATACACACGCACACTTACACACACACACACAGAGACATGCATACACACGCACACTTACACACACATGCACACAGAAACAAATACATACACATACACGCATGCAGACACACACATTCACATAGAAACACAAATACACACACTTACACACACACATTCACATAGAAACACAAAAACACAGACATACAGACACACGCATACACAGGGCCTCTGAGACACACACACACACACACACACACACACACTCCAGGTGCTGTGTCCTGCTCTGTGAAAATAACAATAACACTTTGTATTGGGGGTTTCCTGTTCGACGGCGCCATTTTGAGGACTTTTCACCATTCAGAAGATATTATACTTTAATTTGAATTGTTAAACAAAATAAAAGGGCTTTTCTGTCAGCTCAAAGAGTTTGGTGCTTTGCTCATGGATGCTGTGATGACCTTCTTTGTGATTTATTTTCCCTTTCTTTTTTCCTCATAAGCCGCTGTATTTGTTTGGATACCGATGGAGTGTGCGTGTCCCTGATTGGCTAATCGTCGTGTCAGTCACGCCCCTCTGGCCTGGACTCCGCCTCACGTGTGTAAACTGGAGGAGTGTGTTCTTTTCATCACTCGTGTCTGTTCTTTACACCTGTTTGTGGTTCTGTTTATCCTCATGTTTACAGCACTCACACTCACCCTGTTAACACATCCTAACCTCCACACACACGTCCACCTATCCCTCACTACTCCACCTCTCCCTCCTCCACCTATCCCTCACTCCTCCACCTCTCCCTCCCTCCCTCCTTCTTCTCTCTCTCCTCCACCTCTCCCTCCCTCCTCCTCCACCTCTCCCTCCCGCTCTCCTCCACCTCCTCCTTGCACCTTCACTCTCTACTCTATCCTTCTCCCCCTTCATCCTCGCCCCTCATCTCCCTCACCTCCTCTTACTCCTTCTCTCTCGTCCTCTTCCTCTCTCCTCCTCTCTTCCTCCACTCCTTCCTCCTCCTTCCTCCTTCACTCTCTACTCTCCCCCTTCATCCTCGCCCCTCGTCTCTCTCCACCTCCTCTTACTCCTCTCCTCCTCTCTCTACTCCTCTTCCTCTACTCCTCCTTCTTCCTCCTCCTTACCACCTTTCCCTTCTGTCTCCTCTCCTTATCCCTCCTCCTCCTCTCTCTGCTCTTCTCCTCGCTCCTCCCCCTCCTCCTCTCTCCTTCACTGTCCACTCTACACCTCATCCCCCTCCACCTCCTCTTACTTCTCTCCTCTCTTCTTCCTGTCCTCCCTACCCCCTGTCCCTCTCCTCTCCATATGCCTCCTCCTTCTCCTTACTCTACTCTCCTCCTGTCCCTCCTCCTCTCCTTCACCTCCTCTCTCCTCATCCTCCTCTCTCTACTCTCCTGTCTCCTCCTTCTCTCTCCTTCTTTCCTCCTCCTCACCTCCTCTTTCCTTCCCTCTCCTGTCCCTATCTTTACTCCTTTCCTCTTTACTCTCCTCCTAACTCTCCTCTTTCCTTCCCTCTCCTCTCCTCTCCTCTCCTCTTCTCTTCTCTCCCTGTCCTTACTCCTCCTCTCTCCCTCTCTCCCTGGGAGTGACAGGGACCGGCAGGTGACATTGTGCAGGTAACACATGAGTGCCCCGAGACATGTTCAGAGTCAGAGTCTGAACAGAGACAGAGCCACACATCTGCACCTCTCACAACACACAACACACACAAACACACATCACACAAACACACGAACCCATGTCAAACACACATCACACGCAAACACACAAACCCACGTCACACGCAAACACACAAACCCACGTCACACACAAACACACAAACCCACGTCACACGCAAACACACAAACCCACGTCACACACAAACACACAAACCCACGTCACACGCAAACCCACGTCACACGCAAACACACAAACCCACGTCACACGCAAACACACAAACCCACGTCACACACAAACACACAAACCCACGTCACACGCAAACACACAAACCCACGTCACACACAAACACACAAACCCACGTCACACGCAAACCCACGTCACACGCAAACACACAAACCCACGTCACACGCAAACACACAAACCCACGTCACACACAAACCCACGTCACACGCAAACACACAAACCCACGTCACACGCAAACACACAAACCCACGTCACACGCAAACACACAAACCCACGTCACACGCAAACACACAAACCCACGTCACACACAAACCCACATCACACACAAACACACAAACCCACGTCAGACACAAACACACAAACCCACATCACACACAAACACACAAACCCACGTTGATTCATTTTGGTTCAACCGTGAAGACAGAAAAGTTGAGTTTGAAAGCCACAGTTTACACTTTTACACTTACTGAGCAGATCAGATCTTCCTTTTTCTTTCAACTCCTCTCCCTCCTCCCCCTCTCTCTGCTCTCCTTCTCCTCCTCCTCCTTCCCTCTCTACTCTTCTCCTCTTCCTCCTCTCTCTCCTTCTCCCTCCTTCTTCCTCTCTTACAGATTCCTCATTGTTCATCGCCAACTGCTTGTCTCCATGGAACTGTTATTGCTTTGCCTGGATGAAGGTGAAGCCTTAAACCCATCCATCTCCATGAAGATAAGCAGAAATGAAACTAGGCCTAGATACAGGTCAGATCTATGGATAGGCCTCTCAGTGTATCTCAGAATGCCTGTTTGTCATGGTGTTTTCAAGCAATAATTACAGGTGGTTTTATAGCTCAAAAATACCTATAAAAACAGACATTCTGACTGAGCGGGGTCGCCTCTCCACAGATCTGACCTGTAACTTGGTCTCCATGAAGATAGCAAGGTTTAATGCCATACTGTGAAACATTCCAGACAAAGCAATAACATCTCCATGGAGAAAAGGATTTGACAGACCCTCCACCAGAAAATGTTCCCATATAAATACACAGTCTCAGTACTTTTCTGTATATACTTTTCTGTAGTTTTTGCATGAACTCCCCCTGCAGGTGTAGTCTTGTGAGTGCAGTTTTGGTTAGCTTTTGCCACACCCCTTTTTAGTTGACCAATCAATCGACATGTTTTTAAATCAACTAAGAATTCCTTTAATCGACTAATATTAACTTTTAAAGGTCCTATATGATGCTAAATTGAAGTTAGAATGTTGTAACCTGTTTTGTTTCATTCACATGTTTGAGTAATCATTTATTATTCATCTGTCTACATCTCCAAAGCTTAAATGCTCTGTTCCACCTTGTGATGTCATGTAGTGGTAGTTTTCATGTGAACAGCTCCTCCTTTTTTACCGTTTGTTCAGTAGATATTGGCAATTCCTGGGCTGAAATTTTCCAAATGATTCTAGTGAAGGTGTTTGGAGTTTAAAAACACAGTGAAGCACTTCCTGTATTAGCATATGACATCACAAGGTGGAGCAGAGTGTTAGTGTTAGTTTGAGAGAAGAACTCAACCTAAATACGCAGGGTTTGTGTGTTAAACAAAAAACAAAACACAACTTCAGGTCTGTTTGTGATGATGAAACATTATAGATCAGACAATAGCATAATATGGGCCTTTGACACTATAGTCTACGAAGGAAAACATACACATTTACAAGAAAAAAACACAATATTTATCCGTTTTATTCAGTATCCGTTGTCACAAAAACTTTCTAACACCAACTAATCTTGTTACCCACAGTCTCTGACCCTGAACGCCTTGGCAGGGGTCTTGTCAAACGCTGCTGTAGCTCCTTGTAATATTAAAAACTGCAACGCGTAAAGTAGTGGAACAATGTCAGTTTATTGAAATTGGAGCATTTTCAAAAGGTGAAATTCTGCATTTTTCTTCTAAATTTCTCGCTCAAACGCCACATCTTGACGGCTAAAAGTCTACACTCTTATTTATTATTTTTTCAGGTCTAATAAACTTGCGCTGCTTCGGAATTAATGGACGTAGTGAACTTTAAGCTGCTTTGGTGCGGAGCTGTTGTCTGGGGTCTACTGGAATAACAATTATATGCATTTATGCAAGTGAGCCCACCCCGGTTGTGAAGTGTGTGATTCTGTGCAAAGGTTAACATTAGCATACAGTGACAGACAGGAGCGGGGCCAGACTTTGTACCCAAATCCCTGTTTAGCTCCTCTGGTGTCCATCAGTCACTGTGCTAATCCTCATATTCAGTTAAAGCCAGAGGATTATACATTATTCAGGCTATTTCTAATACTTTTGGACACCGCAGAATTAGCATTTTTGGTTTCTGAAATAATATATTGAATATGTAAGCAGAGACAAAAATGATTTCAAAAATACTTTTACTCAAGTAGAAGTAGTGTACAGAGTGGTCCTAGGAATATCTAAAGTAGAAAGTAATGGTGGAAACTACGACTCAGGAAAGAGTAACTGTAATGCAGCGTTAGCCTGTATAAAGAAATAGACTAAGGGAGTGTGACGTCACCTATAGTTTTCAGCTCCAGTCAAATGAAGCTCACAGAGGCTAGCAGTTACAGGAGAGAATTTGGAGCCGAGTTCCATATTAGGAATGGAATAGAGAATTTATTTATGGACAAAATAGCAAAATAAAAACAGTAGGATCATGTATAGCGGGTTAATACGAACATTTAAAAACAAAATGACGAAGCTCACTGCAGCAGTTACAGAGAGAGGGGTGACATTTTTTCACTGTAAAGTCGATGGTGCTGGAACCGCCCCCATGAACACTTCCTATTTGGAACATGGCGGCTAGCATGGCGGCTGTCTATTTACATACACAGTCTATGGTCAAAGGCTTCTGTTTTATACGAAGAGTCTGTAGATGAACACCTATTTGGGCATCCAGTGGTTCCACAGTGCGCTTTGTTTGATGCTCACACAGAGCGTCTTGAGCTTTCATGTCTCAAGCTTAAAACAGAAGAGTTGGAAATTCTGAACTTTATAAAATTTACATTGCATCGACGTGTTTCAAGAATCTGCCAAATGAACCAACTAGAGGTGTTTTTGATGCACGGTCTGAAAGTAGCGTAAGAGTTTTCTGGACAAAACATCTGATTTGTGTGATTAGAAAAGCTTGTGGTGATCCTGTGCTGAACACAAGACAATGGACATGGATTAAACAGCTTGGAACTAGGCCCCAAATTCTGAAGTGCAATATTTTACTAAAGTAAATATAGACAATAAACGATAATATTGAAAATAATTTATGTCACTGTAACAATAACATAATAAGCCAAGAACAGATTTAAACCACAAAAACTATTCTAAATCTACAATATTGTAAAAAAAAAAAAAAAAAAAAAACATGAGCTGCAAAGAATATAACACTTTAATACTTAGCTTTAATCCCTAAAGAGAGTCATACAAGGTATTTAATCAACCTTTTAGGGCTTAAATCTTATTTTATAGCCAAAAAAATAACCAAAATGTCCCAGGAGTGCAAAGAAAAAAATACACAATAAATATTGACCCCCCTCCCAAAAAAATAAAAAAATAAAATAAAATATTGTTCCAGCTTTCATATAGAATAAGTCGATATAGTAATTATTCTGACAGGTTTACTTGGAACAGCTAAAGTTCCACACAGAAATGTCTGCATATTAGTCTAATTGTCCTTGTAAATACATAAATGAAAATGAAAGCGTCCTGTAACATATAACAGATGTCTGGACCCAGATTAGCTCTGCACACACTGGTATGATTCAGGCCCACGTCAGATGAACACAGCCTGATGTTGGATCATAAACCAGCCTTTACCACCGTGTGAAGACTAACACAATTTCCAGTTTAGTGTAAGAAGTTGCCTTAAAGTTATAATATGACTTATGCTAAAAGCCCCAATAATCAACTGCATATAAATGGACATAGCTAACCCACTAGCCGCTACGTTCCAAATAGGAAGTGAGCATGGGCACGCTTCCAGCTCCATCCACTCTGTTTCCAATTGACTTTGCATTGGAACATTTTGTAACTACTTAATATTCGTATTAACCCCCTGTACATGGTCCTGGTGCTTTTATTTTCGATATTTTGCAGTAAATAAATTCCTATTCCTAATAAGGACCTGATAGAAAAGTCTGAATAAACTATAAAACATGTGAGCTTTCTTTTACAGAGTAGATAATAAAAAGTTCCTAACTAGTGACAGTAGTTTCCTCTCTCCTCTGCTCAGCTAACCTTTTCCACCAGGTCCCTGATGAGCTTCTCCCACCGCCAGCTCCACCACTTCCACCACCACCACCACCACCTCACCGCCGTAATAAAGATCCGCCAGCGTCTTGTTTACTCTCCAATACATGTGTGGCTTTGACCCCCAGGCAGTTAGTCACATGGTACACACCCACATAGCCCCTCCCTCGCTCCCTCCCTCGTTCCCTCGCTCCGACGCCAACTATACAACTCCCCCTTACCGACAACACCAACATCTACCCCCTCCCTCTCTCTTCCATAACTCCAGTCTATGCGTGATCTCCAGCGGGGCCATGGGAACCTGCAAACCCCTTTAGGCTACTCCTGGGGTGCATTTGCCTCTCTGCGCACACACACACGCAGACACACACACACACACACACACACACACACACACACACACACACACATACTGTAAACATGCTCTGCTGTGAATGCATACATAACTCTGAGGTACATGCTGTTGTCTAATGAGAGAAAGACCGCTGCTGGGAAGGAGACACGGCGACAGTGGCATGAAATAATAAATGAAAAGTGTAAAAAAAAATGGGGGAAAGCTACTCACCAAGGACTGACCTGTAGTTCTGGGGCGTTCTGGGCTCAGCGGGGGGTGGCGTCTCTCTGCAATGATCAGAGAGCTAGCTAGCGCACGCGGGCTGCTAGCATCATCGCGCCGCGGAAAAACCAACTGATTAAACGGTAGCAACGTCTCAACCGCTCGGCGAAAAGAAAGATGGGAGCCTTTTATGATTTTTTTCCTCTTTTTCGCTGGCTGTTTGTTTGTCATTTTCCTTTGTTTCTTTGTCCTCTGCGGAGACAGTGGTGGCGGTGGTGAATCGTGAGGGATTTGAGCTGTAATTAGCTGAATCGCTCGCCCAAGCAAAAGCACGAAAAGTTAAATTTCTCAACTTTCCGAACCACACTTCTTCGTTTTTTTTTTTTTCCATTTTTTTTTTTCTTAAACCAGTATTTCACTTTGACACTCGGCTTCACTTCCAAGATCAAAACCTTGCTCAGCGAAGGAAGTATATTTTATTTGGACAGCAAAACAGCTCTGCCAAGTCGCGAAGGCCTATTAACAACTTGTGCAAACTTCAAATTGTGCGCGTGTAAAGGAAAATCGTGTGGTTTGGAGAATGTGTGAATATACTGTATATGTGGAGATCTTACAGAGTGACAGCCGCGTAATTGGCTGCTGACCAGTGTTTATGTCGTCCGATCGGCTGTGACTGTAAAAGGAAGAGAGGAATCCAACTTTCTCCAACTAAATGTTCAGCTGGGGAACGCGTATATTTAAGTTAGTTTTACGTACTGTATGGAAACAGTGATTTTTAAAGCAGTTCTTGACAATTTAATGAGAGAAGCGCATTAATGGTGCTATGTGTAGCTTTTCCAAACGCTTTTCTCCGTGGACATGTTATTGCTTTGAATGTTCCACAGTGTGGCATTAAACCTTTATCTTCATGCAGACCAAACCAGACCAAGTTACAGGTCAGATCTATGGAGAGGCGACCCCGCTAACAGTCAGAAACCCTGTTTTTCTAGGTATTTTTGAGCTCTAAAACCACCTGTAATTGAATAAATGTAAATTAGAGCTGTTTAATGTCACACTGTGGAACATTCCAGGCTGAGCAATGGCATATCCTAAGAAACAAGAAGAAAACCATATTAATAAAGTGTTATATTTCATAAACTTGACCTTTTTGTGTCCTCAAATGTTATTATGAATTTCTGTGTTTTGGTTGTCAAGTTGAATTTTTTGCTGTGAATATCAGGCTTATTTTGGGTTGCCAAATGCTACAACTAAAATAAACCCAAAAGGGACATTACAATTATTTATCTCCACGGTGACAAGCAGGTAACACCACCAGGCCAAGTAACAGGTCAGATCTGGGGAGAGGTGACTCACAAAGATATGAGTGTGAATCTCTCGAGTTCAGATGGGCGTGATTGACAGGTGGATTAGCCAATCAGGGACACGCATGGTACATCTGTGTCAAAAGGAAAAAAGAAATAAAAAACTGAAAAACACAGCGGATCAGTGGGCGAAGCACTAAACAAATCGGACTGGTTCTGGCTCGAGGCGTGACGGAAGGTGTGGGGACCAGACTGACATCCCTCTGTGTACAAAAATACTTTATATATTAATATGAAATAGAGATGTTTTCTGAGTTTGCCAGGCAACCTTTAAGAAAGAAAATGTTCAAAATTTTGCTCTGAGTTGGTGACAGGACAGCACTGACAGCCCTCCACATAAGAGCCACTCCAACGGTGCCACAGCAGGGTCAGAGTTTTGGAGAGATCTGGCCTGGACCACCACACTGTCCACTCACTGTCCACTCATGGTCAGCCCCCTTTCTCCGCTCTCCTTTTTTCCTTCTCTCCCCCTCTTTTCTCTTTCTGTCTCTCTATCTCACCTTGCCCCCTCTCTTTTCTCTCCCCCATCTCGCCCTCTCTCTCCTCCCACTCTACTATCATCTCTCCCTCTCCACTCCTCTCTCTCACTCCTCTTCTCTCTCTCTCTCCCTTCTCTATCTCTCCCCCTCTTTCCACTGCTCCTCTTTCTCCTCTCCTCCTCTGTTCTCTCTCCTCCCTCTTTCCTCTCTCTTCCTTCTCTCCTCTCTCCCTCTTTCCACTCCTCTCTCTCCTCCTCTCTCCCCCCTCTTTCCTCCACTTCTCTGTCCCCTCTTCACTTCTCTCCTCCTTTCCGTCTCCTCTCCCCTCTGCACTCCTCCAGGCTGTGACTGGCCGTGTGTGGTGGCTCTGTGATACTGAGGAGGGTGCAGACATTCTGGCAGAGGTTGGGGGTTAGATGCCGGTGCCCAGGATCTGTGCCCTCTGGCCTGTGGGTGATGGTCCAGGCCCGGTGTCTGTGCCAGGGCGGAGAAAAGCCAAGTGTGATGCCAGGGCTGGGACTGGGCACAATCAACAAGGTCAGAAATCTCACTTAGTGGTACTCTCAAATTTCAGGTACAGGACATTTGAGGTAGAATGTCTGCTAACAAGAAAGTTTCATTTTTGCACAAATTCATATTTTCCAATGGTTACTTTGCCACATTTTTACACTAGATTTGTGGTGAAAATTCATCAATTTTATTTAAGTCGACATTTCAGTGCAGTGAATAGTATTTTAATTTCAATTTCTCCAAATAAGCTACAAAAATAAGTTTCCATTTTACTATAGATAATGTTTAATACATATTTATTTAGTAAAAGTGTTTTTTTTTTTTTTATATGTTTACACTAGTTGCTATATTTGCCGCTTTATGCAGATATAACATGTATTTTGGCGCCTGTATCTAACCCTGCCATATGGTTTCTATACTTGTCTCTTTTCAAAGATACATTCCCGTATTTTTTTTAGATCTTGGATTCTCGGCTTTCTGTCCCTCTCCTCCACCCCCTCTCCTCCCCGCTCCACCTCCAGTCGCTCCACCTCTGCCCTGCCCTGGCCCACTTGGCTGTTCCGTGACTCAAACGTTGGAAACCATTCAGATCCAGGCCAAACAAAGGGACTCCAGCGCCATGTCCTTCAATGACACTTGGACACATTGACAGAGGAACGAGCAGATAGGTGTTCAGTTGCCTGGCAAATCCAGACTCATATCTCTGTATGTTTTATACAGATTGATATCAGTCTGGTCCCCACTCTCACTGTTGCATCCCAAGCCCAACCAAACATGATGATCCAATCAGACTTTGGCTGTGTTTTTCACTGTCCTGTGATTTTTTTTTTTATCCCTTTATTTGGTTCCAATACAGACAGACCATGTGTGTCCCTGTTTGGATAATCCACCTGTCAATCACAATCATTTGAGCTCAAGTCAATTAAACAGTGACCAGACTCACATCTTTGTTAAGGTGTCAAGGTGTCCAGAGGATAGTCCAGGGTGGAGCTGGACTTCTTGATGATCTTGTCCAGTTTCTTCTCCTCCTTCCCTCGCTGCTGCTCCAGGAGACCATGGCTATGTGAGGCTGATGCCACCACAAAGTCCTCAGGAAACCCCCTCAGTCTCCTTGTGAGGTGGAGCAGAGCATCTGTCAGCCTTGGCACTATATTTTTCATATTGTGAGATTGGCCATTGGCAGGACCACACTATCACTGTTCTATAACTTTATCTCAAAATGTGATCTCAAGTTTTGATTTAGCTCCAACTGTCCACCTTTTGCTCCTAACTAAAATTCTTGGCAAAAATGAAAAATGCTTCGACTATGTGATTTTGGCCTCCCAGCAGCTGAAGGAGGAATGAGTGAAGACGGAGCAGAGGAGGCCAAGTGGGCAAGGCTAGGAACCAGGAAGCGCTCGCTGCCAGCACAAAGAATAACATTTTTTCTTTCTTTTCGTCCATTAATTTCTGAGCTGCAGCCTGCATATACGTCCTCATCAATAATTCATGAAGCACCAGGAACGAAGAGCAGAGAGAGAGATAGACGGAGGGATAGACGGAGGGATAGACGGAGGGGGAGATGGAGGGAGAGAGGGAGGAAAGGCAAAGGCCAGAAGAGTCCCAATCAGGCGAGTTTTAAGTGACAGTGACAGAGCCTGGATGTAGCGCCGCGGAGCTAACAGATCCAAGATGGCCGCCGCTAATGACCAGTTGCACGCACCAGAGAGCAGAGTTCGTGGAGATACAGGCTTCACACAGACAAAGACAAGGATGGAGGAAGAGAAGACTGTTTGGCTCCTAACTGACTCCTAATTTGACTATCAGAAAAGTGTTTTTGATGTATTTAACTATTTTGGATTTCATTCATTATAATTCCAGGAAATTAAAACAAAACTTTCTGGACTTTCTGAAGTTCCACAATGGCTCCTGTGTGATTCCACGGAAATAGAAACGGAACATTTGGAACATTCTGAACATTCTCTTTGGAGATATACGTTTTATGCCATACTGTGGAAAATTATAGCTAAAGAAATAACAATAACCTTTAAGCTATCGTTGAAGATGCCTGTTTTTTTGTGCAATAAAAAAAGTTTTACTATTTATATAAAAAGTTACAGAGTAGGACTTTAATGGAGACATATTTTGCATGACACCTTTGCAACTGTTTGTCATGTGTTAGTGAGGAGGGAAATAGTACGAAACAGAATATGTGTAGACTACAGATATATAGTATAGATCATAGAATTAATTTCTAAAATAACAGTAAAAATGTATGTTTTTAAATGAAAATTTTATAAATGTAAGATAGATGTGTTTAATACCATATTGTGTAATATTCCATGCAAAACAATAACATCTCCAGGACGACAAGCAGATGGCGGATTCTCTACTCGAAAAGTTCCACAGAGCCGCTTTAAAGTATTCATCAAAATAAGAATATAAGACTGTACTTCCTTGATTACTCATTCACTCTTTGTATTCTTTCGTTGCTCCTCAAAGCTTCCCCTCACATTCTTAAAACATCACAGATTTTTCTTAGACACACATTTAAATCCCTAATCTTTAATATTAACTGCACATGTAAATTATAAATCCACGCATTGTTTTATTCTCAAAAGAAGCCCATCTCAAGTCATCTCTGCGTTTCACTCGGCTAATATCAGCTAGCTTCTTTGGTGCCATAAACAGGAGATGAGTGGAGCTGCTGTCCCTGGTGCTGCTTTGAAAACTGTCCCCGATCACTGCTCGCACATTAGCGAACAAAACACTAAACAAATCTTCCATGAATTGGGGATAACAGTGAATATTTGAGGAGAGCTGCTGTGTAGTATCCCAAAACCCCCCTCCCTCTCCTCTGGCTCGTCTCTGGGGGGGGCAACGGAGAAAATTGTGCCTCAGAAATGGAAATACCCCGAACCCCTACGCCTCCTATTGACTTTGAGCGAGTTTACCACCGAGAATCCAGATTGTTCAATTGCATTTCAACTGTCAGGAGTCCCCACAGACAAACACGGGAGCTGCAGATGGGTGAATCCTCTCTTGGTATCGGATTTTAACCTGCCTCTTGGTACAAAGGGGGCGTTTTTTTGTGGTTGTGGATGTGGTTTGAGTGACGGAGGGGGAATACAGATGTGGTAGTGCCAGTATCGCCAACGCTGGAGCCCAAAGTGCATCCTAACCGCTAATCCCTCACTCACAGTCACTGCATAGGCCTGCACTATCTGGCCTGTCTGTTGATACTTTGCAGCTGAAGTCATCAACATTCCCTGGGCATGTGAAGCTAACTGAGAGCACTGTTCTGTCTGAAGCTCTGTTGCTGAAGTTAGACTTAATCTGAGCTTTATTTTAAGACAATCTGACCAGAAAGAGCAGGTTTAGTTGGAACTACAACAGGTGAGCTGATTTGTGCGGTTAAACAATCTCTCACACATAAAATTACAGTCACAAGCTAGCTAGCGTTAGCCACTTTCACCTTTTTGTTGAAAATAAAACACCTAAACAGGACCATGAACGCTCGTATTGATCACAGACTCCTGAAAGTGTGCTCTTTAAATCCATTTTGTATTTTTTATTGAGTTTATCTTATTTTTATCTTAAAAGTTTTTTTGTCAGTGTTTGTAAATGTGTGCATTTTGTCACCATGGTAACTGCTGAACATTCCGCCAATAGAGATGCATGTAGAACACTGCAAAGTATTAAATGAATTGTTTCTCAAGCGGTGCACGAGTTCCTTCAGGTGGTACTTGGAGCTCTTTAGTTTGTGGATTTGCCTCATTTAGAGTTCATTTTATCCACTTTTTGTCCTCCTTTGGATTATTTCTTGTTTCAAATTACAGTGAAAATGATGTAGTCCACTTTGAGACAGGTTTAGATTAGACCTGGAATAGTCCTGTTATAGACCTGGTTTAGATCTGGTGATACTCAGAAAACCAAACCTTGTCTTTGGTGATACTTGGTGTGAAAATGTTGAGAGCATTACCAGGATTTGGATAAAATTCTGCAAATATTTGAATATGACTGACGCTCAAGTATGTGGACTCTTGATAATCAGACACGTTTTTGGCAAGATGGATCTCATTAACAGACTGGACCATTCATCTTTTTTTTGCATGAGATGGAAAACTATTTTTGAACAGCTCAAGCCACAGCATAACGCTTTATTTAAGACTGTTTTATTCATAATCATGGATCAGTTCTCATTTCTCAGTTGTTATTTTTTGACTCTCGCAATGCATTGTGGTCTAGTAAAGGACCAGTCTAGTGACCAGGGCTTGATGCTACCTTTCCCGATGCATTGTGGAGAATTTGGAGTGCACTACTTTTTCACTCACTGGATTTTTGGACAGCAACACAACATGGCGTGCCCACTATGTAGGCAACAGCGTGGACATTCAGATGCAGTCCAAACATCATCAATAATCAGCAGGAAAGTGTTGAGAAGTGCTGAAAAGTGCCGAAAAGTCTGACACGGGTGGCATGACAACAGTGTAATTTGCAGGGAGCAGCTTTCTCTGACACCACAGACCCACGAGTGTCTCCACAATTACAAATGATAATGAAGTGAATATTTATTATATTAAAGGTTTACTATGTAACTTTTCTGGTTGTGTCCATGGAGATACGCTAGGGAGATTGCTTTCCCTGAAATGTACCACAATATGACATTAAACTTGCTTATTGTTTAATTATAGGTGTTTTTTTTTTCTTTTTCTTTTTACAATAATACAATAAAACGATACACTGAAAAATATACACATACACAAACATATGCTACTTTAACCTTACCATAGATCTGACCTGTAAATCGGCTTGGTGCTTGTCTCCATGGAAATAGATTAGTTTAATATCATAGTGTGAAAACCTCACAAGCCTTCACAAGGAAAGTTACAGAGTGCACCTTTAAACCTGATCTGAAATAGACCTGTTACTCCTCCTATAGTTGATGTTAAGGCGCCCCCTGCAGGTTCAGTCTGACACAAACACCGCTCCTTCTGTTTATCTGAAGTTTAGACTCTCTCACATTTGCAGCTCTCTTTGTGTGCGGCTCCCAACCTCCTATACCTCCCTCCTCCAGCCCTCCTCTTTCTCTCACCCTCTTTCTCTCTCTCCACACCTCTTTCTCTGACATCCCTTTCTCTCTCCCTTTCTCTTTCCCCTCTCTTTCGCACCTACTCACCCTCCCTCGCGCCCTCTCTCAACCCTTTTCTCGCATTCTCTTTCTCTCCTCTCTTACCCCCTCTCTCCCTCTCCTCCCCTTCTGTTTCTCTCACACCATCCTCTCTCCCCTCTTTCGCTTTCCCTCTTACACACTGCATCCCGCTCTCTCTACCTTTCTCTTTTTTCTCTGTCTTCCTCCCTCCCTCCCTCACTCACTCACTCACTCACTCACTCACTTCCTCTCCTCATCTCTCTCTTCTCCCCTCCTTCTCTCCTCTCTAACCCTCCCTCCTTCTCTCTTTCCCTACTTGTCTTTGTCACTCTCTCTCCCTATTGCACGCTCTCTCCCTTTCTTTTTCCTCTCTCTCTCACTCACTCACTCACTCACTCACTCACTCACCTGCTCCTACTCCTCCCTCTCTCCCTCTTGCCTTTCTTTTCTCTCTGCCCCTCTCCTCCACTCTCTCCATCTCTTACACTCTCTTCCTCTTACCCTTCTCTCCTGTGTTACACACACTTTCTCCCCCTTTTCTTTACCCCCTCTCCTTTTTGCCCCTCCCTCTTTTCTCCCTCTCACATTCATTTCTTTCTCTCTCTTTCCCCTCTCACCTCCCTCCTCGCCCTGTAGCCTCCCCCCTCTCCTCCTTCTCTCTCTATCACTCCTGTCTCTCCTTCTACCCCCCTCTCTTCCCCCTCTCATCATATCCGCCTTGTATCCCCCCTCCTCCTCTTCCCTCTTTCCTCCTTCTCTCCATCTCCCTGTGTGTCCATAGACCATAGATCCTCATTAAAGGACTCAGATCTTCGCTTTGTGACACTTGGACCATCACGCTTTCCTCTCTCTCTTCATCCCTCTCTCTCTTTCTCTCTCTCTCTCTCTCTCTTCTCTCTCGCCATCCCTCCTCCACTTTCTCTGGTGACTGCTCCCCCCATACCAGCCCACATTTCAAACGCAGTCGTGGTTTTGTAGTTACAGCTCTGTCCAATCATATCTGGACACACACATGCACACACATACACACACATACACACAAGTCAATGATGTGGTGTTCTATCCATGAGTGACTGTTGCCATAGCGATTAGCAATTTAAAAACAAAAAATTACATCTTTTGAATGGAGGAAAAAGAAAAATCAAAATGTTTCATATAAACAAAACCATAATACAATTTGGAATCATGTGAGTGATATGAAAATCTGGTTTTACATTACATTTGTATATTATTTTATTTGATTTGTTTGTTATTTTATTTTATTTGTTTATTTAATACGAGATTATGAGGGAGACTTTTCATGAAGGCAAAAACATATACCTTTTTCTTTCTTAGCATCCTAATTATTCATCACAATGACTTTATAGCCATTTTTCACAACTTTCAGAGGCTAGTGGAGAAGCCAGTGGAGTCGCGGTAAAGCTAACAGCAGCTACCATGCGAACAGTGCAATTCCTGATTCTCAAATGCATTAAAGTTAGATGCAGACATCACACAGAAGACTTATTTTGACATCAAGAGCTGCTTATACAACATATCTGTACCGGGGCAAGACACATTTAGCATATTTTTCTATCCTTTGTAATTAAAAAAGGAAACTAACTGACATTTCTAACCTGGAAATACAAAAATACACTTTATTTTTTACCATAAAGACTTTAAAACATTAGTATTTCAATGTGATGAGCTGTATGTATGTATATGTAAACCAGGACTAAAGCAGGACTAAAGCAGGGCTAAACCAGAACTAAACCGGAACTGAACCTGAACTGAACCTGAACCAGGACTAAGCCTAGACTAAACCAGTTGTAAATCGGGACTAAACCAGGTCTAAACCAGGTCTAAACCAGGACTAAATCACGATTAAATCAGGACTAAAACAAGACTAAACCAGGACTAAACCAGGACTAAACCAGGACTAAACCAAGACTAAACCAGGACTAAACCAAGACTGGACTGTTTTTGCTATAATAACTTAAAAACATTAGTATTTCGACCTGATGTCTGTGAATCATTGCGCTGTGGTCTTTTGGTCCAGTCTTCTACTTTCTCTCTGGATTTGTGAACATTCTGATAACATGAGATTTTAAAGGGTCACTTAAACATTTTTATCTTTAACATAAACTTGAGTGGAATTATCAGCGAGGGCTTAGGGCACAGGCAGAGTGGTCAGCAGATAAGGGTGCTTCCATCGCCTCCTAACTCGCCTCCTAACTCCTTTCTCCTCGGTCCAGCTCAACTCCTAGTTAGCGCTGGGTCAATGAACTGCCGGACAGATTTCAAAATGGCCACTCAAAGCAGATCAGGAATGGCGTGTGTGTCTGTGTGTGTTGTGTATACGTGTGTGTGTGTGTGTGTGTGTGTGTGGCATGTCTCTGGACTTTCTCACTCATGTTTACAGCTAAAGTCCTTAACTTAGCATCAACAAGATAAAAGTATTGTGTGTTTTTACAACTAAGATAAGTCCTGTGAAGTGTGTGGAAGTAGAGGTCCAAAATGTTGTCTACATCTAATTTCATCGGGCGCTTGTCCTTTCAGTAATAAGATAGAATTGAATTGTTATAGTTTAAATATATTAATGGTTTTCAACTTCCTGTTCATTGCTAACATATAGACCCTTTCAAATCCTTTGTCATCAGAATGTTCAAAATTCTGGAGTGGAGGCAAAATGAAGAAGACCTAATATATTTTCAGTGATTAACTGATGAGCGGATCTAAATGCTGATGGTTTTACAACATTATAACAAAAAATAAACTACAATTTTGAATTTCCAAGGTTTACATTTGAGTTACTTTGCTTCTGTGTTATTAGAAGGATGGAAAAATACACATTTCTAACCCCAAAGCTGTATTTGAGCTTCACAAAAAGTATAATTTATGATGAAATGTGTAATATATCTGTAGATGACGTGAAAAGCTATTGTGGATGAAACATTTCTGTGAGAATTTGTCCAGTAAAAATCTGGATACATCCTTTGTCAAAAATGCTTAGTGTCTCTCATAATCTCTTCTTATGTTAACAAATAACATAAAACATGGTTTTGCTTTGCCAAATTTCCCTGGATTTTTAATATTTTGTGAAATTTCTGAAGTTAATCCCAGTTTCCACTTCACTTTTGCCTCTAGCTGCCTCAGTGTTTTTGTTTACAATTTTGGAAGGGGTCTACTGTATTGATTATATGCAGTCAGAACGCTTGCATTTTAAAGTACAGTTCCACCCGTTAGCTTCAATGCATTTATAATGGGAGAGTTAGCGTTAGCCTCCAAACAAACTGTAT
This sequence comes from Taenioides sp. WSHXM2023, assembly GCA_029959045.1. Classification (NCBI taxonomy): domain Eukaryota; kingdom Metazoa; phylum Chordata; class Actinopteri; order Gobiiformes; family Gobiidae; genus Taenioides; species Taenioides sp. WSHXM2023. Next base: position 31,254,148 of record CM057095.1, on the reverse strand, counting down.
ATATGGAAAAACTCATTAGAAAACTTAATTATTGTTATTGACGTAGTGATTAGTGATTCAAACATTAAATTATAGTGAACAAAACGCAGCAGCCGGCAGCAATAGTTTGACAATATGTTTTTAGTTTTGTTTAATTAAGCAACAGAAATCCTACTTAAACTAGAGAATTTAAGAATATGTCATTTTCTTTAAAGGTGCATTGTGTAACTTTTCTGGTGGAGGGTTCTGTCTTCATGGAGACCAAACCAAACCAAGTTACAGGTCAAATCTGTGGAGAGGCGACCCCGCTTACAGTCAGAATGTCTGTTTATCTCGGTATTTTTGAGCTGAAAAAACACCTGTAATTGAATAAATATAAAATAGAGCTGTTTAAAGTCATCCTGTGGAACATTCCAGACAGAGAAATGACATATCCATAGAAACAAGCAGGTGACGGACCCCCAAACAAAAAGTTAGACAGTACACCTTTAAGAGTTACTAAAAAGCACTGCACTAAAAGGAATCATTTTAAGCATTTTTTTCTTATTCAAAATGTATTAATTAATAGTTTTTAATTGTTTATTGCTATGGAAACCGCTTTAATTTTTCATCATTCTGAAACCTTTATGTATGGCAGCGTGGTTAAGAAGTTTTCCTCCCTCTGGACCTCCTGTCTCCTGGTCACCTGGGCTCAGGCCCCTGCAGTGTTAAACAGACTTCAGTATGTGTGTGAGTGGAAATGGAAGCATGGGGACGGTCTCATGGGAGGGTCTGGACACTGGAATGAGGGAGAGAGGAGGAGGAGAGGAAGAAGAGGAGGAGGAAAGGAGGAGGAGGAGAGAGGAAGAGGATGAGGAGAGAGAGGAAGGGAAGAGAGAAGGAAATAAATAGGAGAGAAGGAGGAGGATAAGGAGCAGAGGAGAGAGGGGAGAGAGAGAGGAATAGGAGATGAGGAGGAGAAAAGAAGGAGAGGAGGAGAGGAGCAGAGGAGAGAAGGAAGAGAGAGGGAAATGAATAGGAGAGAAGGAGGAGGATAAGGAGACGAGGAGAGAGGGGAGAGAGAGAGAGGAATAAGAAACGAGGAGGAGGAGGAGGATAAGGAGAGGAGCAGAGGAGAGACGGAAGAGAGAGGGAGAGGAGTAAGAGGAGGAGGCGAGAGGAGCAGAGGAAAGAGGGAGAGGAGGAGAGGAAGAGGAGAGAGGGAGGAGGAGGACAGAGAGGGAAAAACAGGACAATAGAAATGTATGTGTGCATGTGCAGTCCTGGGATTTCCCTGCACATTTTTGGATTATAAAATGACTTATACGACTGGCCCCCAATGCCTGGCCCGCAGTGCTTTAGCAGGTATCACATTCCCAGATGGAAAGGGAGGGGAGTCATTTTGGATTTTCCATGTAGCAGACGATGTTCAAATAAAGGGGCCGCATTCACATGAGATCACAACATTTAAGAGTCCCGGTATCACACTATTTTCTGATCTATTATAATGTTTCCTCATCACAAACAGCCCTGGAGTTGTGTTTTGTTTCATTCTCTGGAATCGCCAATCTCAAATGAACCAAAGATAAAATTAGCTGTGAATTTGAAAACTACCACTTCATGACATCACAAGGTGGAACAGAGCATTTTGAGCTTTGGAGATTTAGACAGACTAATAATAAAGGATTACTCAAACATGTGAATGAAACAAAACACAACACAAGTCCATTAATTTCCAATGAGCTCTAATTAACATGCCTTCTTTGTGTATGCAACATCACAAACATCATGACTCAGACGAGAGGAGGAGCGCTTGTTTAGAGTGACAGGGTTAGGTCTGTCCGTATAAATATCCCATAGTGAATATACTGTGTGTGTGTGACTGTGTGAAAAATAAACGCACCCGCCCCACATCCTGCTTCACTGTGGGCCCATACATGTCAGATTCATTTATACATGTGAGCATCCGACTGTGAGCTGTGTGTATGTATATGTAAACCAGGACTAATGCAGGACTAAAGCAGGGCTAAAGCAGGGCTAAAGCAGGACTAAAGTAGGGCTAAAGCCGGGCTAAAGCAGGACTGAACCAGGGTTGAACCATAACTATACCAGGACTAAACCAGGATAAAAGCAGATTCAAACCAGAACTAAACCCGGACTAAACCAGAACTGTACCTGAACCAGGACTATAATAAATCAGCACTAAACCAGGTCTAAAACCAGGTCTAAAACGAGTACTAAACCAGGATTAAATCAGGACTAAAACAGGACTGAACCAGGACTAAACCAAGATAAAATTGGGACTAAAGCAGGATTAAACCAAAACTGAACCTGAACCATGACTAAACCATGACTATGCCAAGACTAAACCAGGTCTAAACAAGGTCTAAACCAGGACTAAACCAAGACTAAACCAAACTTGAACCAGGACTAAACCAAGATTAAATTGGGACCAGGATGAACCAGGATTAAACCAGAACTGAACATGAACCATGAATAAACCATGACTATGCCAAGACTAAACCAGGTCTAAACAAGGTCTAAACCAGGACTAAACCAAGACTAAACCAGGATTAAACCAAGCCTGAACCAGGACTAAACCAGAACTGAACCTGCACCAGGACCAAACCAGGACTAAGTTAGCCCTAAGTCAGGACTAAACCAGGTCTAAATTTGGACTTAACCAGATTTAAAACATGTAAACCAGGTCTAAACTAGGTCTAAACCAGACCTAAATCAGGTCTAAACCAGAACATGGATGCTTCATTTCTCCATGCATGCGTCCTGTGTGTGTTGTATGTATTTTTGATATCTCTTACACATTTAATAGCAGTGGGGGGGCAGTTGTAGTTGTGGAGAGGGTGGTTGTAGGGGGGGGGGGGGGTGTGGTTGGAGGGGTGGTGTGGGTGGTGGTGGTGGTGGTTGTGGGGGGCACTCCAGATCTGTCACTTAGCGGGGGAGCGGCTGTGTCACAGGCGAGCTATGTCTCTCTTCCGCGTATCCATCCACGCACTATTTTAATTGGGCTGTTTTTCTCTCTTCTCGTGTCGGAGGTGAGGAGAGGAGGATGAGGAGAGGAGGAAGAGGAGGGATGGATCGCCTGGGTTTCGTCTTCGGCGCAGTAGCTATGCCTCCTCATCAGACCGGGCCCGTACAAAGGCTTTAGTCTGAGCCTCTGTTGGACAATAACATGAGTGACATTCTCCAGGAGGGACATTCCAACATGGCAACCGCTCAACCTGGCAACCGCTCATCAGGGTAACCTCTCATCAGGACAGAGCGCACAGAAATATTTAACATCATTATTCTGTCTCCAATTTAGTTTTGTCTTCAGGTTTTTGGGTTAGACCTGGTTTAGTCTTGGTTTAGTCTTGGTTTAGACCTGATTTAGACCAGGTTTAGACATAGTTTAGACTTAATTTAGACCTGCTTTAGACCTGCTTTAGACCTGCTTAAGACCTGGTTTAGACCTGCTTTAGACCTGATTTAGACCAGGTTTAGACCTAGTTTAGACGTGCTTTAGACCTGCTTTAAAAAAAAAAAAAGACCTGCTTTAGACCTGCTTTAGACCTAGTTTAGACCCGGTTTAGACCTGGTTTAGATCTGGTTTTCAACATTTTTAACATTTGGACTTAAATTATAAAATTAAAGATGCACAATGTAACTTTTCTGGTGGAAGGTCTGCACCTGCTTGTTTCCACGGAGATGCTTTTGCGTTGCCTGGTACAGTATTACATTAAACATATTTCTATCATTATAAAGCATTTATTTAATTATAGGTGTTTTCATGGCTATGAAAAGAAATCACTTGAAAAACATGCATTCTTACTGTGGGCAGATTAGCCTCTCCACAGATCTGACCTATAACTTGTCCCCTGCTTGTCTCCATGGAAGTATGTAGGGCCTAAATATATTCTTATTTTGAATGAGGCATTAATATCTCCATGGACACAGGAGGGTGGCACACCACACCAGAAAAATTACACAATTTTTGTTGATATCTGGATTTAATTTATTTAATTGTTTGTTTTGTTCTTTTAATCAACATATCCTGAGCTACTCAAGATGACTGATTGTATCTCAGACAGGTCTCAAGTCTCAGTCAGGCCGAAAACCAGGACTAAACCAGGACTAAACCAGGACTAAATCATGACCAAACCAGGACAAAACTAGAATAAAAACAGGACTAAACTAGGCATGAACCAGTACTGAACCAGGTCTGAACCAGGTCTAAACCAGGACTACACCAGGTCTAAACCAGGACTACACAGGACTACACCAGGACTACACCAGGACTACACCAGGTCTATACCAGGACTACACCAGGTCTAAACCAGGACTAAATCATGACCAAACCAGGACAAAACCAGAATTAAAACAGGACTAAACTAGGAATGAACCAGTACTGAACCAGGTCTGAACCAGGACTACACCAGGACTACACCAGGACTACACCAGGTCTAAACCAGGTCTAAACCAGGTCTAAATTGGGACTAACCCAGGATTAAAACTGGTCTAAACCAAAAGCAGGGACAATTCAGGAGAAAACCAAACCATAAATTCTGTGCTATACAGTAATAAAAAATACTCAAATAGAACTCAACATTTTACACTGAATCCATCTTTAGACTTTAGATTTTGGGCCTGTTTTGGGTGTTGACTGTAAAACGGCTCAGACTGACAGCTCCAGTGTCAGGCCTTTGTCCTTTAATCAAATAATAAACACAGATATTATATTTAGTAAGACCTGTGCCCCCTCTGTGTCTGTGTCTGTCAGCTCAACTCAAACTGTATATATACACAAGACGGAGGAGTGTGTGTGTGTGTGTGTGTGTGTGTGTGTGTGTGTGTGTGAGAGAGAGAGTGAGAGGGAGAGAAAGAGTGCGTACGTGTGGGGAGTGTGTGTGTGTATCATAAATAAATTGCAATCATAATTTGAGTTTGCATCATTATCAGAATCGCAAAAGCTGCAGTTATTTCTGTAATATGTCTTCTGTCAAAACAAAACATCCTGTCTCTTTATAGAAAAATCTTGTCCCTGTAGTTCAGACCTCTACAAACATGTTCTGAAATACATGGGGTTTTTATTAGTATTAGTTTAAAGTTTATATTTCAGTCTTCTGTTAAACATGAATACTGAGCTGTTTACAGTGTCCACAGAATCCTACTTTTAAACAAGTACAGCAAATATCATTCCAATCACAATATTTCTAATTCTTTAATCTGAATGATGTAAATCCTTTATATTAGATCAACAGCATAGTTAAAGTTCAGATATGAGTTAAAATAAGTTGAGTTTAGGGTTTGGGTTAAGAGTGGACAATAGTGATTATGGTTAAGGTTTGGATGAATGAATGGAAGTCAGTGTAATGTCCCCAAGAAGCATGGGAACCTGTATGTGTGTGTTGGAGAGCGCGCACGTGCGATGGGGAGCGTGCACGAGCGAGGGGGGAACGTGCACGAGCGAGTGTAAGCGTGCACGTGTGTGTGGGAGCGTGCACGAGCGGCAGGTGTTGATGCTGGATGTACAGGCCTGCGGGGCAAACGCTCCGGGCTGCTCTCGTTAAGAAGCTGTCAGTCACGAACCAAAAGCTACGGCAAAAGCACCGTCCAAAACTCACTGCGCAACACGGAGCCCCCTATACTACACTTATATATACTACACACACACACACACACACACACACACACACACACACACACACACACACACACACACACACACACACACACACGTTCAGTCACTCGCTTATTCCCAAAACAGTGAGAAAAATGCTTCGAATAATGCTTCCAACGTGATGCCACACTGCCCTCCTGTGGTCACACGATGTGTCACCTGAAATTTAGAGCAGGATTCAGAATCAGTTTTATTGCAATTGTCAGTGAACAGTTAAATAATTAAGTTAAATTAAAAAAAAAAAATAGACTTTGACTAAATACAAAGCCTTCTAGGTACTTGTGTTCATCTGTTAAGAATAATTGCTGTTTTGTCTGTTGTTTGTAATGTACAGTATGTCCTGTCAATCAGCATATTATTTGCACTGTTGTTCTTGTCTCTTGTTTATAGCTGTGAGTTTATAGTTTATTTTATAGTTTATTACTTATTTTTCTATTTTATTTTGACTTGTACATATACATTTATTTTTATTTTTATAATTATGTCTCATTTGACACGTGTCTCTTGCTCTTTTTGCTACACCATCTATTTTTGTTACTCTCTGTTATTATATTATATTATGATGAGTGAGCGACTGTGTCCAAATCATTTCCCTTGTGGATAAATAAAGTTTGTCTAAGTCTAAGTCTAAGTCTAAGTATGTGTATGGCTTTGGTTGTGTTCACGTTCGTGTGTTGTGCGGTTAAACCCGTCACAGTCTGATCTCGTCTGGTGTCAGGCGCTCAGCAGGACCGGGCCTGGTTAGAACTTGGGTGGGAGACTGCTGGGAATACCAGGTGCCACAGTGGGAAAAGTGGAGCTAGTGGCAAAACACTGTGTCCTTAGGCAAGACACGCCCAACATTACCTAGTATGAACGTGGTGTGTGTGAGTGCTGGTGGTGGGAGAGGCCAATGGTGAGGATTGACAGCCTTGCTTCTGGACTGCCCCAGGGCAACTGCGACCACAACAGTGTCTTTCCACCACCGTGAGTGTGAAGTGATTTTTTTCCCTTTTGTTTAATAAAATGTGCCTTACAGATATATTTATTGTATAAGCAGCTCTTGAGGTCAAAATGAATCTGCTGCGTACTGTCTGCATGTAATTATAAAGTATCCAACAATCAGGAAGTGCACGTTAGCATGCATGTTGTAGTTAGCTTGTATGTTAGTTTATAAACTCATTGCGGTAAATAATTAGAAAGCTCAGAATGTACAAGGTAAGTCAGGAATAACTTGAAATAGCTTGAACTAATTCTGTTTTTCACGTCTATAAAGACAGTCAAAATCAGGTACAGCGCATTGAGTTTGCATCCAGCTCAGTTTTCAGTGGCAGTTGTGAAAAAATTAAACCAATTGTAAAACATCAGATTCTCCTGAAATGTGTAAAAAAAAGAATCCGGAAACCCGAAGAGGAAGTGCCCCAAATCTCCAAAAGTCCCCGGGAGTCACATGTGAAGCTGCAGCCAATCAGACGACAGGATTCATTTACATGTGCATATTATAAAGAATCATGCCCACGCTGCCCTAGATACAAGACAGGATCAAATAAGCAACGATTTCACAAGACCTGAGTCATTAGGGACATTTTTAGAACAAAGTATTTATAGATGCACACATATTTGGTACTGGCCTGGGCTAAGGCGACTGAAATTCAAAGTATTCACTGATTCAGATCTGAATTATTTTGAAAAACTCATACAAATTGTGTTAATATGAGTTTTGATGACTATGACTAAAAGTGTACATGTTAAGTACATGTACACTTTTAGTCAGTTTGGAATAGGAGAGTGCAAAAATATGGAAATATCAATATATACTACTATACTACATACTAAATTTGGTGATATGGTATTGTTATCGTGGGCAGCTCTCCATCATGGACACTCCTGCTCACCCACTATAGAGGGACAGAGGAGATAATACTCCCTACAACTGTACAACAACTCACCCACTGCACCAGACTATAGAGGGACAGAGGAGATAATACTCCCTACAACTGTACAACAACTCACCCACTGCACCAGACTATATAGGGACAGAGGAGATAATACTCCCTACAACTGTACAACAACTCACCCACTGCACCAGACTATAGAGGGACAGAAAAACTCACCCTTATGTAACAGATAATACTCCCTACGACTGTACAACAACTCACCCTTAGGTAATATAATACTCCCTACAACTGTACAACAACTCACCTTTATGTAACAGATAATACTCCCTACAATTGTACAACATCTCACCTTTACCTAACAGATAATACTCCCTACAATATAATTATTATAATAATTATTATTATGATAATTTATTATACTATATTATAAATAATTTCCCTTGTGGATCAATAAAGTTTGTCTAAGTCTTATGAACAAACCCTTAAATTGTATTTATTATAATACACAATATTGTTCTGAAAAGGCCAAAAACCATTTCGTCTTCTACGTTCGTTCTACGGCGATTTAATCATCTGAAAACTGTGCACTGTGTTTTAACCTGTTTACTGCTGACCTTAAAGCCACAGTATGTCACTTTTTAGCCCAAAAAATACACTACTATAAAAAATCTTGTTCTAAAATCTAAAACTTGCATGCATAATTAATCTGAGCGGGCTTGCCTCTCCACAAACCTGAGTCTTATCTGACCTTTTGTTTCCATGGAAATGTTGTGTGGCTATATTAGTAATATTCCACAGTATGGTATTAAACTGCCCTCTCTCTATGGCGAATGTTCTGAAGTGTGGTTTTAACTTTATGTTTCCATGGAATCATGCAGCTGTAGAAAAATCATACCTCACTGGCAGATACAATATAATATCGTCATGTATTTTGTATGAAGAGTTTCAACTATCTAAAATAAAAGTTTAAAATAGTAAAAAATCTTTCTCCTATGACTCTCCGAGGGAAATTAAAACTGACATCATTTGGTCACATTAAATATTGTACTACTCTATTTTGTGTTACCACGGCAACCAGCTACATCCTGTGTAACTGTGGACCACACAAGAGTCATAGTCACTTCAGTGCCAAACTTCACGTCAAACTGACTCTGACAAAGCAGCTCTCTGTCATCACACTTGGGGAATATGAAAGTTTTGAACATTTAAAAGTGTGTTATGTAGCTTGTTTCTATGGATACGTCATTGCTCTGCCTGGAATGTTCCACAATATGACATTAAACAGCTCTACTTTACATTTATTCATTTACAGCTGGTTTTATTGCTCAACTATACCCAGAAAAACAGACATTATGACTGTGAGCTGGGTCGCCTCTCCACAGATCTGACCTGTAACTTGGTCTGGTTGGTCTCCATGGAGATAGAAAGGTTTAATGCCATACTGTGAAATGCATATGAGCATACATCCCAGAGAACGCAATAAGATCTTCATGGAGAAAAGCATTTGATGGACCCTCTACCAGGAAAGTTACACAATGCACCTTTAAAGACAAGTGCATTTTGTCACTTTTTAATAAAACTGTGCTTCTCAGACTTGTTTTCAGACCCCATACTTTTACTCCTGCTTTATATTTGATGGTGTAACAATATTTGTACTTCTACTACTACTTCTACTTCCGAGGTTTTGGCTACTCTTCCCACTTTGAGCAAGTTTACAAAAGACAAAAGTTCAGGTTGACGATTTGAACATTTGAGTTTCTTGCAGCGCTCCTTCAGATACAATTTAGTTTGTCTCATTTTTGCGCTTGTCCTTTGAAAACACCAGATTCTGTGCATTATTTAAAGTAACAATACGTAACTTTCTGGAGGTGTCACCTAGAATCATTCCACGGAAAGCTAAAATCATACTTCATTTCCTTTTTCCATGGAAATAGATAAATGTTTTTATGTCATACTGTGGAATATTACAGCCAAAAGAACAACAGTTCCGCGGATACAAGCAAGAAGAGCCCAAATACGAGTCAGGTCTGTGGAGATGCATAACATACTTGGGTTTAATGTTTAGTTTTTCCGTAACTTCAATTTAAAAATCAGATGTTATGTCTTGGCCACTACTTTTTTTTTTTTTTTTTTACTTTTTACTCTTATACTTAAAATGCATTTGACAGATATTTTTTAATATTTTTTGACTTGGTTTAGTGGGGGATTATGGGATATAATATTTATCATAGTTTTACGTCAGTTAAGTTACATTTTGTAAAGAAATGTAGAAAATCAACAGTACAAAAATGCAGAAAGTAGCGTGAGTTCTAAAACAAAATTCCTCTTTCTATGTCATCAACACAGAAAATCTAAAATACAGAGGACGTTTTTCTGACACTGATTTAACAAAATAGAGGTGCTTTTATTTTTATTTGTCATATAATAACTATTGTGTCATTTAACCAAGCTTCAGCCCTTGTTTACATTATGGTTGCTAAGTAACCTGCCTCTACATATGTCTTAAATGTTGCAAACAGGAAGTAATTCTAAACTTAACCAAAATTACAAAACAAAAAGAAGTTAAAGGTCTTATATTACCCTAAATTGACAAATTGGCTGAGTCTTCTGTGGGTACTTTTTACTTTTACTTCACTACATTTGAGAGTAGGTATCTGTACTTTCTACTCCACTACATTTTTGTACAGGACTGTGTCCACAAATACTTCAGACTGAAAAGTTAAAGTATTTTTATTATTATTTGAGACCTACAGAAAAGGCTGAGGGTTTTATTTTTAATATGTTTATAATTTAAGCAAACAAAAGTATACAAATAAAAACAGCTAGTAAAAAATATTGATTTAAATGCTTTTTTTTTTTTTTTTTTAAATCAAAATCACTACATTTGAAGCCTTGTAAAACCTCAAAATTAGCACGAAATACTTGTACTTTTTACTGTTGAAGTACATTTTTAAACATTTTAATACTTTTACTACTTTTTAGATGTTATTGCTTTGTCTGGCATTAAACCTTTCTATCTTCATGGAGACCAAATCAGACCAAGTTACAGGTCAGATCTGTGGAGAGGCGACCCCACTCACAGTCAGAATGTCTGTTTTTCTAGGTATTTTAGAGCTCTAAAACCACCTGTAACTGAATAAATGTAAAGTAGAGCTGTTTAATGTCGTATTGTCGAACATTCCAGGCAGAGCAATGACATCTCCATAGAAACAAGCAGGTGACGGACCCCCAACCAAAAAGTTACATTGTGCATCTTTAAGTAGCAAAATTGAGTACTTCTTCATCATCATTTTCACACATTGACATTTGAGCTGAATCATGCTCTTCACGTCCTCCTCCCCTCCTCTTCTCCTCCTCCCCTCCTCTTCTCCTCCTCCCCTCTTCTTCTCCTCCTCCCCTCCCCTCCTCTTCTCCTCTCCTCCTCCCTTCCTCACCTTTTCACCTCCTCCCCTCCTCACCTCATTGTGTCTGCTGCCGTTGCCTTTGTTACAAGTTCAGTTTTTGCACCATGACAAACACACACCTTCTCTGTACTTTCTGTGTACACTTGTGAAACTCGCCCACCACATCCCATCATGCACTCTGCTAAGTGCTGCACGCACACACTCACACACTCACAGTCAACACTAGAATTTGGTGTAATCATTTCAGTAAAATACGGGAGATTTACTTTTTGTATTCATAAGAGAAACCCACAAATGTTGAACCTTAAAGGGCCCATATGACACTGTTTCTGATCTCTGTTCTAATGTTGTTTCCTCATCACAAACAGACCTGGAGTTGTGTTTTGTTTCATTCACACATGTTTAACACACACACCCTGAGTATTTAGGCTTCTAGAGTTCTTCTCTCAAACTGAAAACACCCTGTTGCAGCTTGTGATGTCATGTGGTAATACAGGACTCCACTGTGTTTTTAAACTCCATACTCCTTCACTAGAATCATTTGGCTAATTTCAGACCTGGAATTGTCAATCTCTACTGAAATGAAGGTAAAAGGAGCTGTTCACTTGAAAACTACCACTTCATGACATCACAAGGTTGAACAGAGCATTTTGAGCTTTGGAGATGTAGGCATCTTACTCAGACATGTGTGAATGTGTAACCCCTGCCACCTAAGGTTATCCTTACCCAATCAGTGCTCTTCCCTGATTTGCTCAGCTCCTGCCTGGGTGAATGACAGAGCTCCAGAGCTCCGTGGCAGGTGTGTACCTGTGTGTGCCTCTGCCCCTCCACTCCCACTGTGCCCCTGTGCCCCTGTGCCCCTGTGCAACTGTGCAACTGTGCAACTGAACTGGTCCTGAACTGAGCGGCTCCTACATGGCTCCTTATTTACATATAGATAATTTATGGCTGAGTGGCAACACTCATGCCTCACAGCAAGAAGGTTACAGGTTTGATCCCCAGGTCGCGCGGGCCTTTCTGTGTGGAGTTTGCATGTTTCCTCCCCGTGTCTGGATGGGTTTCCTCCGGGTACTCCGGTTTCCCCCCATCAACCAAAAACATGCAACACCCCTATGAACAGTTTACAATCAAGGACCGTCAAGGAATTCCTCCCTCCTGTGGGCTCACCACCTGCAGAGGGGTTCATAGGGGTCTGGGTCTGGTGCACAGAGTAATGGGCAGCGTGCTGCCCCCGCGACCCAGCCAGATTAAGCGGGAGAAAATGGATGGATGGATAATTTAAAATTTACAACACAACTCAGTGGTGATTTTGCCCAAGCCTGATCTTTGCTGTGTTGTGGCACTAGCCTGAATTTAGTACTAAATACTTCAGTACTAATATTAAATCGCGGTTCATTTTCGTTTATCTGAGTGTTGAAGCTCCGCTACAAATGCAAGTATTTTTGTGTTTGTTGATAAATGTATCGATAATGAGCCAAAGTAATGAATTAAATCTCATGTCTCTTGTAACATGTAACATCTTGCATTCTGCAGTGCGGTTAAGTTGCTGCGGTGCTTTTTGTTTATGTGTATGACATTTTTTGTCGGTAATGGCCCGTTGTTCTGCTAATCACTAATGCTAGTGACAGCTTGTTCATTTGTAACTTTCTTTTGTAAATGTTTTATTCACGAGCAAGGACCACACAACGACAATGAAATTGAAAATGAGTCGAGAGAGCTCACATGGACGGTGTCAGGATAGGCTGTATAAATAGGGCTTCTGGGTAATTGAAGGCGTGGTTGAGATGAGCTGTGATTGGCTGGAGAGGAGGTTGAGGCGTGGTCCAGCTCCTGAATCTAAGTTAATCATATTAACTCCACTTGCTGAAATGATGTTGCACGACAGTAATTGAATGAATTAATGATGAAATGTGACTAGTAACTTTGAACTGAAACCCTGTTTTGACTTTGTTTTTTGGTCGCTTTTTTTGGATGGGACTCTGAATTATGAACTCTCTTCTCTGATGGGGAGCGGGGAGGATTAAGCAACTTTTTCTCTTTTGTCCTGCGGTCCTTGGATTACATCGAACCACATTACATCTGTATTATTTTTTAACTCAACTAAATCCTAACAAAGGAATAAACTGAACTCTTTCAAAGTCAAAATACTTGACAAGAAATTATTTAGTTAGTTAGTCATTTATTTAGTTAGTTATTTATTGAAAAAGTGGGTTATCTTTGATAGTAATCATTCACATTTGTTTAATTAAATAATCCAATTAGTAACTTTTTGGGGGGTTTATTGCCAAATATATCTCAGTTGACTAAATCCGAATCTGTGTTTTGTCATTCATATGCCAGCTCCATCAGCAGCCCGCTCTCTTCTGTGTACAGTTCTGAGACGCTGACGCTGTGGTTAAAAATGAAACAAAACACAACTCCAGGTCTGTTTTTGAGGAGGTAACAACATTATAACATAGTTTAGAGCTCATTTTGCGTAATATAGGACTTTTAAAGGCGCTGTACCTGATTTTACTTAACTAGTTCAGTTAAAACTGTTTACAGTGGTCCAAAGTTATTCCTCACTTACCTTATGAATTCAGAGCATCCTAAATTTTCACTGCACATCTGATAGTCAAACAGCAAATTCTAACATAGACCTCTGACCTGTCCTTCAGCTCAGTTTAAAGGTTCTAGATTCCACAAAACTGACTCTAGTGAGCTTTAAGACAGGTTTTAATGTTGTTCCCTCTTCAAAAAACAGACCTGGAGTTGTGTTTAGTGGTAGTTTTCAACTTAACAGCTACTTTTTTCACTTTTGTTCAGTAGAGATCGGCAATTCCTGTTCTGAAATCATCCAAATGATTCTAGTGAAGGTGTGTGGAGTTTAAAAACACAGTGGAGTACTTCCTGTATTACCACGTGACATCACAAGGCGGAACAGAGTGTTTTCAGTTTGAGAGAAGAACTGCAGGGTTTGTGTGTTAAACATGTGAATGAAACAAAACACAACTCCAGGTCTGTTTGCGATGAGGAAACTACATTAGAACAGATCAGAATATAGTGTGATATATGAAGCCTTTAACCTATAGGGAATCGTGTTGTGAAATCACATGAACCTGAGCTGCTGCGTCACCTTTAAATACATGTGCATTTATACTAAACACTGCGCCACAAAGAAAAGGAACATAGATAACAGTAACAGAAAGCAACTTGAGAAACCGTGTCGCTAATGTTTAGGGAAGTGGTGAGCTAGCATGGCCCCGCCCCTTCCTCCAGGCCCCTCCCCCCAGGCCTATATGAACCAAACTCGAGACTACAGGCTGAAAATAGAAGCACTTACTGTTACAATCACCACCACGCTAATGCACACACAGAAGGACAGCTTTCGCTTTTACAACTGAAAGTCTCACTGTGTAACTTTTGTGGCTCCTGCTCGTATGAGGTGTTTTTGCTTGTTTTACCTGGAATGTTCCACAGTATAGCTTTTAACTTGTCGATCTCTAGGTCAAGTTACAGCTCAGATCTGTGGATGATACTTTTGAGCAACACCTGTATATTCGAATGCATGAAAAAGGATTATTTTTAATGCCATATTGTGGAACATTGTAGGCAAGTACAGCAACATCTCCATGGAGACAAGCAGGTGTCGCCATCAGGCCAAGTTACAAATCCGTTCTGTGGAAACGCACGCCCACTCGAAGTGATACTCTTTGTTTTTCAAGATAGATTTGCGCAACACCAGATAATTGAATAAATAAAACAGGATGCCATATTGTGAAACATTCCAGGCAACTATAATTACATCTCCGTGGAAACAAGTAGACAACCACTAGAAGTTGCATAGTGCACCTTTAAATGTCTCAAAACACATTCATATCAATACATTTGATTCAATTCTGAAGTTCCAGTTTAATCTTTACTACAAATGTTGTCTTATGTGCAACATTTTGAGGACTTTTCTCATTCAAAAGATATAGGATTTGGTGTTCAATTATTAATCGCTATGGCAACGGCTAGAATCTCCCATCATTCTGAAACCTGAGCATACACCGTGATATAATACTAACCAGTCTTCCAGTCCAGGTCCAGACTGGTCCCTGGTCTCTTCTTTCTCTTCTCTCTCTCTTCTCTCTATTCTGTCTTATCTCTCTTTTCTTTCTTTTTTCTCTTCTCTCTATTCTGTCTCTTCTCTCTCTCTCCTCTCTTCTTTCTCTTCTCTCTCTTCTTTCTCTTTTTTCTCCCTCTTCTCTCTCCTCCCTCTCTCTCTTCTCTGCTTTCTCTCTTCTTTCTCTCCTCTGTTTTCTCTCTCTTCTCTTTCCTCTTTCTTCTCTGTTTTCTCTGTTTTCTCTCTCTTCTCTCTGTTCTCTCTCTGTTCTCTCTGTTTTCTCTCTCTTCTTTCGTAAACGTTTGGTTGCATTAGAGTTGCTGCTGTTGCTAAAGCCACACTTCCTGATTACCAGAATCAGCCTTGGCCCGACTCCACATTTAGACTCAGATAGTCACAATATCTGTTTTCAGAGCAGTTCCTCTGTGATCAGCTCCATTTACACACGGCACGGCACAGTACGGCACAGTATAGCACAGTACGGCACAGGACGGCACAGTACGGCACAGTACTGCACAGTACGGCACAGTACGGCACAGTACGGCACAGTACTGCACAGTATGGCACAGTACGGCACAGTGCGGCACAGTACTGCACAGTACTGCACAATAACGGCACATTACGGCACAGTACGACACAGTACGGCACAGTACGACACAGTATGGCACAGGACGGCACAGTACAGTGTCTCTGTAGGGCTCCATGCTTCTTTGGGCCATAGTCACCACACACTACTAACTGACTCATGTGAACTCTTTACCATGATAGAATGTTGTTCCCTCCTCACAAACAGACCTGGAGTTGTGTTTTGTTTCATTCACACATGTTTGAGTAATCCTGCAATATTAAACTGTCTACATCCCCAAAGCTCAAAAGGCTCTGCTCCATCTTGTGATATCATTAAGTGGCAGTTTTAAAGTTAACAGGTATTTTTAGTCTCAGTTGAACGGCTTTACTTCAGTATACTAGAACAACTTTTTACTTTTAAAAAGAGTTTTGTTTTACCTTTTGTTCAGTTGAGTTTGCCACAGAACGTCTCCAGTGTCCTCTGCAGAAGGAAAGTAGTTTAAACAAGGCCAACGCAACAGCTGTAGGTTCAGAGTTTGGCAGTTCTATCCCTGCCAGTTATACAAATGATCCAGGTGAAGGTGTTTGGAGTTTAAAAACACAGTGGAGAACTTCCTGTATTACCACGTGACATCACAAGGTTTTGTGGTGTGGGAGGAGAACTCAGCCTAAATATGCAGGGTTAAACACACATGTGTTAAACATGTGTGAATGAAACAAAACACAACTCCAGGTCTGTTTGTGATGAAGAAACGACATTAAAACATAAGTTTTTCTATAGGTCCTTATGGTTATGGTTAAACATCACCAGCCCCAGTCTTTCATACCTTTAACATTAAGTTTGTGATTGATAAAAGACTTTTGACCTTTTGACCTGGAAATGTGTGGTTTGGTCCACAGGAAGTTGTGTCCATGTGCACACTTTGGAATCCCACATCTGAGTCCAGTGGAGTCGGTGCTTTTCTCAGTGACACGTGAATCGAAGGAGCTCTTTGGTTACTCATCATTTACTATTAAAATCCTCCCTCAGAGGAACAGAGTTTAGAGCTTCAGGCAATGGCGCCCATCTGCACTGTGACCAGACTCACATCTTTGTAAAGTATTCTGGATTCCAGGCAAACACTATTGTCCCTGATAGGAAATTTGTCCTCTGCATTTAACCCACTCTTCCCTGCTCTTCCCTGGGCCAACCTGTCAGGTGCAGTGGGACCCTCTCTTGAGCTAGTCAGAACTACCTTATCTGGAGAAGTTTACATATTGTGCATGTTTTAGGTTGATGGGTGAAACCAGGTTTTGAAATTGTGTTTTAAGTTGAATGATTTGCTCACAAACTCCTGACAAAGTCGTACACTTGAACGTCTTGTGTTGTTTCCTTGTGAATTACAGCTCTGCTCCTACAGCCTCCATTTGCTTCAGCCTGAACATGACCTGCTCACAGCTTTTCTCACTTGAAGCCCAAAATGGCAGAGGGCACTTCCTGTTCTTGTGTGTGTGTGTGTGTGTGTGTGTGACATCATCAACCCCTCGCCCCCCCGCACCGACTGAAGCTGCAGGTTTGAGGAACAAGTCCAGGAAGCATTAAGTGAGAAGAGACGGCGCATTTATGTAACTTCTCATCAAACCCGATTCATTTTTAGTCTTTTTATTTCGTTTATAGTTTTTTTTTTTTACATTTTCATCGGTGTATGGTGCGGTCCATCCACAGCCCTGGACATGGCACAGATGGGTGCCCTCTCTCTCCTCCTCTGGGCCGGGGTCATCGCGCTGGGCAGCTGTAAGTACCAACTTTAATCAAGACCTCGTGAACTGATGTGGGGCTTCTTTTCAAACTGAAGTTAAGGAATTTTAACTCGGTTGCAGATAATTCTATGGATATTTTTGCAATCTTATTTACAGGTTCAAGTATTTTCATTCATTCAAAAGAGCTCGATCTATCTAACTGTAAATGACCCACCTATGGGACCCCACCCTTTATGTGAATCATGCAAAACTATATGAAAATCTTGGACACTGTGATCAAACGTGTCCTCCTTTCAAACTTGGAACACATTTCAACTTTTTATTTATTTATTTTAGTTAGTTTTTTTTTTTTTTAAGTTGGAAGTTTTTTAAGACGGTACCTTCTGCACATGTAACTTATATTTAAGTCGAATGAGCAGAATGTTTTGTGTCGTATGGAGAATCTGACCCTTCAGAGCTCAAGTAAAAAATTTGTTCTTATTTATTCAAAATCAGTTTTAAGTGTTTTATTTGTATTATTCTGGTGTGATTCATTTATTCTTGGTTCTGCTTTGACTTTGTGGATGTGTGAGTAACTGGGCGGGTGTTTTTTCAAG
This sequence comes from Taenioides sp. WSHXM2023, assembly GCA_029959045.1. Taxonomy (NCBI): domain Eukaryota; kingdom Metazoa; phylum Chordata; class Actinopteri; order Gobiiformes; family Gobiidae; genus Taenioides; species Taenioides sp. WSHXM2023. The sequence goes on along the minus strand of CM057095.1, from coordinate 31,236,242 downwards.
TGCGACATTTGTGCCATGTAACTTAATTTTTTAAAGAAATAGAATAGAAAAATAATATTTTTTTTAATTAAATTTCAATTTAAAATGTTCAGTTTGAAATTTTAAAATGTTAAGGGCCCAATTCTGAAACAGATGTTGAAAATTTGTGATTTTAAAATAATCTAATAAATGTGCGTTCATCTTGAATTTAAAGGATTCACCACCTGCTGGTCTCCATGGAGACAGATACGTTTAATGCCGTACTGTGGAACACTGAAATCAAAGCAGTGACATCTCCATGGAAAGAGCAGGTGCACCTTTAGCTATCGTAAGGAGCTCTGTAAAATGTGAATTCAGTTCAGCATTTGAATAAAAAAAACACGATTATTTAAGACGAGAATATAGAATATAGAATAAACAGGATTTTGAAAAGAAACTGCAGCTGTCAATCACTATCCGCAGCATCAGTAACACGTCTCTGAACTTCAGCAACTTCTGCACCTTTTTACTGGTTTGGACTTGAACTTTTAATTTCTGTTTATGGGTAAAGTTCCAGTGAAAGGCTTAGACACCCTTTGCTTTGACCCTGGTTTGCACAGGGTCAGGATCATGAAACTCATTGAGAGAAGGCCAAGAGTTTGTAGCACAGTCAAAGCGAAGGGTGGAGCGTTTGAAAATAAAATATAATATCTGTATTTTCTACATAATTCCATGTATCTTACATCATAAATGTGATGTTTTCTGTATTTATTTAAAATGTGGAAAGTGGTAAATAAAAAATAAAAAAACACTGAAGAGAAGGTGAAGTCCAAACCTCTGACTGTTGGTGTAGATTTAGTCTTTAAGTTTTTATTTCTCATAAACACAAAATGTCATTTTCACTTCTGACACTTTCTGAAGTTAAACCTCGGGGGAAGTGTCAGGTCTGAGTCGAGCCAAACGCCGTCACTTCCATGTTCGTTGAGATCTTAAGGCTTCCTGTCTCTGTACCACACACACACACGCACACACGCACACACACACGCACCCCCCCCCCCCACACACACACACACACGCACACACCTTCTAGGTGCACACACCACACACTCCTTGTACGAGCACACACCACACGCACACACCTTGTATGTGCACACCACACACACACACACACACACACACACACACACACACACACACACACACACACACACACACACACCTTGTACGCGCACACATCACACACACACACACTTCAGAATGCATAAGAAAGAAAAGCAGAAGCTTTAAAAGAGAAGTGCGGTCAAGTACCAAATGTGTGATGAACCTAAAGATAATTTTGGCCCAGGACACAGGAGGATGTGGTCTATGCAAATCATGAAGGGCAGAGGAGGGGAGAGGAGCCAAAAGTACACACATGTATGAGTATTTCTACTTCAGAATAACACAGTACTGCATGTAGAAGTGAAATGTAAGAGAAGGGTTACGGCCTTAAAGGTGCTGTATCCGACCTTTTCACCCAAGTACATACATATGGTATAAGCAGCTCTTGAGGTCAAAGTCTGTCTGTTTGTGCGCTCTGCATCTAATTATAAAGAGTTCTATTCTCTGATAAGCAGGAAGTTTGTGTTAGCGTGCTAGTTGTTGCTGAGAGTTGTACAAAGTGCTTATAAAGTAATCGTGGTGAATAATCAGAATGCTCGAAATGCACGAGGTAACAAGTTCTGCTTTTCATGATTTTTTAAACTAAAAATCAGGTACTGCGTCCTTAAAGGTGCATTGTGTAACTTTTCTTGTGGAGGGTCTGTCATTGTTATTGCTTTGTCTGGAATGTTTCACAGTATGGCATTAAACCTTTCTATCTTCACGGAGCCAGACCAAGTTACAGTTCAGATCTGTGGAGAGGCGCCCCTGCTCACAGTCAGAATGCCTGTTTTTCTAGGTATTTTTAAGCTACAAAACCACCTGTAATTGAATAAATATAAAGTAGAGCTGTTTAATGTCATACTGTGGAACATTCCATGGAGACAAGCAGGTGACGGACCTTCCACCAGAAAAGTTACACAATGCACCTTTACGCATTTATCTTTTTTTTTTTTTTTGTATAAATTTGTAATAACACTTTTTTTTTATGTGTTTGTAAATGATTATTAAACACTTGCTAATGAGTAGGTAGGTTTTAGTAAATGATTAGTTCATGGTTAATGAAAAATATTTTTTAACATTGCCTAGATGAGTTTCTTTTCCATGGCTGACTCACACTGCAGATCTCAGGCTCATCTTTGGTCAGTGGTCAGCTCCAAGTTTAATCTGTTTCATTGTGAGACCCCCGAGCTGCAGTTTGATCTACAGAAGCTCCTAGTCCTCTATGTCTGAACCAGGTCATTAAAGGTCTTATATCACACTAAAGTGACTATGAGCCTTTATAAACCTTTAGTATTATTCTGTCTACATCTCAAAAGCTCAAAATGCTCTGCTCCGCCTTGTGATGTCATGAAGTGGTAGTTTTCAAGTGAACAGCTCCTTTTACCTTTAGTTCAGTAGAGATTGACAATTCCAGGGCTGAAATTATCCAAATGATTCTAAAGAAGGTTTATAGAGTGTTTTCAGTTTGAGAGAAGAACTCAGTCTAAATCTTCAGGGTTTGTGTGTTAAACATGTGAATGAAACAAAACACAACTCCAGGTCTGTTTGTGATGAGGAAACGACATTAGAACAAATCAGAAAATAGTGTTATATGGGTTCTTTAGTGCCCCCAGTGCTTTAGGCTAGTCTTCTTTATGGTGCACTGTGTAACTTTTCGGGTGGGGCTCTGACACCTGCTTGTTTCTATGGAGATCTCACTTCTCTGTCTGGAATATTCCACAGTATGACATTAAATAGCTCTACTTTACATTTATTCAATTACAGGTGGTGTTATAGCTCAAAAATACCTGGAAAACAGACATTCAGACTGTGAGCGGGGTCGCCTCTCCACAGATCTGGCCTGTCACTTTGTTCGGTTTGGTCTCCATGAAGATAGAAAGTGAAACATTCCAGACAAAGCAATAACATCTACATGGAGAAAAGCATTTGACGGACCCTCCATCAGAAAAGTTACACAATGCTCCTTTTAGCTGTTGTTCTGTTTCCTTGTTCAGACTTGTGTGTCCTCTTTCAGCCTGAGGTAAATACTGCACTTTGGTCACTGGATGATTTTGGCCTGTTTCTATTGAAAAAAAAGAAGAAATTACGTCATTGTGTTTAGAAATATCCTGCAAATGTGAACAGGAAGAGGCTTTTTCTTTATCGGTTACTGTATACGGCTTTGTTAGTTTGTTTGGGATGGTACAAGATCGTGCACACAAGAGGAAAATGATCTTGTGAGATTACATTAGGATTGGACAAAAAGGGCTTAAACACAGGTGAGCTGTGTCGTCTTACGGTTCCAAAAAACAGTACTATGGAAACACGGAATTACGGAATTATGAATCAAATCTCGTCTTGTCTTGTTGTTCTCTTGGACCCGATCTCGTATCTCATCTCCACTTGTGGAAATTGTGTCTCGTCCCATCCCGACTGGTGAATGTTTTGAGGTACAAAAGAATACGACATAACATGGACGCCTGCTTCGTTTCAGTGCTGTCAAATGAAAGGATTATTCTCATTAAAAACTCTTATGATAAAATTAAATACTTAAATACATCTCTATATCCATATCTATAAATGGCAGGTAATAATAATGATAATAAGAAAAGCAATAGTAACGGTGATTATGATGATGATGATGATGATAATAATTAACAACACTGTTCTTATTGTAATTATCATTGCTATTATCATAAAAAAGAGAAAAACTCAGCCAGTGAACACAATGTACCAAACCACCCCCTTCCTAACCACTCAATCATTTTTTATGTTTATTGATTTAGATTTTTGTTTTCTTTGCAGACAGAAGACAAAACGAAAAAATACATTATATACATATACATACATATATATCTACACACACACACACACACACACACACACACACACACACACACACACACACACACACACACACACACACATACATATAAGCATATACACATACACACATACATATATATAAAAATAAATCAATACACATAAAAAATGATTGAGAGGTTAGGAAGGGGGGTGTAATATGTAACTTTTTTTGTTAATGATTTACCTCATGTCATTACTTGGTCTAGAATGTTCCACAATATGGCGTTAAGCTACAATATCTCTACAGAGACACGCAAGGCAAGCTACAGCTCAGATCTATGGAGAGGCAAGTCCACTCGCTCACTCAAGAATGCGTGTTTTTGTATGGATTTTCAAGCTATAAAAGGCAGATTTACTTAATGCCGTATTATGGAACCTTGTAGGTAAAGTACTAATAACATCTGCACGGATACATGCATTTGGTGAACTCTCGGCGGGAAAAGTTTCGTAGTGCGCTTTTAACTACACAGTTTAGATAAGTACAGAAAAATGTCCCTTCTCTATCTGAAAAAGCATGCAGATTACAAGGCATCATTTAAAAGACGTCATATTTTGTTGTTGCTGTAAATTGTTAATCGCTATAGCAACGGTCCTAATCTCTCATCATTCTTACACCCATGGAAACAGAAACATCACCCTCGTGTTACATATATTTATTATGAACAGCTGCTTTTTGACTAGACAATAGAAGACATAATAGTGGGTGCATGGGTCTCCTCCCTGGTCTCATAAGCTGTAAATGTGCTGTGATGTTCTGGTTGCATCTCTGATCTGCTAAAACCACATCCTGTCTCTGCTCTGTGCGCTCTTCACACTCACAACAGGGCACCAGTAAAAAGTGGAAAAAGTACTCCATTTTGTTACTTAAACGTGTAACTTTTTGGTTGCGGGTCCGTCACCTGCTTGTTTCTATTGACAACTCTACTTCTTTTTTTAATTACAGGTGGTTTTATAGCTCAACATACCTAGAAAAATAGACATTCTGACTGTGAGCGGGGTCGCCTCTCCACAGATCTGACCTGTAACTTGGTCTGGTTTGATCTCCACGAAGATAGAAAGCTTTAATGCCATACTGTGAAACATTCTAGACAAAGCCGTAACATCTTCACGGAGAAAAGCGTTTGATGGACCTGAAAACTCCACTAGAAAAGTTACACAGTGCACCTTTAAGTAAAAGTACAGATACCAGAGCAAATAAAAATACTCAAGTAAAAGTAAAAGTATCACATGAAAAGCTATTTAAGTAAAAGTATTAAAGTACCTGTTTAAAATGTAATTAAATAATAAAAAGTAAAAGTATTTCGTGCAGGTTTTGAGATCTAATGAAGCTTCAAATGTAGTGATTTTGTTTCTGTTTTTATTTACATATTTTTGTTTGCTCAAATTATGAACATGTGAAAAATAAACCCTCAGGCTTTTCAGCAGGTTTCAAACAATAATAGAAATGCTTTTACTTTTCAGTTCTGGTCAAAAATGTAGTGCAGTAGAAAGTACAGATACCTGCTCTCAAATGTAGTGAAGTAAAAGTAAAAAGTACCCACTCTAAATGTACTTGTATTGAATCGGTTAAATTGATCAGATATCAATACTTAAAAATATAAATAAAACACATAGTATATTAGTGCATTGTATTTATTAGTAATAATTATAGATAAAGGTTCACTGTGTAACTTTTCTGGAGCAGGGCGTGCCACATGCTTGCCTACATGTTGCCACGTTACCAAGAATGTTCCACAGTGCATAGTTCAGATAACTTTTTTGAACTACTGGGTGATAATGTGCCATGTTTTTTCAGTTGTACTCTTCAGTTTGTGTTTTATAGCAGCAGGACTGGCCATAATATATAGGAAAAGTTGTATTGTGTAAGTTTTCTGGTGGAGGGTCTGTCGTATGCTTGTTGTTTGTCTCCATGGAATGTTTCACAGTATGGCATTAAACCTTTCTGTCATTATGGAGACAGAACCAGGTGAAGTTACAGGTCAGATCTATGGAGAGGAGACCCCGCTCACAGGTGCATTGTGTAACTTTTCTTGTGGAGGGTCTGTCATTGTTATTGCTTTGTCTGGAATGTTTCACAGTATGGCATTAAACCTTTCTATCTTCACGGAGCCAGACCAAGTTACAGGTCAGATCTGTGGAGAGGCGCCCCTGCTCACAGTCAGAATGTCTGTTTTTCTAGGTATTTTTGAGCTCTAAAACCACCTGTAATTGAATAAATGTAAATTAGAACTGTTTAATGTCACACTGTGGAACATTCCAGACAGAGCAATGACATATGCATAGAAACAGGCAGGTGATAGACCCCCAACCAAAAAGTTACACAATGCACCTTTAAGATTATTTATATGAATGAAATCAGCAGGTGTAACTTGCTTCACCTGGAATGTTCCACAGTATGACATTAAACAGCTCTACTTTACACTGATTCAATTACAGGTGGTGTTATAGCTCAAAAATACCTAGAAAAACAGACACTCTGACTGTGAGCGGGGCCGCCTCTCCACAGATCTGACCTGTAACTTGGTCTGGTTTGGTTATTTCATGGTAAAGTAGAATGTTATTAATAGGAAAAAACTGGCTCTTGCCTCCCATATGTTTTAGTGCCTATCACCTGACCTGTGTGTGTGTGTGTGTGTGTGTGTGTGTGTGTGTGTGTGTGTGATGGAGGCAGATGGTGCTTTGCCTCTGTCGGTCTGTCCCAGGGCAGTTGTGACTACAGAAGTTCACCGCAGAGTATGAAGTGAACAGATAATGACCAGTGTGGTGCTTTGAGAAGGTTTTTAAGTGGGAAAAAACAAAATGAACGAATTGAAATGAAAGGTAAGATGACTTGAATTAAGAACGTTTCATCATGATTTCATTAAACTTCACTTGACGAGTAAAATGATCTACCAATGGAACAAGACTTTTTGTACTTAAAATATGAAAATATATCTTTGCTACTCTTAAGATATGAAAAACAACAACTCTTTGCACTTAAATAAGAAACAAAGTCTAATGTTGCTTGAATTAAGAAAAACATGTATTCCACTGGTAGATCATTTTATTTGTCAAGTTGAATCTGTTCGAATATAGTAAAAATGTTCTTAATTTGGGTAATTTTAACTTTCCTATTGCTTTTTGCAGTGTTTTTGTATGTGCAAATGTAAAAAAGTTAAAAAGTGAACAAAAAAACTGCTAGATCACTACTGGTAAACGCATTTTTCACACGATTGAGGTGAGAAAACAGTGGTAGTCAGTAATTTTAGAATTTCAACAGAAACTATTTCACTGATTTTTTTCTATCTTTTTTTTTGTATATTTTTGTTCGCTCAAACTACAAACGTCTTAAAATAAACCCTCAGCCTTTTCAGCAGGTCTCAAATGATAATAAAAAAATATTTTTCAGTCCAGTTAAAAAATGTAGCGGAGTAGAAAGTACAAATACAGTACCTGCTCTCAAATGTAGTGAAGTAAAAGTAAAAAGTATCCACTCTAAAATGTACTAAAGTAAAGTACAGATACTTACATGTGCAAATGTCCATAGAATCGCATTAGCAAAACAATGTAAAAAAAAAAAAAGTTAAAACAAAAACTGTCTGATCACCGCTGTAAAATGCAGACAACAGTGGTAGTTTGTGAATTTAAATTAAACTATATAAACTAAACTTGGCCTTGTGTATCACCTGCTTGTCTCCATGGTGATAGACAATACATTTTATGCCATACTGTGGAACATTCCAGGCAAAAAAACATTACAGCTCCATGAACACAAGAAGGTGGCAACCATGGTATCCTGAAAAGTTACGTAATACACCTTTAATATGATGATGCCCCATATTCATTTTGTTTCTCCTTCTCTTTCTGTTGCAGGTCAGAATCCAGCAGGTATGTATGTTTTTTCTTTTTTCTACACAGTGTTATATTGTTTTTTTATTGTTAAAATTTTACTCATTATTTTAATATTCTAGAAAAATGTTTGATTTTCAGAACACACATTATGCAAAATTTACTGTTCTGACCTTTTAGCCCCGTCAAACACATACCTGGAGTTGTATTTTCTTTCATTCACGCTTGTTCCATGAATCTAATCACACAAACTACCACACAAACAGTGGTAGTTTGTGTGTTAATGTTAGAGTTTCAGATGGACGGCAGGGGCCTGTAAAACTCTATGGGATATTAAAGGAAATGTCCAAACATATGATCCACAAATGTTTTCAGTATTTGTCTGGGACTGGCTCCACAAACTTGCCGTGTTACATGAATGTTACAACATAAAGTCTGTGCAGTTGACAGTCTTTAGGAGTGAATAATGGCACCACTTTCTGAAGCTGTTGTGAAAAAAGAAATGCACTTTTGTTTGTACTGACAGAGAAGATGTTAAGACCTGCTTATTTCTATAAATGTGTCGTTGCGCTGCCTGGAATGTTCCACAGTATGACATTAAACAGTTCTACTTTACATTTATTCAATTACAGGTGGTTTTAGAGCTCAAGAATACCTATAAAAACAGACATTCTGACTGAGTGGGGTCGCCTCTCTACTGATCTGACCTGTAACTTGGTCTAGAAAGGTTTAATAAAATACTGTGAAACATTCCAGAAAAAAGCAATAACATCTGCATGTAGAAAAGCATTTGACAGACCCTCCACCAGAAAAGTTGCACAGTGCAGCTTTAAGAGAAGAGCCTTGTAAAGTGCCTTAAATGAAGCGCACTGAAGTTTGGGTGACTGAAAAAGGGAAGCAGCTATGCAGGATGTTGTGGTTTGACTGAAATAGAGACGCTGAAATCTTCGCTGAAATGTATGTTTTATCGTCACAGCAACCTGGTCACAATGCATTTCATGTTTTTTGTTTTTTTTTCCACACCTTAATAGAACTCGGGGAAGAATGTTATCAGCAAAGCCGCCATTTTTGTTTCCACGCCATGCTTGTTTCACAGAGTTGTAATTGTTTTGTCTGGAACTTATTCAAGTTGAGGTGTTTAAATTAAATTAATCCATACATCCATTTTCTTCCGCTTATCCGGGGCCGGGTCACGGGGACAATAGTCTAAGCTTCCCTCACCCCGGACACTTCCTCCAGCTCCTCCGGGGGGACCCCAAGGCGTTCCCAGGCCAGCCGAGAGACATAGTCCCTCCAGCGTGTCCTGGGTCTTCCCCAGGGCCTCCTAATTAAATTAAAATTAAATTAAAATTAAATTAAAAATTAAAAATTAAAAATTAAAAATTAAAAATTAAAAATTAAACTATATAAACTAAACTTGGCCTTGTGTATCACCTGCTTGTCTCCATGGTGATAGACAATACATTTTATGCCATACTGTGGAACATTCCAGGCAAAAAAACATTACAGCTCCATGAACACAAGAAGGTGGCAACCATGGTATCCTGAAAAGTTACGTAATACACCTTTAATATGATGATGCCCCATATTCATTTTGTTTCTCCTTCTCTTTCTGTTGCAGGTCAGAATCCAGCAGGTATGTATGTTTTTTCTTTTTTCTACACAGTGTTATATTGTTTTTTTATTGTTAAAATTTTACTCATTATTTTAATATTCTAGAAAAATGTTTGATTTTCAGAACACACATTATGCAAAATTTACTGTTCTGACCTTTTAGCCCCGTCAAACACATACCTGGAGTTGTATTTTCTTTCATTCACGCTTGTTCCATGAATCTAAAATCATGTTCTCTGAGCATCAAAAATGCTCCGTTTGACTTTTGCCTCTTTTGTAGCGTCACAGGTAAAAGTCTGATGCAGATTTTAAGCCCATAAACCATCACCAGTCTCATTCTATGTTCACAACAAATACATGGCTCTGTTGGCATAGCATTCACCGACCTCATTTGTTTGGTTTGCCAGCGCTTCAGGAACTCATGGGAAACAGATGTGTAATTTCTAATGCGTGTTTTCCAAATGCAGACATTATTTTAAGTTAGACAACGTGAAATGCTCATTCCTAAGAGAAAAGTGCCCCTCCTCTCTGTTCTGGAGCTCGGGCATCAAAGTCAGCCTCCAGCCTCCGTTCCCTCTGGAACGTCTTCTGACATATTTGGCGTAGAAATCCTGTTGCATTGTTGTAAAAAGTCTGTAGCATTTCAGAGCTAGCTATTTAGCATAGCTAGCTCCATGCAGGGTCGCCATGGATACAGGAAAAACAAACTGCTCAAATCAGTCAATCCAATAGTCCCTAACTTCAGTCCTTTGACTGTGCATGCTGCACTTCTTAGCTGGTCAAATCCCAAGATGTTAAGTTAAAAATGTCTCTTTATAAATGTCCCTAAATACAGATTAGCTCATGTCTTGTCTTCCCTCCTCCCTCGCCCTAATCCACCATGTTATGTCACAAGTGAAACTAATGTGGTTTAATGTGAGTAACCTGTCCCCTCTATGAAGGAGAGGCACTGTGAGGAAGTACCTCCACACGTGTTTATTATTATATCCACTTATGAAAGAAAGAACAATACTTTCTCAGGGCCAATAAATACTGTGTGTATCTTTTCTTTGCACTAACAGGGATTTGTAGAAGTACTACTCTTCTTGGTTACATAGTGGCACTTGATCTTAACAATGTTAGGCTTCTTACTGCACAGTATTAGTGAGAAAAATGGTGGTAAGTGCATCTGTGATTCTCCGTTCTCCAATTATTGATTATTATAAACAGAAGCTGTTTCACTTGTGTTTTACACTGTAATATAATACAACTCAAAGTGGAAGTGTACAGAATACAGTGACACTGACTGGACCTTGCCTCGGATCCGGGACACACACTTCTTCAAAACTTTACAAAGATGCGAGTCTGGTCATTGTTTAATCTCCAGACTCATATGAGTGTGTAAAAATACAGGACCAGATTACGGGACATTACAAAAGAAGCTTTTGTTCCCAACACTGCTCAGGTTCATTGTGTAGGAGAGTCAACATTTCAAACATGAGGAGGTAGAAAAAAGGAGAAATTCAACTGGACAGAGTTTATTTGGTCAAATACGTTTCGCAGCTCATCCAAGCTGCTTCTTCAGTTCTGGTCAGATGCTGGTGGACACTGCCTTATATCTATCTGAAGGGGGCGCTAACTACAATGAAATTACTCTGAGACAACACATATTTGTTTACAGTTTCTGTTAGTTAGGTGAGTCTATTCAATATGGAGTGGGAGTGGGGGAGTAGTTAGCAGAACCATTCAGGGCCAGTGTCTGACCAGAACTGAAGAAGCAGCTTGGATGAGCTGCGAAACGTATTCAACCAAATAAACTCTGTCCAGTTGACAAATTCAGTTTCTCCTTTTGCTATGGATTCTACCTGGACGACTGAGGGATTCTAAACACATGAGGAGGTAGACTGTTCTGCTGCTGCGGTGGTGATTAAAGGTGCACTGTGTAACTTTTCTTCTGCTCATTTGTCTGCTCATCTCTATGGAAATACTATTGCTGTCCCATAGTACACCATAAACATCTATCTCCATGGAGTCAAGCAGGTGACGGACCCTCCCCCCAAAACGTTACACAGTGCCCCTTTAAGCAGAGCAGGATTAATGTACTTAACTTAAACATGAGAATGAAGGAGGGGAGAGAGAGTGCATTTGGGTGAAGGACTTGAAAGGGGATTGTGAACTGATACTTTGCAGCTGATGTCATCAACTTTCCCTGTGGTTGTGACGCTAACTGAAGGCCCTACTCTGTCTGAAGCTCTGTTACCCAAATTCGACTTTAATCTGAGCTTTGTTTTAACACAATCTGAACAGAAAGAACTGACTTAACTGAAACTACAACATATGAGTTGATTTGTGCTGTTAAACAAGTCTCTTTCAAATAACATCACAGTCAGAAGCTAGATAGAATTAGCCAACCCTAACCTTAACCCTAACCCTTAAATCCATTTTTGTTTTCAGACACCTGGAGTTGTGTTTTGTTTCATTTACACATGTTTAACACACAAACCCTGCAGATTTAGACTGAGTTCTTTTCTCAAACTGAAAACACTCCACACAACTTCACTAGAATCATTTGGTTAATTTCATCCCTGGAATTACCAATTTCTACTGAACTAAAGTTAAAAGGAGCTGTGAACTTGAAAACTACTGCTCTATGACATCACAAGGTGGAACAGAGCATTTTGAGTTTTGGAGATGTAGACAGACTAATAATAAAGGATTACTCAAACATGTGTGAATGAAACAAAACACAACTCCAGTATGTTTTTGAGGAGGGAACATTATAACATGGCTTAAAGATCTCACGAGTCAATTTTATGTAATGTAATATAGGACCTTTAATTAATTAATTATTTTTTTTTTTGGAAAATCTGGTACCAAATTTCAACATGAAAATATCAAGTGAACTTTTGTTTCCTCCCCCAGCCTCTACCACTTCCACTCAAGGCTCCCATACACCAACACAGGCGCCCTCTACAGCCAACCAAGATAACAACACCACTGGATCTCCGAGCTCTGCCCCCACCGACACCACCACAAGTAAGTTTGAGACAGAAGGTGGTGGAAGGTAATGAAGTAAAAGTAGTAAAGTACTGTACTTAAGTTAAAATAAAATGGTATCTGTATTTTACTTAAGTAGATTTTAAAATGGATGCTTTTTACTTTTACTTCACTACATTTGAGAGCAGGTATCTGTACTTTCTACTCTACATGATTCTTATGTTTTATTCATTACCATATCCTTAGTTTTGCTCAGGAATAGTTCGCTAATGCTGATCGTCGTTAGCCTTTAAGCTTTCGTCTTTCTTACCTCAATAGCTGTGGAATTGATGTCCTTTGTGGACCTTGTTGGTTGAAGATTTGGTCATGAGGCAGATTTATGAAGGTGGTGAAGAATATGTGAGACATTTCTACAGACATTTTACCAGTGAAAACCGCTGACCACGCTAAGGCCGTACTTCCGGCCATTTTGAAAAAGGTTTATTCAGACAGGTTTTGGCCCTCTTATCATTATGGTCGCTAGGTAACAACCAAGCTGTGTTACAAGTTTATTTATTCACAAATGAAAACTAAGTGTAGACATTTTTACATCATTTATAATAAATCTTCTAGAACACATCGATTTGAGAATGGTCAGTTTAAAACCCCTTAACCCCTGCCACGCCCACCCTGCTCATAAAAATCTGATGATAGCAACATGCCATATGTCTATGTCTCGTAGTCATTTTCAAATGCTAGCTTTTCAAATGCTAGCTTTTTAGACTAAGCCTTTGCAAAAAACAATTCTAATGCATCTGTACATCTTAAAGTTATATATCAATGGAAAGCATAAAATCACCTGAATCCATCATTAACACGTGTTTGTCTGTCCCCAACTATAACCAAACTAGAAGTGAAATGGTGTAGCCAAAATAGGTGAAAAATTAAATTATAATTTAAAAAAATGTTTCCGCTTTGCTGTTTTTCCATTAGACGTTGTTTCCCCAGATTCCATGTTTTGGCTAAACCAGGCATATAAATAATAATGACCACAGTTTGAGGTACTCCAATATTGTTTTCATCCTATGGCCCCTCAAGGCCCCTGTGGCCCTGCCCACATATGTTGCTTGCTGGCGGCCATTTTGCTAGTATTATTACTATGTACCATGTAAATGTGCAAAAACAATCCAGCAAAAACATTTCTAGAAGAAAGGAGAGTTCCTATTTGTCACTCGACCAGCATAAAATGGAAATTATAAAAATTGGATTATATATATGTATATAATATAAATTATATATATGTATATATAATTGAAAATGTTTTATTTACTGTCCTTGTGTATCAAAAATTGCTTTTATCTCAATATATTTTTTATTCTGACAAAATCTGATGATGGCATGGGTGGCACTTGGGTGGCACATGGGCACCAGATTGGCTCAGGATGCCTGGACTTTTTCCCTACTAAAAACAGTGTAAAATGTACATATTTTGTTTTATCTGCACCACATTTTGCACAAGTGATGACCTCATGTTGTTTTTACAATTCCTTCTGGGTGTCCCAGAAGGTACATCCAAAGTCTAAAAGGCTATTTTCAGTTTTAATTTGATATTTTTGTCCAGCAAAATTGAAAGAGTTGTGTTGAGTCTAGTGTACTTCTTGCTAATGTCATATAATGTCATTATTTAACACCAGACAGAAAGCACTAAGTCTGAGCTTCACTCTGACACCGAGATCATCCATGTACAGGCTGAGGAAACCCTCAATGTGTATGTACTTTTCCTTTCCCGAGGATGTGTTTAAACAAGGTTCAGTTGTAGGCTAGTTGTTAGTATGTTATTTACTTAACTTTACTTAAAGGTGCACTGTGTAACTTTTCTAGTGAGGGTCCGTCACCTGTTTTTTCTATGGATATGTCATTGCTCTGCTTGGAATGTTTCACAGTAAACAGCTCTACCTTATATTTATTCAATTTTTTATTTTATTTTATTTATTTATTTATTTTTTAGAAATATTTAATGCCATACTGTGAAACACTCCAGACAAAGCAATAACATCTCCATGAAGACAAGCATTTGACGGACCCTCCACCAGAAAAGTTACACAATGCACCTTTAACTTAACTTTTGATTCTCAGCCCTATAACTGGACCATGTTTTAATTGAATGAACATATTTTGTCCTTTTCTTTGTATTAAAAGCTCCAACAACAACAATACCACCACCATCACCAACAACAAAAGACTCCAATCAAAATCTACCATGTAAGTACTTCCAGTATATGTAATGTATAAATCTACTATGTCATTATTTCTCAAACTGTGCTACTATGGAAGCTTGTTGTTTTTTTGCTTCTTGTGTTTCTCCTCTTCAGTTACTTAAATGTGTCTTTCCCCAGTGCAGATATATTGTCTAAGCAGCTCTTGAGGAAGTATTTGATTGTCAGAGAAATGGGAAAATGGGAAGGGTACTGTTAGCATTACCTGAGAGCTTCTAAACTCATCATGGTGAATACTTAGGATGCTCTGAATGCATAAGGGAAGTGAGGAAGAACTTTGGACCATTGCAAACTGTTTAAAATGAACTAATTCTGTTTATCATGATTTTAAAACAAAAATACAGTGCCTTTAAAGAGGCTGTACCTGATTAAAGGCTGGAATTGATACTTTGCAGCTGATGTCATCAACATTCCCTGGGGATGTGAAGCTAACTGTAGGTACTGCTCTGTCTGAAGTTTTGTTGGTGAGCTGATTTGTGTTCTTAAACTAGTCTGTCACACATAAAATGACAGTCACAGGCTAGCTACCATTAGCCAGTCAGTCACTCTCACCTTTTTGTTGAAAAGCAAACTCCCAAACAGAACTATGTGCTCGTATTGATTTGTGGTTTAAATCCATTTTGTATTTTTCCTTGAGTTTTCAGATGATCTTAAAACTTTTTTGTCAGTGTTTACTAGAGATCGACCGATATGGGAAATGGTCACATTTTTATATAGCGCTTCCATCTTCAAGGCTCAAAGCGCGTCACAACAAGGAACCATTCACTCATTCACACACACATTCATACACCAGAGTACACAGGTGGGTTAAGTGTCTTTGCCCAAGGACACAATGACAACATTCATCTGTGGGAGCTGGAATCACACCGCCAACCTGTGGGTCAGTGGATCTGACCGCTCAACCAGTGACGTTTATGTGGAGAGCAGATCAGTGAACAAACGCTCTGCCCACTGTGCTACTGTTGTACGATATGGGTTTTTTCATGCCCGATGTAATGTAATAGAATCCTGCCGATGTTTTTGGGCCATATCTAGGGCCAATTTGGATGATTTTCCCCAAATTGTGTAATTTTAATGTACTATGTACTAATGATGCTACTACTAATAAGAGCGCTGCACGTACC
The DNA here is from genome assembly GCA_029959045.1 of Taenioides sp. WSHXM2023. Lineage (NCBI taxonomy): Eukaryota > Metazoa > Chordata > Actinopteri > Gobiiformes > Gobiidae > Taenioides > Taenioides sp. WSHXM2023. Next base: position 31,220,500 of record CM057095.1, on the reverse strand, counting down.
TCTTCACACTCAAGTATTCAAATAAAGCTTATGTGTACTCTTTAGGCTGCAGGTCCACCAAATATCATCCTCTTTAGATGATTATATAAATATCTATTTTTTCTTTTATAAAGAACCCTTTTATGGAGCTAAATTATTCCCTGATTGTGGGAAAGAAAGACTGGCATGGGCAGAGTTGTTTTAGTTTTAGTTTTTCCTGATGTAGAAAGGAGGGAGGCACTGTGTCTGTGTGAATGTTCATGTATGAATGCTGATACACTAAAAGTGCAAATACTTATTGTATATCCCAGCCTTATGCCAGTGTGTTTGATATTGTGTGTTGCAGGTGTATTCGAATTTCAGTCTGTAAAATGTGGTCTCCAGATTGTACTAAATAATTCCAAAAATGAGACATTCATCGCGACTATATCTGAACAAAATCAAGAGGTTATGCAGAAACACTTCAACGTCTCAACCCAAGCCATCTGGGGACTGAAGCCTTGTACTGAATATACGGTCAGACTACAACGGGCAGGTGGAGTGAATTGTACAGGCACAGATAATACAACCACCACACTCAGAGCCACCACTCCACACATGGGTGAGTAATGCAACTTCTGCTTTGTGTGATCAGAGTGGCAAAGTGGTCAAAAATATATGTAGTAGTAGTGTCATGACAAAATATAAAAAATACTCAAAAGTGAAAAAGTATTTGGTGAAACTACTTCTAGAGTTAATAAGGCAAATGTTCAAATCATGTAATATTGACAGCACCTTTTAAGTTATACCCATTCACAGTGGGAAAAAGTACCCAAAACATTTACCACAAGTAAACGTACTGTTACTTAAAGGCACTGCACCAGATTTTTGTCATGTACAGTACATAAATGCTGTAAAAGCTTTTAGGATCTAATTCTAATGTTCTAATGTTCTAATTCTAATCTAATACTAAGGAACTAATTCTAGGATCTAAAACCAACTTTTAGGATCTAATTATAAAGTGTTTTTATTGTGGTGAATGATAAGGACGATCGGAAATCATTTGGACCGATACGGTGTACAGTTTAAAATGATATAGTTATAATGGTTCTGTTTTTCATGGGTAGTTTTCTAGCACCATACTCAAATAACAGTATGGTGCTGGAAAACTACAAGTAAAATTGTGACTACTGCTACTACTGTTACTTCTACTGTTACTGCTACTACTACTACTTTTACTGTTACTAATATTACTACTACCATAACTACCATATCCTACTTCTACAACTACCTATTACGATGCACTTACAACTACTATGAGAAAGATCTCGTTTAACATTGTACTATTACTACCACTACTGCTGCTACTACTACTACTGCTACTACTAGTACTCCTACTCCTACTACTACTATTACTATTACTACTACTACTACTACTACTACTACTGCTACTACTAGTACTACTGCTACTACTAATACTACATGTCACTACACTTTGTGTTGGTTTTGCCTATTCCAGAACAAGGAAAGATCTACTTTATCTCAAAGTGGAACATAATCTGTTTGCTACTACTGTTATTACTGCTGTTACTACTACCAGCATTACTACTACTACTACTACTATTACTACCATAACTACCATATCCTACTTTTACAACTAAACTTACTATACAATTACTACTACTACGAGAAAAAATTTGTTGTAACTTGTAACTCAAAGTGGAACATAGACTGTCCTGTCACTGTACTATTATTACCACTACTACTGCTACTACCACTACTACTACTACTACTACTACTACTACTACTACTACTACTACTACTACTACTACTGCTACTACTACTACTACTAACACTACCACTGCAACATGTCACTATTATTTGTTTTGGTTTTGCCTATTCCAGTTGAAGGAAACGTCACATATGCTCCACACTCTGTTGGAAAGATCTCCTTGAACACAAAGTGGAACATCACCTGTTCAGATGTGACTGCACTGGGAGCTAAGGCTGAACCCTGTCCAAAATATCCAAACATCTGCTACATCAGTGTCACCAATAAAGACCTCTGCTCGAACCTCAGCATAACATTCAAAAACACCAATTGTACCTTCACAGACACCGTACCTCTCCCTGCTGGTATGTAATCACACCATCACTTAGTAGATGCAAACAGAAGTACTTTTGTCACTGTGGAGTTTAACACCATGATACACAATTAAAGGGGTAGTATGGAACTTTTCTAGTGGTTGGCCGTCACTTGCTCTGGAGATTTTAATGCATTGCTTGAAATCTATCGTATATGAAAAAAAATTAAATGACAGGTTTTATTGCAAAATTTTAATTTAATTTAATTATTAATACATTACATAAAAAAAAAATGCAATATTGTGAGCATTGTTGTCTTTTCACAGATCTGAACTGTAACTTGCCCTGCTTATCTCCATGGAGAAAGATACCTAAGGTTAATGCTGTATCGTGGAACGGGAAACGCAATTACACCTCCATGGAGACAAGCAAGTGGCGGAAAAGTTACATAGTGTACCTTTAACTTGGGCATAGACTTTTTTTTTTGCTACTTATACTTTATCAAAAGCTGTGATTTTCTCCACTGTGAGATCAACATAGTTTTATCTTTTCTGATCTTAAAGGTGTGCTGAGGAACTAGTGTAGGAAGTGTCCACCAAATTCTTGTCTCCATGAAGATGTTATTACTTTACCCAGAATGTTCCACAGTATGACATTAAACATATCGATCTCCATGGAGACAAGCAAGTGATGGCACCAAGTCACAGGTCAGACTTAACTCAGAAGGATGCGTGTTTTCTAGGCATTTTTTTTTTTTTTTAGCAAAAAAACAAACAAACAAAAATGACATGGGGACAAATAAGTGCTGGACAGAAAAGTTACACAGTGTGCCTTTAGGTTGCAGTTTTTAGATATATGACACAGCATATGTTATGATTAAATTTTTTCTTTAATGACTGTTGCAGAAACGTTTCTAAGTGTAGCAAACCTGGTCCAAAAAGTGACCTACCACAATAACTCAAACAATAAACATGGACATCCGGCAGAAATCGAGTTTAAAACCTCACTGCCTAAAAAATGTAACCTAACTACTGATTACAACTGTGTAGGTGAGTTATACGCACGCACACACACACACACACACACACACACACACACACACACACACACACACACGCACACGCACACACAAACGCAAAAGATTTAATTGTTGTTAAGAAACTGTTTTTGTTAACTGAGTAGTCTAACCTGCCACATGTATTTTAAAGCTACCGTCTTGTTTTTTTTTTCACCAGTAGATGGCATACAGTCCCTGACAAAAGTCTTGTCGCTTATCCATTTTGTAGAAACAAAAGCTTATAACCTGACTTTAAATTAATCGATTGGTTTTAGAAATGTCTCATATGAAAGCTAAAACCCTCCCAAATTATGCTCAATATACTAAAATAAATTTGCTTCACTGAAGAAAGATTGATCATTTAATGAACACAGAAAGGTCAGATTTTGGCAAGACAAAAGTCTTGTCGCCTACAGAAAACTGAACAAATAATTTACTTCAAATACAAAAATATGTTGCATAACGTCAGTGAATTAAGTAGTGGTGCTGTGAGATCCATATTTAATATCTTGTATGACTTCCATGAGCTTGAAGGACTGCATCCATGTGGTTCGACAATGATTCATACAATTTGTTGATGAAGTCATCAGGAATAGCAAAGAAAGCAGTCTTACATGCCTCCCAGAGTTCATCAAGATTCTTTGGTTTTGCCTTCCATGCTTCCTCTTTCATTCTACCCCAGACATGCTCAATGATGTTCATGTCTGGTGACTGGGCTGGCCAGTCCTGGAGCACCTTGATCTTCTTCGCCTTGAGGAACTTTGATGTAGAGATAGAAGTATGCGATGGAGCACCATCCTGCTGCAAAATTTGACCCCTTTTATGGTTGGGAATGTAAGAGGTAGCTAATACTTCTTGATATTTTAGGCTATTGATATTGCCTTCCACCCTGCAAATGTCTCGCACACCCCCATACTGGATGTAACCCCAGACCATGATTTTTCCGCCACCAAACTTCACTGTTTTCTGGGTGAATCTTGGATCCATGCGGGCTCCAGTAGGTCTCCTGCAATATTTGCGGCGGCTGTGATGTAATTCAACTGAGGATTCATCTGAGAAATCCACCTTCTGCCACTTTTCCAGTGTCCATCCTTTTAGCAGGCTGTGGGCCTTGGCAAATGCCACACGGTTTTTTAATTGCCTTTTGTTTAGTGCTGGTTTCTGTGCACTGATTCGACCATGGAGGCCATTTCGAGACAGAATTCTACAAACTGTTCTGGTTGACACAGGGACTTGAGGTGACCAGGCCTGGTGGAGCTCTGCTGCAGTGGAAAAGGGGCTGGCCTTGGATTTTCGAATCAACAAACGGTCCTCCCGAGCAGTTGTCTTGCGGGGTCTGCCGGACCTGGGCTTGTCAAAAACATCTCCAGTCTTTTCAGATCTTTTTCTTATTCTTTGTACTTGACGCTGAGACACATTGAAGGTGTCAGCCACCTCAGCAGTGGATCTGGTCTTCAGCCTCTTGATAATTAACGCTTTGGTCTCAGGGTGGAGCTTAGGCATGTTGTCAGAGGTCAAGTTGCAGTTGATGTGAAGGTCTGGTGTGCTGGGGTTCTTTTTATACACACCCACTAATTGATTGATCAGTAACTGATCACAGGTGAGGCTGTAATCTAGGATTGGGTGCATCATATGACAAGGCGACAAGACTTTTGTCTTGCCAAAATCTGACCTTTCTGTGTTCATTAAATGATCAATCTTTCTTCAGTGAAGCAAATTTATTTTAGTATATTGAGCATAATTTGGGAGGGTTTTAGCTTTCATATGAGACATTTCTAAAACCAATCGATTAATTTAAAGTCAGGTTATAAGCTTTTGTTTCTACAAAATGGATAAGCGACAAGACTTTTGTCAGGGACTGTATGTGTTCCCCCTCCTCTCACCTGGCCCGTCCTCTCACCTGGCCCCACCTCTCGCCTGTCCCCTCCTCTCACCTGGCCCCTCCCCTCACCTGTCCCCCTCCCCTCATCTGACCTTTGTTCAGACTCACCTGTGGTCTCAGGTCTTCTTCTATCAGACCAAATTTGGAATACTACAGGGCCAATCTAATTACAAATGGTAGCTTTAAATAACCCATATTACACTATTTTCTATTTTCTATTTTCTATTTTCTATTTATCTATGTTTCCTCACAAACAGACCTGGAGTTGTGTTTTGTTTCATTCACACATGTTTAACACACAAACCCTGCAGATTTAGGGTTCTTCTCTCAAACTGAAAACACTCTGTTCCACCTTGTGATGTCATGTGGTAATACAGGAAGTGCTCCACTGTGTTTTTAAACTCCACACACCTTCACTAGAATCATTTTGATCATTTCAGTCCTGGAATTGCCGATCTCTACTGAACAAAAAGTAAAAGGTAGCTGTTCATGACATCACAAGGTGGAACAGAGCATTTGGAGCTTTGGAGATGTAGACAGACTAATAATAAAGTGTTACTCAAACATGTGAATGAAACAAAACACAACTCCAGTGTGTTTTTGAGGAGGTAACAACATTTTAACATGACTAAAAGCTCACAAGAGTCACTTTTGTGTAATATAGGACCTTTAACTCTTATTATTAACTCTCTTACTTCTTATTTTCTCCAGATACAAAAAATATTACCAAGGGGTTATCTAACCTGGAGCCGTTTAAAAAGTACAAATGCGTTGGGAATATAATAAAGAAAAATACATCAGTTGTGATCAACAAAACTGACTCTATTGAAGTGGACACCTACTGCGGTAAGGACTGCATTATATTTAATCTCACTTAATCTTGGAAAAGTGTAAGTTAAGGTGGTTCAAATATATACGACATATTTTTCAACAGATCTTGATTTATCAGTTGAAAAAACAATTTCGACTTACAACTCCATTACTCTCAAATGGAAACCAACAACTAAGAACTGCAGTGTAACTCTTCTCACGCCTAAACTAAAATACAAGTGCTCATGTTCTCGTAAGTATGATTTTTTTTTTTTCACATTCTGATTCTTAATTCTGTCTATGTTTTATTTTATTTTTTTATTTTTTTGATTGCCACTGTCAGTGAATAAAATGCTGGACTGGTGCATAGTTTCAGTCATCACTAATTATTTTTTATTTTTATTCTTTAATTTTATTTATTTTATTTTATTTTTATATATAAAATAACGACGACTAAATATGGCAAACTATTTTATTTAACAAACTGAATCCTGGACAGTAGGGAAAAGCATTGTTGTTAATATGACCCGTTTATATAATAAATCAAATCAAATCAAATAATATATAATAGAGTCACATGAGTTAGTTGGCTCTATCTGGCTCTATCTGGCCAATGGTGCAACATCACACTG
>CM057095.1:31126576-31204076 GCA_029959045.1 Taenioides sp. WSHXM2023 | reverse complement strand
TTTGATTTATTTTTATTTATTTATGAATTTTTGTCTTGTTTTTATGTTTTATTTCTTTGTTTCTTCCTTGATTTGGTGCCTATGCAGATGAGGAGGAGCGGCTGCAGAATGTGGAGCCCATCCAGGCGGAGGTGCTGTTGGACACATACAAGAGGAAACTGGCCGATGAGGGCCGGCTCTTCCTGGCTGAGTTTCAGGTGTGTGCTGTAGATTTCTATGGCGCAGAAAATAATTTAGATTTGAATCATTTTATCTCATACAATATGTGAAGTTTATATTACTTATTGCCTTTAATCTTTAAGTTTATTTACTTTATTTATAACTTAATATAAAGGTGTATTGTGTAACTTTTCTAGTGAAGGGCCCGTCAAATGCTTTTCTCCATGGAGATGTTATTGCTTTGTCTGGAATGTTTCACAGTATGGCATTAAACTTTTCTATCCTCATGGAGACCAAACCAGATGAAGTGACAGGTCAGATCTGGGGAGAGGCGACCCCGCTCACAGTCAGAATGTCTGTTTTTCTAGGTGTGTAGAATCCCTCAGTCGTTCAGTTAGAATCCATGGCAAAGGAGAAACTCAATTTGTCAACCAAACAAACGTTTATTTAGGTCGAAAACGTTTCACAGTGGCAGTGTCACAGAGCTGCGAAATTTTTCAACCTAAATAAACATTTGTCCAGTTGACAAATTGAATTTCTCCTTTCCCATTTTTTCTAGGTATTTCTGAGCTATGAAACGACCTGTAATTGAATAAATGTAAGGTAGAGCTGTTTAAAGTCATACTGTGGAACATTCCAGGCAGTATAATGACATCTCCATAGAAACAAGCAGGTGACAGACCCCCAACCAAAGTTACACATGTATTTTGTAATCATAAACTAAAGGAACTGTATGCAGCTCGCACTCTTAGTGTTTTAAAAAAGTTATTACAATCACAACTGACCCTGTGTCTCCAGAACCTTCACCTGCAGATAGAGGACATGTCCAGGTTTGTCTCATTCTCGGTATATGGACAGGCCATGCCTCATGTGAAGCTCAGAACCTCCAGAATTCCCTCCCTGAGCTGCAGAGGCTGCACTAGCACTGACTTAGGATCAGTGCAGGTGCTGGGGTTTAGGGAGTGACCGTTCAGATCAGAGAGAGACATTTTAGGTTTAAACACACTGGATTTTAGCTTTGAACCAGCAACCCACATGAGAGAGTCATGTGAGGCTCACTCTGCCTTCTGATTGAATAACTGTCTTGAACCAAAACACCAAATTATGACATAAACAACTTTGTTTATCATGTCCAAAAATCAAAATCAAAATCTTAAATACGGTTTCTTATAAATTTGCCTGTAAAATAACACACTCTTCTTTTTAGAGCGTCCCAAGAATCTTCTCAAAGTTTCCGATAAAGGAAGCCAAGAAAAACTGCAACGCCATCAAGAACCGCTACGTGGACATCCTGCCCTGTGAGTACAACTTTTATATTTAGATCCAAAATAAAACACCTGTATTTAAGTGTTATAATTAAGCTTTTTTTTTTATAAATATCTTCGACCATAGATGACTTTAACCGGGTGCAGCTGACCACAGGAAATGGAGAACAGGGCTGTGACTACATCAACGCCAGCTTCATCGATGTGTGTGATTCTGAATTATTTTATACTTAAAGATGCACTGTGGAACTTTTCTGGTGTAGGTTCCGTCACCTGCTTGTCTCCGTGGTGATGCTATTGCTTTGCATGTAATATTCCACTGTAATGTGTGTATTAAATTTGACAATCATGCATTTATGGAATTATAGGTGTTTTTGTTATTTTAAAATACATTGAAAAACATGCACTCTGACTATGAGCGGGCTTGCCTCTCCACAGATCTGACCTGTAATTTAAGTTGGCGGCGCTTCCTGTTTGTCTCCATAGAGATATGTTTAATGTAGATGTATTAAATGCAATATCGTGGAACATTCTAGGACAAGCAATAACATGAGGCCAGCAGACAAAGAACCATCCACCAGAAAAGTTCCGTAGTGCCACTTTAAGCCAAGTACAATATAAATGTGAATACATGTTTGTTTGTTTTTTAATCTAACATATCAAATTTATGTCTTCACCACAGGGATACAAGGAAGCCAAGAAGTACATTGCAGCTCAAGGTGAGGCCATGATAAGAAACTATAGCAGAAAGAAATGAATCAAAAGCATTTTATTTGTCTCCAAGGGGCAGTTTAGATTAGATTAGATTAGATTAGATTAGATTAGATTAGAAATACTTTATTAAGGAAATTAATTCATTCATTAAGCAGATTGAGCAATGAAATACAATAGTAATAGCAGGGAAATAAAATAATGATAGAAAAGCTCACACAAAAGTCTCAATGCAGCTCAACAGGTAGAGGTATCAGATCCAATGACTGGGCAGTTTGAGGGGAGGAACCACCCTCAGGACAAAAGTGCAGCCCTCTGTGTGTGTAGAATCCCTCAGTCGTCCAGGTAGAATCCATGGCAAAAAGGAGAAATTTAATTTGTCAACTGGACAGAGTTTATTTGGTTGCATACGTTTCGCAGCTCATTCAAGCTGCTTCCTCAGCTGCTTCCCCTCTGTGTCCTGCAGCATTACAGAAGCCTCCAGGGGGCGCCTGGTGAGCTCTGAGGTCACTATACTTGTTTCGGTCAGTGATGAGACCCTCAGGAACGTCTTCTGACATATTTGGCGTAGAAAGCCTGTTGTATTGTTGTAAAACGTCTGTAGCATTTCAGAGCTCACTGGTTAGCATAGCTAGCTCCATACAGGGTCGCCATGGATACAGGAAAAACAAACTACTCAAATTACAATATCCAATAGTCCTTAATTTTGTCCTTTGAATTGTGTATGCTGCACTTCTTAGTTGGTCAAAATCCCAAAATGTTAAGTTAAAAATATATGAAAAACATTTTAAAAGTTAAAAAAAAAAAAAAAGCTCAGTGTGCCAACCACTCAGCCACAAGAGCAGCTAACCACAACCATGGCAACCTCGGAAAACTATTATGTATATAGTTTTTACCATAAAGTTGGAATAAAGTTGAATATAAGCCACACTGTTTCACATTAGATAAACTCTTGCATCACAGGACCAAAGGAGGAGACCATCACTGATTTCTGGAGGATGGTTTGGGAGCAGAAGTCATCCATCATCGTCATGGTAACGCGCTGTGAGGAGGGAAACCGGGTAAGTTACATTTTTACTTTTAAAAATAATATACTTAAATGTGTATGTTATCTCACAGTTTGAAACTGCACCGTAAAATGATTTAATTTAATGTATTTGCTTTAAAATAATGGTAGCTGTGGATAGGGGGTAGGTGAAAACAGACATTTTCAGACAATACAGGATTACTCAAACATGAATTAATCAAGATAAGACTTTGAGTAAGATAATGATGAAGAAACATAGTTATAAAAATTGATTTTACATATGTGTCCTTTAATAAAAATGTTAAAATGCAAATCTGGTTTACAAAATGTACCAAAAATGTTTTTCTCAGTTGAAAATTATACTTTGATATAAACCTAATTTTGAAAGCGATTGCACCACTGCATCCCTACAGTTCACTCAGTTATTTTAGTTTTAAAATATCTGGGACTAAATTACTCTGATGAAAACTTGGTCTAAATATATAATTAAACAAACTAAATGATTGTTATTATCTTTACTTTAACGTGTGTTGTTGTTTTCCAGCCTAAGTGTGTGCAGTACTGGCCCAGTCTGGAGCGAGAAGCTGAGATCTTTGAGGAGTTTGTGGTGAAAGTGAACTCTGAAGACCAGTGCCCAGACTATACCATCCGCCACCTCAGCCTGACCAACGTGAGCCCTGCCACTCAGAAACCTGCAGCTTTAAACAGATGAGCCCTCAGCATAGTACTTCTATAGTAGTACTTCTAATAGTGCTTCTAATAGTGTTTCTAATAGTACTTCTTAAAGTTTCTAATAGTACTTCTAAGAGTGCTTCTAATAGTACTTCTCATAGTGTTTCTAATAGTACTTCTTATAGTGTTTCTAATAGTACTTCTTATAGTGTTTCTAATAGTACTTCTTATAGTGCTTCTTAAAGTGCTTCTAATAGTACTTCTAATAGTACTTCTAATAGTACTTCTTATAGTGTTTCTAATAGTACTTCTTATAGTGTTTCTAATAGTACTTCTTATAGTGCTTCTTAAAGTGCTTCTAATAGTACTTCTAATAGTACTTCTAATAGTACTTCTAATAGTACTTCTTATAGTGTTTCTAATAGTACTTCTTATAGTGTTTCTAATAGTACTTCTTATAGTGTTTCTAATAGTACTTCTTATAGTGCTTCTTAAAGTGCTTCTAATAGTACTTCTAATAGTACTTCTAATAGTACTTCTTATAGTGTTTCTAATAGTACTTCTTATAGTGTTTCTAATAGTACTTCTTATAGTGCTTCTTAAAGTGCTTCTAATAGTACTTCTAATAGTACTTCTAATAGTGTTTCTAATAGTACTTCTTAAAGTTTATAATAGTACTTCTTATAGTGTTTCTAATAGTACTTCTTATAGTGTTTCTAATAGTACTTCTTATAGTGTTTCTAATAGTACTTCTTATAGTGTTTCTAATAGTACTTCTTATAGTGTTTCTAATAGTACTTCTAAGAGTGCTTCTAATAGTACTTCTTATAGTGTTTCTAATAGTACTTCTTATAGTGTTTCTAATAGTACTTCTTATAGTGTTTCTAATAGTACTTCTAAGAGTGCTTCTAATAGTACTTCTTATAATGTTTCTAATAGTACTTCTTATAATGTTTCTAATAGTACTTCTTATAGTGCTTCTAATAGTACTTCTTAAAGTTTCTAATAGTACTTCTTATAATGTTTCTAATAGTACTTCTTATAGTGTTTCTAATAGTACTTCTTACAGTGTTTCTAATAGTACTTCATATAGTGTTTCTAATAGTACTTCTTACAGTGTTTCTAATAGTACTTCATATAGTGTTTCTAATAGTACTTTTTATAATGTTTCTAATAGTACTTCTTACAGTGTTTCTAATAGTACTTCTTATAATGTTTCTAATAGTACTTCTTACAGTGTTTCTAATAGTACTTCATATAGTGTTTCTAATAGTACTTTTTATAATGTTTCTAATAGTACTTCTTACAGTGTTTCTAATAGTACTTCTTATAATGTTTCTAATAGTACTTCTTATAGTGTTTCTAATAGTACTTCATATAGTGTTTCTAATAGTACTTCTTATAGTGTTTCTAATAGTACTTCATATAGTGTTTCTAATAGTACTTTTTATAATGTTTCTAATAATACTTCTTACAGTGTTTCTAATAGTACTTCTTATAATGTTTCTAATAGTACTTCTTACAGTGTTTCTAATAGTACTTCTTACAGTGTTTCTAATAGTACTTCTAAAAGTGCATAGTTATAACTGGCCCTTTGGCCCACTTGGCGATCAGATTTACCACAGTCAGAGCAGCCAGCACCTGTTGCCTAGCGACGGCTCTTAAACTGTAGAAGTAGCAGAGGAGTTTGACTTCATCACTCCTCATCACGGCCACAGTGACAGGCCATAGTGTCTTGTTAAAGTCTGATCTTAGAAACTCAGCAGGACCAGGTCTGGTTAGTACTTGGATGGGAGACACTGGGAATACCAGGTGCCACAGGGGGGCACCAGTGGCAAACTCTGTTGTTGTGTCCTTAGGCAAGACACTTCACCCACATTTCCTGATATGAAAGTGGTGTGTGTGTGTGAGTGATGGTGGTGGTCGGAACAAATGGACACCCTCACGTCCGTCAGTCTGCTCCAGGGCAGCTGTGGCAATAGTATCTCCACCAGAGTGTGGAGTGAATGAATACTGCACTGTAAAGGGATTGGGTGTCTTGAGAGGAACTATATAAATGAAATGGTTAATTAATGAATTAACAGGCTCCTTACCTCCAGACACACTGCAGAGTGAATACAAGGCCCCTGTGGTCTGTACAAACAGGTTTAACCCACACGTGTTTGTTCTTTTTGTTTCATTTTCACTATGAATAAGAGTGTACGGAAAGAGCGGCTGTCCCTCTTTGACTTATGAGATGAAAATATCAGAGACAGCCCCTTTAACTTGGTCTTTTGTCTCTGTTTTATCTGTGCAGAAGAGAGAGAAGAACAGTGAGCGAGAGGTGACTCATATCCAGTTCCTGAGTTGGCCTGACCATGGAGTTCCAGGAGAGCCCCACCTGCTGCTCAAACTGAGGCGGCGCGTCAATGCCTTTAAGAACCTGTTCAGCGGGCCCATTGTTGTGCACTGCAGGTCTGTGTCCATGTGTCCTATAAACATACGGCTTTATAACCCCCGTGCCATAACCCCGTGTCACTGTTTCTGCTGCGGGCACAGATAATGTGGTGTATTTGACATGTTATTTAAAGGGCCTGTACTCTATTTTTCCCGTGTATTTGCCCAAAATGTGTCTTGCCCCAGTACAGATAATTGTATCAGCAGCTCTTGAGGTCAGAATATGTCCACTGTGTACTGTCTGCACGTTGTAGTACTTCTATTTGAGAAACTGCAAGAATTGGATCATAAACTTTCCATTTAAAGGTGCACTGTGTAACTTTTCTGGTGTCAAATGCTTTTCTTCATAGAGGTGTTACTGGTTTGTCTGGAATGTTCCACAGTATAGTATTAAACCTTTCTATCTTCATGGAGACCAAACCAGGCCAAGTTACAGGTCAGATCTGCGGAGAGGTTGCTGTCAGAATGTCTGTTTTTCTAAGTATTTTTGAGCTATAAAACCAGCTGTAATTGAATAAATGTAAAGTAGAGCTGTTTAATGTCATACTGTGGAACATTCCAGACAGACCAATGACAAGCAGGTGATGGACCTCTAACCAAAAAGTTACCTAATGCACCTTTTAACAAAACTATTAAATACAACTACCTTTAGAAATATTATCACATTTGGATAAAGTGAATGGGAGTTTGGGGTCTCCAGGGCAGACATTGTTAGTGTACACTTGTGTCCTGTGCATCAGACTAAAGCTGCCTCTGTTTCTCTGGCGCTCAGTGCTGGCGTGGGCAGGACAGGCACCTACATTGGCATAGACGCCATGATGGAGGGTCTGGAGGCCGAGGGCAGAGTCGACATCTACGGATACGTGGTGCAGCTGCGCAGACAGAGGTGCCTCATGGTGCAAGTGGAGGTGAGAAACTGAAATAATTAGGGTTCTATGGATTTCAGAATGATGAGAATCTGTCTAAAGAACAAATATTACGCAAAATTGAGTTTTGTGAGCTTTTGGCCAGCTTATAATTTATTTATTTATTGTTTATATGAATAGGGACATATACACAAACATAGGAGGGATGTAACAATATTTAAATCCCTTGGTGTGATATTTTCACGAGATTCAGGTCACGGTACGATAATTATTGCGACATTTTGTGGAGGCTAACAAAACTACTTTTTCCTCTTAAAATGCCTTGACAAGACTTCAGCCAAAGAGCTAAGATTTAAAAATGCTTAGAACAGTTGTTTCTTCACTGAAACGGAGCAAAGGATCATGGTCTGTGTAGTTCCGTTTTTTAGCTATTGCTGCACCATAACTATTAATTTAAGCAAAGAGACTTGTAATTCTATATATTGTGATGGTCCACGATATTATTATTATTTTTGTTATTTTTATACCCATAATAGATGAATAATTCAGTAATCTGATGCAGGTATCACAGTGTTTACAACACCAGTTTTTAAGGATTTTTAAACTGTTCACTAAAACAAGTGGGATAGAAAAAGCAGTAAATACAGTGAATGTGTCAAGAGAATCAAATATCAAAATAGACTTAGACTTTATTGATCCACAAGGGAAACGACTTGGACACAGCAGCTCATGCATCACAATAACAGAGTAAAAAATATAAAATGGTAATAATAAATTCTAAATAAGTGGCAAAAAAGAGCAAGAGACAGGTGTTAAATAAGACATGAATATATAAATGTAAATGTACAAGTCAAAATAAAATAGAAAATAAGTAATAAGAATATGTAAATGTATAAAAATATAGCTATATAGGGTGAGTTGTTGTACAGTTGTAGGGAGTATTATCTGTTACATATGGGTGAGTTGTTGTACAGTTGTAGGGATTATTATACTGTTACATAAGGGTGAGTTGTTGTACAGTTGTAGGGATTATTATACTGTTACATAAGGGTGAGTTGTTGTACAGTTGTAGGGATTATTATACTGTTACATAAGGGTGAGTTGTTGTGCAGTTGTAGGGATTATTATACTGTTACATAAGGGTGAGTTGTTGTACAGTTGTAGGAAGTGTGTGTAGAATCCCTCAGTCGTCCAGGTAGAATCCATGGCAAAAGGAGAAATTTAATTTGTCAACTGGACAGAGTTTATTTGGTCGAATACGTTTCGCAGCTCATCCAAGCTGCTTCTTCAGTTCTGGTCAGATGCTGGCGGACACTGCTTTATATCTGCCTGAAGGGGGCGCTAACTACAATGAAATTACTCTGAGACAACACATATTTGTTTACAGTTTCTGTTAGTTAGGTGAGTCTATTCAATATGCAGTGGGAGTGGGGGTGTAGTTAGCATATCCATTCAGGGCCATGATGGTGTTTTCACACCTCTGGACATGTCCTGGCTAGTCCCATTGTTTTCTCTGTTTGTTTTGATTTAGGTTTGAGGATAGAGTTATAGATGGGAGACAAATGATGTCTGAGACCCCCATTTCTGTTCAAGGAAGGATTCTCTTTCTTGTCAAAAATAGCTTCTTTAACTCCCCTCTCAAACCAGTTCTTTTCTCTGGCCAAGATCTGGACCTCACTGTCTTCAACAGTGAGAACTGAAGAAGCAGCTTGGATGAGCTGCGAAACGTATTCGACCAAATAAACTCTGTCCAGTTGACAAATTAAATTTCTCCTTTTGCCACAGTTGTAGGGAGTATTATCTGTTACGTAAGGGTGAATTGTTGTACAGTTGTAGGGATTATTATACTGTTACATAAGGGTGAGTTGTTGTACAGTTGTAGGGAGTATTATCTGTTACATAAGGGTGAGTTATTGTACAGTTGTAGGGAGTATTATCTGTTACATAAGGGTGAGTTGTTGTACAGTTGTAGGGATTATTATACTGTTACATAAGGGTGAGTTGTTGTACAGTTGTAGGGATTATTATACTGTTACATAAGGGTGAGTTGTACAGTTGTAGAGTATTGTCTGTTACATAAGGCTGAGTTGTTGTGCAGTTGTAGGGATTATTATACTGTTACATAAGGATGAGTTGTTGCACAGTTGTAGGGATTATTATACTGTTCCATAAGGGTGAGTTATTGTACAGTTGTAGGGAGTATTATCTGTTACATAAGGGTGAGTTATTGTACAGTTGTAGGGATTATTATACTGTTACATAAGGGTGAATTGTTGTGCAGTTGTTTGGAGGATTATATGTTGCATAAGGGTGAAAGTAAAAGTATTTGTTTAAAAAAATAAGTATTCAAGGTCACATGTTTTTTCTCTTTTCTGTGAAGTTAGGTGTTACTGGAAGGAAGCACCACACCAACACGACTCTGTGCGATCGTCACCTTTAGTTTAACAGCTTTACAATAAATAATTAGACAGGAATTATTCATTTGCAGTCAGTATAGCTGTTCCCATTTCCAGTAAACCAGTAAAGCATGTTGTGCTCTCCGTGCACTTCCTGATTATCAAGAAATGAAATGTTTATAATAAAGCGTTTATATTAGACTTGTGCTGATCTCAAGAGCTGCTTATACAGTATACTGACAAATTTCGCTCAAATACATAGGGCAAAATCAGGTATAGGACCTTTAAAGGTGCATTGTGTAACTTTTCTGGTGGAGGGTCAGTCACCGGCTTGTTTCTATGGAGATGCCAATACTCTGCCTGGAATGTTCCACAATATAACATTAAATAGCTCTACATTTATTCAATTATAGATGGTTTTATAGCTCTAAAATATCTAAAAAATACAGGAATTCTGACTGTGAGGTGTCGCTGTGGGGTTGCCTCTCCACAGATCTGACCTGTAACTTGGTCTGGTTTGGTCTCCATGATGATAGAAAGGTTTAATGCCATACTGTGAAACATTACAGACAAAACAATAACAACTCTAAGGAGAAAAGCATTTGACGGCCCCTCCACCAGAAAAGTTACACCATGCACTTTTAAGTTTAAAAAAAAAAATCAACTCTTTAGTTTAAAAAAATGTTTGAAAATGCAAAACATAATACTGAGTACAACTCCAACGCAAACTGTTCACACTGCCTAATGTGTCAAATGTGAAAGTCGGTAACATTTGGTGACACAAACAGGAACTTTTGAGTTGACTGGACTTATTCAGATCTGTATTTGAAGTTTTCAAATGGCGCCTAAAACGAAACTGCCCCTCGGTGTGGTTGTACCTTTGCTCTGCGGTCTGTTTTAGTCTCAAGTCTAGTCACCTTTATATAAAGGCTGAACATGTTTTATCTCGTACATTTGAAATAGTGTGTGGAATTACATAAATAACCCTAAACCTAATCCTATGTAAAGAAACTGTGGTCACTGTAGGTTTTGTAGTTGCAATAGAATATAATAAGTAGTAGCAATTAAAGGTGCATTGTGTTACTTTTCTGGTGAAGAGCTGGTCAGAACTAGAACTACAGACAGAAAATGTTCATTATTATGTGTGAGGATTGGCGCCACAGATATTCTATATCTCTTTTCTACGGCTGAAATGAGATAGAATTTCCACGAGACAAGATGAGACACGAGATTCCTAATTTTATCCTTACAATTTTTGATGCGCTTTATTTAATATTTCTGCTGTCATTGTAGCAGTGCTTTCTAGGGCCGCAGCTTCTCTAAATATAACTCACCACTACTTAACTCCATTTTTTCTTCAGTCCAAACATGAGAAAATCTCGCGAGATCATTTTCAGTATTTGTGCAATTTTGTCTTTTGTCCTTTTCAACTTGTAATGGCACCTTTTTTTGACGCTGTTCTTAAAACATAATGAGACCTTACTTTTTTTTCTTTTTTAATGACTGTTGGTGTCACTGCTTCCTGTCTTATCTTTTTGCAAAGATAAAATCACTAAATACTTAAAGCTCAGCCAGACTTTACAAATGAGGTGATCACTTTAATAAAGGAGACTTCTATGTTCAGAAAAGTAGATTCTGATTCTGATTATTTTTTTTTTCTAAATGGTAATGCTAATTTTGAGGACTAATAAATATTAAAGTAACACCACAAACAGAAGTAATTTGCAAATAAAAACAACCAAGTCGTCTGTACTTAAACTTTATTTTTTATTAGTTAGTACACAAAGCCTATCACAAAGATATGAACTATAAATCAGTTACTTAAATAATTTCCCTTGTGGATCAATAAAGTTTGTCTAAGTCTAAGTCTAAGTTACACAATCTATTTCAGAGTGATGAAAACTGTGCACTGTTGCCATAGCAATTAACAATTTACAACAAACTATTATATTTTTGAATGGTGAAAAGTCCTCAGAATGTCTCTTAAATACATAAAGTTATACAAGAAGTTGAAACCCTTGAAAATAAAGACTAAACAGCCTAAATGATGTTTCTTCTGTATCTGAGTGCCCCTGTGTGTGCTCCATGTGCAGGCCCAGTACATCCTGATCCACCAGGCCCTGCTGGAGCATAATCAGTTTGGAGAGACAGAGATCAGCCTGAATGAGCTGCACAGCACCCTGAGCACCCTGAAGGAGCAGGGCCCCGAGGAGGAGGGCACCCTCATGGCAGACGAGTTTGAGGTACCAACACTCACTGCCACTCGCAACCACGGAAAACTAATATTCTAATAATATTTAGAGAATATATTTGCAATATCAGGATTCAGTTCAGAGTAATTTTCAATGTTATATTTTATACGCCATAATAATATTCAGTTCTCCACATTATTTTCCCTAAAACATCTGACTGATCTTTAAAGCTGCAGTAGTGGTTTTACAGTATACTATGGGGAAAAACTAAATGAACAAAAATAACAGTAGAACAGTGGCAGACGGGCTCGCACTCACACCAGCAACAATATGTCTGTGTCTGGGTAGGTTTCCTCCAGGTAGTCCAGACCAAACCAAGCTCTGTGTGGAAGAATGTGTTATTATTATTATTATCATTATTATTATTATTATTATTATTATTATTATTATTATTATTATTATTGATAATAATAATAATAATAATAATAATAATAATAATAATAATAATAATAATAATAATAATAAAGCATACCTTGACTTGACCAGCTTTTAGCCTTAGTAATACTGAATTAAACTGTACATGGCTCTAAAGTGAGGCCTGCTGTTTCAGAGAATGCCCACGTATAAGAACTGGAGAACGTACAACGCTGGGATCATCGAGGAGAACAAGAAAATGAACCGGACGTCCACTGTAATACCATGTGAGTTAAAGGGGAAAATAATAAAATAATAAATAATAAAAAAAACACATCAGGAGCAATAAATAATCCTGTTTCAACACCATGTGCACAGTAACGGAAAAAAGTTACTCCACTTGAAATCCAATATACTCTATTTATATGGCACATTTTATAAATATGTTTCCAAAGTACGGCACAGACAAATTAAGACAATAAAAGAGTAAATCATATATAAAAATAATACATAAAAAGCATTATAAAAAGCTAAAACTATTCAAAATTGAATTATGCTTATAGCTTATCAAATTTAAAATCACTTTCTAAATATTTTAGAGTGTTTTTCCACTAATCTGAAGGTTGGCAGTTCATATCCTGCTCTCGACATAAGCATAATTAGTAGAGAGGTCAGATCCATTGACTCACAGGCTGGCGGTTTAACCCGCTTCTCCCCCAGTGTGTGCGTACACTGGTGTATGAGTGTGTGTGTGTGAACAGGTGAGTGGTTCCTTGATGTAAGGAGCTTTGATCCTTGAATGTGGAAAAGTAAAAATATGATCATTTCCCTTGCCCATTTTAAGCTATAAAATTGTATGTATTATCCTTGTATAGCACTTCTACCCAAACTGCCTTCACTTCAGGCTTATTATCAGCTGTTGACAGAATAAATCCTAACCAAACACCACCTTCACACACATGTCCTGTTGTCTGTTTCTCACAGATGACTATAACCGTGTGCTGCTGCGTTTGGAAGAGGAGCCCAGTCAGGACAGTCAGGACTATGCAGATGAGGAGGAAGAGTCTTCTGATGAGGAAGAAGAGTCATCCAAGTACATCAACGCTTCCCACATCGACGTGAGTGCTCTGAGTGTGGTTCGAGTGCTGTCTAACCTGCTTTAAATCATACCTATATTTTGTCTCATTACCTTGTTTTGTTCTGTTGTATTCTTTGTACAGCATCTTTGAGTGTATTTCTACTTCTTCCCCTCCTTTTTCTTCTTCTTTTTCTTCTTTTTTGCTTCTTCTTTTTCTTGCTTAAAACCCATCAATTTTGAACTGCTTTTACTGTCTAACCTGCTTTAAATCATACCTATATTTTGTCTCATTACCTTGTTTTTTTTAAATATGTTCTCTTGTATTCTTTGTACAGCATCTTTGAGTGTATTTCTTCTTCTTCCCCTCTTTTTTTCTTCTTCTTCTTCTTCTTCTTCTCTTCTTCTGCTATTAACTGCTATTAATGTCTAACCTGCTTTTAAATTATACCTATATTTTGTCTCATTACCTAGTTTTTTTTTTTTTTTTTTTTTTTTTTTTAATATATACATAGTCTTTTAATTCTATTCTCTTGCACAGTGTCTTTGAGTGTCTTTCTTCTTCTTCTTCTTCTTCTTTTTATTATTATCATTATTGTTATTATTAATCTATGTCCTGGTTTTGCCCTGTTTTATATTTACAACCAGGTTTAAAATATCACTGTGGTGACCTAGTTTGTGGTGGGTCCAGTCATTTAGTCCGACACTGGACTGAATTGGTACTACCCTGTTAGACTTTAATCTGCTTTATTTTACCACAGTCTGACCATAACAAACTGATTGAGCTTAGTTCTGTCGGTAAACAAGTCCCTCAACACTTAGGGTGACCAGATTTTCAAAATTCTAAACTGGGACATACCTGGGTTGGGATGGTTGATATAAATAAAATCTTGACTCACTTGCGGCCCAGTATATAATTTGAGGGAATTTTGTTGCATTTTTTCACCTTATGGTCATTTTCAAGCAGTTTTCTGTATTTTTGCTAACCAAATGACAATATTCTCCTCTTTACAGTTGCTGGGTTTCGAATTGGTCAAAACAGGGACAACTGGGACATTTCTTGTATAAAAATGAATGAATACAAATGAATGGTTTTGTACAAATCTGTTGGGACAGGGGACACAGGGCTAAACAGGACCATGAACGCTCTGACTGATCACAGGCACCTGAAAATGTGCTCTTTAAATCCATTTTTCTTTTTTTTCCTTGAGTTTGCAGACAAATTTTGACCGTGTTTGCTAATGCGCACATTGTGTCTCTGCATTGGTAACAGCTGAACATTCCACCATAGAGATACATGTAGATACTGCCAGTGATGTCAATACAAAGTAACAGATGCAGAGTGAGCCAATCAGAGACATGCACTATGTGACATGTTCATTTTCCTTAAAACAAGTGGAGAAAGTAGACAGTATTCCCCTTATTCTTGAAGTTGGGTTGGGTTGTATTATTTTGTATGGGGCTGCCAATCAAATAAGTTCTATACGGAACACAAAGCTATTGTAAAGTTGTTTAAAACCGTTTAAAGTGTTGATTTATTGGTCACCTGAACAGTGAACATTTTACAAAAATCAGCCTGCTTTATTTCAGATTTTAGTCCCAAAACTTTTCTCGAATGACTGAATAAGGTCAGTTGTATAGATAGTAGACGCCCTCCTAATTTAGAAGTATTGCAAAAAAAGGGAAGTCACTGTGGTTCACCAAAATCATTACAGAAATGCACTTGCAAAATATGTTTCCTAAAATGGAGGAAATCACACCTCTGCTAATCAACACCAGACTGAATTTCTTTATATGGAAAGCAACACGGCAGGCTGGCCAGGCTATTTGCACCAACTTACAGCAGGGATGCTCCAGTCTCCTCTGAATATTCATTCATTACTCCAGAGACACAGGTTTTTGTTTTTCCCAGTTTTCGTAAGCCACCATCACACCACGTCACGCTTGTCAATCACGCCTATCTGAAGTTTTAGAGACATGTATATATGATTCCACACGTCTTTGTAAAGTATTGTTAAAGAGTGTGTTTCTGACTGGCCGGGCTAGTCTACTATTATAAGGCTGCTGTTGTATTAGACTAAAGAGCTGAACCCTCTCACCACAGGGTTACTGGGGCTCACGCTGCTTCATCACAGCTCAGACTCCTGTGTCAGACTCGACTGCAGACTTTTGGCTCATGGTTCATCAGAAGAGAGTGTCCACCATCATCATGCTGGCCGAGGAAGACAAGGTAACACAAACCAAACTCAAGATGAGAAGAATACAGCAGCAAACGATCACTTTTTAAAATGTGAAATGGTTTGATGTTATAGTTTATATTTAGTCTTTTTTTTATTCTTGTTTTAGCCCCATTTTTTTTGGAGCTCTTTGGAGATCTTGTCATTGTTCAACAAATTATATAGATCTTGAAGAAAAAATATTTAATCCATTTGCCTCTCCTGAGTCTCCTCCCTCCAGTCACCCCTTCTCTCCATCTCTCCTCCCAAGTCATTCCTTTCCATCTCCCCCCAGAGCATCTGAGCTCGGAAT
This sequence comes from Taenioides sp. WSHXM2023, assembly GCA_029959045.1. NCBI lineage: Eukaryota > Metazoa > Chordata > Actinopteri > Gobiiformes > Gobiidae > Taenioides > Taenioides sp. WSHXM2023. The sequence continues at coordinate 31,188,334 of CM057095.1, read as the reverse complement.
ATTTATACAGAAATACAGTATCAAAGCAGAGTGACTTTTATTTCACAGGCTTGTGCTAATCATCTTAACGTACATTTGAGGACAGCAAAGACACCCAGAGTGTCCTGTGGGGTGGGGACAGTTGTGTCTGTTGAGCCTTTACACACTAATGATGCTCTGGCCTCAGGTAGAAATCCCATTCATTTACACAAAGACAGACTGAGAGAAATCTTTCCACAATATAAATTTCCATCACATCGTCAATAATCTTTTATGTTGTTTTTTTTTTATTTTGTATTTTTTCTTGTCTATTTAATGAGTATGTAGCCTGTGCACTTATTGGTTTAACAAGTTTCTACAATCAAAATTAAACTTGGGTTGCCAGACCCTTAACCTGCTGAAGAGGACATATGCAAGTTTGTCTCATTCTCAGTATTTGGACAGGAACCTCCAGAATTCCCTCCCCGAGCTGCAGAGGCTGCACTAGCACTGATTCAGGATTGGCTGCAGGTGTTGGGGTTTAGGTAGTGACCGCTCAGATCAGAGAGAGACATTTTAGGGTTAAACACACTGGATTTCAGCATTGAAACTGGCAACCCAAATGAGAGAATCATGTGAGGCTCATTCTGCTTTCTGATTGGAGAATTGTCTTAAACCAAAACACCAAATTATGACAATAAACAATTTGAACAATTTGAAAATGTTACGTACTGTCTCTTTAAATGTCACCTTTCTTCTCAGGAGTGCGTATACTGGCCCAAAGAGAAAACCACGTACGTAGATGTGGAGGTGGAGGTGACGTCTACAGAAATTACTCCCGTTTTTGTGAGCCGCACCATCAACATCCGCCATGTGAAGGTGAGCGAAACAAACGCCCTCTTACTGTTTGACCCTCTGTCTGATCCAACACATGTTCTAACGCACACATAAACACACAAACTGAAATGATTCTCTGATTTTGACTTTATTTGATGGGATTATAACTGTTGTAAATATAAATTATAGTTTTACACCAATTAAGAAGCAATTTGTGAAGAACAGCTGAAAAATATGTTGAAAATTACAGAAAGTGGAGAGTCCAAACACACTCTGTCCAAAAGTTCTGCACAATAAACACAAGTAACAGTTTTTTCTGATACTTTAAACAGGATTTCAACGAAATAAAGGTGTTTTCTTTGATTTGTATTTGTCAGGTAATTTCTGTGTACACTAGAGGAGTTTCGCGCGATAACACCTGTGGAATTCCCCAGTGTGATGTCACGATTTCCAACCAGGAAGTACAATTTTAAACCTAAAAAAATGGCCAAAATAGAAAAACAAGTGTGAATGTTTTTGCAAAAGTCTTTAATATAACGATCTTAACTGCGTTTTAGTCAAATAAGGAGTGTTTTAGTAGTTTTATGTGGATAGGCCCAGTAATTACAGAAATATTTACAGTTTGAAGGCAAATTCTACCATAAACTTCTGACCTGTCCTCCATCTGATTATTATTATAATCTTTGGGCAGTTTAGAATGTTATGGCGCCATATGAACCAATCATTATAAATAAACAGTTTCTGTTCCAAAAGCGTAATCCCTCTCAGCTGAAATACCCGAAGTGGCCACATGATGGCACTGTGTAGAACTGAAAATCAACAATAATACCAACACATTTTCTTTTCAGTTTTCACTTTTCATCATAATATGAATGTTTTACATGTGCACTTTTTTAGTGTGGTGTTTTAGGGGAAGGGGGGTCCATCACCTGCTTGTCTCCATGGAGATGTTATTTCTTTGCCTGGAATGTTCCACAGTATGAAATTCTTGCATGTATTCCTCAAAGCATATATTCTCAATGCAGGTGAGCAAAGTTGTCCCTCCAGATGTGACTTGTAACATGGCCTAGTGTCACTCTCCATGGAGATATAATATCGTGAACAACATTACAAACATCTCCATAGAGACAAGCAGCTGTCACACCATTACCAGAAAAGTGACATAGTGTGCCTTTAACTGTGCCTCCCTGATCCACAGAGGAAAGAAAGCCGAGCGGTCAGACATTTCCAGTTCCTGAAGTGGGGAGAGGGAGAGTTACCAGAGAATCCCCAGGACCTGATGGACATGCTGAAGGAGGTCAGGAGCAAACATGGAGACAGCAAAACACTCAGAAGCTCTCCAGCTCTGATTCACTGCAAGTAAGACATGATTCTAACAATTCTTAAAGCCACATTGTGTCACTTTTTAGATCCAAATAGACTAAAATAAAAGCTTTTTTTTTCTTTTTGGTGGTGTTTATTGCACAGAAAAACATAGAAAAACATCAGGGCTTGCATCTCCATAAACCTGACCCTTATTTGGCTTGCTTGTTTCCATGGGAAATGTTGATCTTTTGGCTATAATATTCCACAGTATGGCATGAAACGCATCTATCTCCATGGAAAATGTTCCAAAATATAATTTTAACTTTTTATTTCCACAGAATCAGAAATAAAAGTATTAGTAACTCAAATGTATTTACAATGGGTGCAATAAACAAATGACTGTAACATTTAACTAAAAGTAAAAAGTATGTTTTGAAACTACTCTTAGTACTAGATTGTATTTAGAGAGTATATAGCTGAATAAATGTCACTTGATGTGATGTTTTTTTTTCAGTGATGGCTCTGGCCGCTCTGGCCTGCTGGTGGCGCTGTGGAACCTGCTGGACAGCGCAGAGACAGAGAAGCTGGTGGACGTTTTCCAAGTGGTGAAAACTCTGCGTAAAGAGAGAGGAAACATGATCTCCAGTCTGGTGAGGAGAGGAGGGGCTGTGGGTTTGTGGAGGTACAGAGTGGTTACTATGGCAAACTGTAGTTAAAGCTGCACTCTTGAACTTTTCTTGTTATTGCTTGGCCTGGAATTTTCCTCTGTATTGCTTTAAACTTATACATCTGGCATTTATTCACCTGATGGGGTCACCTGCTTGTCACCGTGGAGATTGTTTAGTCCAAGCAGGTAGCAGACTCCTCACCAGAAAAGTTACATAGATCAGCACCTTTTAAAGTATATAGAATTTTGTTGAACTTTTAAAGGATTTTATAAATGTTTTCCCCCTATAATAAACAAATAAATTAATAAATATTGACTAGAATAGATTAATATTTCAGGAAGTACTGGGTTTTTTTTTTTTTTTTTTTTTTTTAAACTCATTCATTGTGCCTAGACACTAAAAGTTCTGTTTTTTTGTTTTTTTTTAATCATCTTTATCATGATGCAACACAGGAAATCACGCTTGATTTGTCAATAAATTACAGAAAATGAAAGATTGAATGTCTAAATAACCTTGACAGTAATTTTACCATCATTATTATCACAATTAATCAAAACAAAACAACTTACAAAGATTTGCAGCAGAAGTTTCGCTACCAACCAGGCAGCATCATCGCGGCTTTGTGATCTTTGTATATTCAGTTGTTTTTATGAACTTGTTGATAACATTTTAGCCCTGGACGTCTCAGTGAATCTACCGTCTTTACTAATACATTTGATATTTTATTGTTCTCTTAATAGGAGCAGTATCAGTGCCTGTATGACATGCTGGAGGCCACTTTTCCTGTGCAGAACGGGGACCTGAAGGCACCACCGGCCTCTGCAGCCAACTCAGTGGAGATCATCGACGAAACTAAAACTGCAGAGCCCAAAGTCAGCGAGCAAGAGACCGCCACTACCACCACCGACCAGGAGAAGGTGCCACTGACTAGCAAACAGGAGCCCACAGAAGAGATGCCCGGAGAGGACACTAGCACCTCCCCCTTAGTCACAGCAGAAGTGTGAGGGCCGAAAGAAGGAACCAAGAATGATGCTGTAACACTTGAGAATAACTACACTTTTTATAGTCTCAGTAAAGTATGAACAAAGACTTCATTGTAGAAATAGTTTAATAAGAATGATAATTAATACCCTAACCCCTTAATTAAAAGTGCATTGTGTAACTTTTTTTTGGTGGGGGGTCCGCCACCTGCTTGTTTCTATGAATAAACAGCTCTATTTTACATTTATTCAATCACAGGTGGTTTTAGAGCTCAAAAATACCTAGAAAAACAGACATTCTGACTGTGAGCGGGGTCGCCTCTCCACAGATCTGACCTGTAACTTCTGGTTTGGTTTGGTCTCCATGAAGATAGAGGGATCATGAAGATAGATAAGGTTTAATACTATACTGGTAAAGATTCCACAAAAGCAATAACATTTCCATGAAGAAAAACACAGAAAAGTTACACAATGCACCTTTAAGTAGTTAAGCCTGATTTATTGTTATGAGTAAGTCTATGTTGGTGCTTTATTAAGGCTAATGAAGATGTAATTATTATGAAGTGGTACCTTATGCTTGCTTTTTTATGATGTTTTATTATTGTAAAGACAGTATTTTTGAGACAGCTTTTCAAAGTGTTATTAAAAGATATAGGTCATAATTTATACAAATGTTTTTGTTGCTGTTGTCAAACTTTGGGAGTTTGGGTCTAGCTTTTTTTTCTTTTAAAAAAATGCAATTTAACAAAATGACAAGAATTTTGTATTTTGGTCTAATTTCAGTAGTCTTGTACTTTGGATTTGTCAAATAATTTAGGTATAAACGTCTAAATGTCAAAGCTGCTCTAGATAAATTGAAAATGGCATATCTATATTCAATTTAACGGGCATTACGAAATAGTTCATTGTCATATGAGTTGAGAGATAAAAGTTTGCAAGGAACCTTGAATAAAACAGCCATAGCAGGAATATGATCTTATACCATTTCTCATGTGGAATTTCAGAGAATGTTATGTTGCCTGGTGTAAATATTATTTTTCTGACCTGTCCAGAGTTGTTCCATCTTCTGTTTTGAACCAGAAATAAATGTTTAAAGACGGCGCTCGATGGAAATGTATTTTATTTGGTTTACTTCCTGTTTTGCTCCTATGACACGTTTTAAAGGCACAGAACAAACAGACCAGGATGGAGAATGCTACACAGTACACACACAATTAAATAAATAATAATAAATAAATAAGCAGTAGAATAAAAAAATATATAACAAATGTACTTATCGAAAAGGTCAAAATACATTTCAAATATTTATAATGTATCACACTATTAAGATGCTATGGTTTGGGCAGGACCATACGATATGATGATACTGAGCCATGTTTGATTCCTGCGACTTTGGGTGACCTTAACTGTGCACTATGTAACTTTTTTGCTGGGGGTCCGTCACCTGTTTGTTTCTATGGATATGTCATTGCTGTCATTCTCCTGGAATGTTCCACAGTGTGACATTAAACAGCTCTACTTTACGTGTAGAATCCCTCAGTCGTCCAGGTAGAATCCATAGGAAAAGGAGAAATTTAATTTGTCAACTGGACAGAGTTTATTTGGTCGAATACGTTTCGCAGCTCATCCAAGCTGCTTCTTCAGTTCTGGTCAGATGCTGGCGGACACTGCCTTATATCTGCTTGAAGGGAGGAGCTTAATTACAATGAAAATTACTCTGAGACACACATAGTTATTTACAGTTTCTGTTAGTCATGTGAGTCTATTCAATATGGAGTGGGAGTGGGGGTGTAGTTAGCATATCCATTCAGGGCCATGATGGGTGTTTTCACACCTCTGGACATGTCCTGGCTAGTCCCGTTGTTTTCCCAGTTTGTTTTGATTTAGGTTTGAGGATAGAGTTATAGATGAGAGACAAATGATGTCTGAGACCTCCATTTTTGTTCAAGGAAGGATTCTCTTTCTTGACAAAAATAGCCTCTTTAACTGGGTAGGGTCCACTAGTCCGAGGGTCCACTAGTCCGAGTTTTAAAGGTGTTTAAAGGGGATAGATCAAGGTAAGTAGACACTAAAAACAGATTGATACCCTGGTGGACTAAATTCAGATTGTGGATTCATAAACACAGATTCATGGTCACGGAGTCAATGCCAAGAATAACTAGAAGGGCACTCGAAGAGCGCAGGTCCCATGAAAGCCACGTAATGTGACAGGAGTATACTGAGGCCAATAAATCCCTGTTCAAATAAGACCAAGACGTCAAAACAACTCTTGGTACGTTTCATAACATCTATTACTCTCGAAATATACAGCCAAAAGCTCAGACTAGTGGACCCTCGGACTAGTGGACCCTCGGACTAGTGGGTAGTACCGTCTTTAACTCCCCTCTCAAACCAGTTCTTTTCTCTGGCCAAGATCTGGACCTCGCTGTCCTCAAAGGAGTGGCCTGTGGCTTTTAGGTGGAGATGTACGGCAGATTGCGGCCCACCCTGCTTTTCCCGTCTGTGTTGATACATCCTTTTGTGAAGTGGCTGTTTTGTTTCTCCAATGTAGCGCCCCCTGCAGTCTTCACTACACTGAATGGAGTAGACCACATTGCTTTGTTTGTGGCTCGTGAAAGAATGTATGAGTCAGTGTTAATATATAATCATGTTTACATGACTAAGAAGTGCCATAATCAATGAACTAAAAAGATGAGAACATCTAATCAGAGTAGGGACTGTATGTATTGCAATGTGTGCTTAAGATAACCTGTGCAGGCTCATCAGGGTGACGCATGCTGACTGAAGACTGAATGACAACACCACATATTGGAGCGACCCGAGCTGAAGAAAATACTATCAGGACCTGCCTAGAGACAACTCTGGGTCACGCTGCACTCTCAGGATGTGATACCATATCTGAGCGCAGGGAGAGGCATACTAGAAATACGGGAGCGCCCCTGATCTAGTAGGAGTTCTTTGTGTAACAGAGTAGGGACAGGACCGCGCTCTAATTAGAATTGTAATATGTTAGGGTAATAAAACTTGTGTGATTCTCCTCGTTGTCTCTTTGCAAGTTTGTACTCTAGACTTCAGAATATGAATACGCTTACAAGGACAAAACACCGAGGTGTTTTGTCCTTGGGATGGACCAGTTTTTGTCTTAAAGTGTTTGTGGGTTTGAAATAGACTGGGATTTCATGTTGTCTGAAGATCCTCTGTAGTTTTTCGGAAACGCCAGCCAGGTAAGGAATAGTTACACCCCTTCTCCTGGGCTCTGGTCCAAGTGGTTCCTACAAGCACAGAGGGAAAGGAGAAAGAAGAACAACACGTGCAGAAAGCCCTCTCCGTTTGTGGATATCCTAAATGGGCTTTCAATAAAACGAAGAGAGCCAAGAAACAGGACAACAGAGAACCAGAACCCAGGATGTGTAATAAGTTACATTTTTTTTTACAAAGTACTGTTTAGCTGTTATAGGTTACACTGAATTATCTTTTTGGCCCCAAGAGATATAACAGATCAAATCATTCTACTCACAAAGAATGGACTGCTGTGAGGTTTGATTTTTTTTAAAACAGCTCCTGTTGATCCGTTCAAATCCACAACTTTTGGTTCGAAGCAGAAATTATTTGTTTACCAGAAAAAACACAATCAAAAACAATAGTTGCTAACAAGAAACGAAGTGTTGTATGTGTGCTGCACATTCATTTAGCCCAAATCTGTAGTTTTATTATTGAAGCTTGTCAGTTGCTTCAGTTCAGCTCTGATACTGAATGATTCATGATTTCATATTTGTGACTTTTGGTTTCATATTTACTCACACATTAAACTTTGGTAGTGGTTTTGGTAGTATCAATACAAAATAGGAATATTTATATTTTATATCACCACCGAAGTATTTTTTTTTTTTATCTTATTTTTGAGCGTTTGGTTCTAACCCAAGACGACACAGCTGTGAATGACTTTAAAATGCCTGAAACAGTTTCTATCTTTACTAACTTTTGTGGAAAGTTGAGGCACAGATGGTTCATTCTTGGTGCAAACTTTCTCTAGTCATCGCCAACATGAAGAACAATTCCCAGGATCCTTCCTCCAAAGACCACTTTGTAACACTCCTACAGTGGGCCCCTCCGAAGCAGAGCCGAGTGTCCTGCTCACAGCTCCTGGGAGTGCATGTGGAGCCGGCTCTGGAGGGAGGGACTGTGCTGTGTCAAACGTGATAAAAGTTTTAATAAACATCCATGCTTCTACAAATATAAAATGTTCAGAGGTGTTTTTATGTGTCACAGGCATTAAAACATGTGAATCATAAAGGCTGAATAAATCATCTGTTATTGAGTTGTTTATGCTGATAATTAGCGTACAGAAATATATACACAGACAGAAACATTTTCGGACAATAGGCTAATTGTATTCCCAGTCCCCTTCTTTAAGAGATTTTGCTGCATTTGTCCTGATTTTAATTCATCCAACCTGATAACAGTGTGATCTGCAGCAATGTGGCTAAAATAGCAAAATATTTATTCCTTTTATTGTAGAGTGAGTTTTATTTGATTAAAATGCATTTTACTGCTTAAATAAAGTTAGTAAAAAATGAAGTTGCAGTGCATTGTGGGCAATTTCAAGCACCCCGAGGTGGATCCACCTGAGCATCCTTGGTAAAAGAGTCAAATGGAGGAGTAGAGCATGGAGGACATGAGGGCTTTGGGGGAATTGGAACAGCACTCAGCGGTGCTCTGATGACGAGGATCTGTCCAAAGTGGTTCAGAAGCCAAGGATCCTGGGAACTGGGAAACACCCCATATCATCCAACTTTGGCCATTTTCCCCACAGTTTGGTTTGGAAGGCTGAAATCTCACCTGAGGCCTTATCAGTGTGTCTTTGGGCAAAACACTACACCCACATGACCTTCTTCAGTCACAGTAATATGGCTGGATGCGACTGGAAGGGCATCTGGCATAAAAGTCTGCAAAATCATCATGCGACCAGTGCGCTGTGGTAACTCCTTATATAAACAGGAGCAGCAGATGAGAACCTAAAATGGAGTCTGTCCTTGTGCTATGAGTTGGCACTGGAGGCTGGTTGTGCAGTGGAAGGCCGATTGTCTGGCACAGGTCTGGCAGAGTCGGGGGCCCTGGCGGTCTCAGGGCGCCCCCTGGTGGTACGTTTGGGGGGCTGAGGGGAGGCTGGCTCCCACAAGAGGAACTCATAGAGCAGAGTGTTCACTGTCTCTGGACACTCCATCATCACCATATGACTGCCGTCCTCCAGGACCTTCAGGAACGCCATCAACAGGATCTGAACACAGCAGGTCAGGTTCAAGAGGGAGTTTGACTTCTATGGGGTATTAACTGCTAACACATGACATATTTAGATTGCCAGATCATTCACTTTTATTGTTGCTGAAAACAGCGTAATAACATGTTTTATAAGTTTGCTCTCCAGGTCACTCCCCCTTCAGAGCGCTATCACAACACAATAAGTGTGCATCCCATTAATGAAACAACTCCACATCGCATCAGGTTTGTGAAGATTCGGTGTACAGTTTTGTATCATGTTTTTTTTTTATATTTATGGAGAACTGTCACATGAAAAGCTCCACCTGGTGGAGGTAAATAGACTTTAAACACAAAGGACATCTCTGGAGTATTTTTATCCTTTGAGATTTCACCATTTGGGGTTAAATAAGTGTGAATGACACATATACTACAGGTAAGTGCCTGATGATGTTGTAGATATCAGAATATATGCTGTGTCCAAACCCTAGTCCCTAACCAGTCATTTACTACATAAGCCTGCACTCTTTGAACGCACAACTTTTTCACCAACTGGACATTTAGACACCATTAAAATGATATGACCTAAATAGTGCCCTAAGTAGGGAATAGTGTGAACATTCAGGCACAGTCATAGTGTGTAATCACTGAGTGAAGTTGTCCATCTGTCATCTGACCTCTGCCATGCGCTGATCCTCCTCCACGGGCACAAACTTGTCGTGCATGCCGTGTACGAGCAGAGTGGGCGTGATGATCTCTGCGTGGTACACCTCATCTCCCTCAGGCCAGTACTGCCCGCTCATCATGGCCCTCAGCACCAGAGACGAGATGTTAAAGGCGTTATTGTCACGCAACAGCTGTTTCTCCTTCAACCCCTGACGTGCAAACCCAGCCCTAAAAAGCAGAAATCCGGGATTTTAAACAGAAAGCGTGGAACAATATCTGTAATAATAGCAAAACTTTTCAAATAAAGCTGCTAAACTAGAAAGTACCTGGAGGATTAAAGAAAAGAGTGACAGGGGAGGAGGGGTGGGGTCTGGTGATAAGGAACAGTGTGATTGGTCTGACAGGTACGCACACTTCAAACTCTGTTTATGCAGCCAGGTGTTTGTATCAGAAACACCTGGCTGTAATCAGGGCAGTCCTGTGTGATGTCACGTAGTACTTGAAAATGCAGTGGCCATTGGAGGCAGTACACATTCAGTTTTTTTTAACACAAAGTTGCAAAAGTTTACCTAATTTGCACAGAAATTGCCATAAAGGGACAAGAACTGGTAGACAATGCGATGAAAACAACCTATGCAGACAGAACCTTGGGCTTTCTATACCACCTACTATAAAATAATTTAATTGTTCTAAAATGCCTTTTTATTGTGAGCAGGGTCTCTCCACAGAGCAGACCTGTAACTTGGCCTGGTAGCGCCACCTGCTGATCTTTATGGAGTTACATAAATTGAATGCCATACATACAATGGAACATTCTAGGCAAAGCAGTAACAGCCTCTTCTTTTGCTCTCGACAGTCAGGTGGTGGACCCTCTACCAGCAATTTAAAAAATGAGATTATGATGATGAGTGGCTGATACATGCTGTGATTATTCCCTTTTATTTTTTTAGCTCTTAGGAACCCCCCTCTGAAACCTGAAGTGCCTACCTAAAGTTGAGCTTCAGTGTCACACCCTTATTATACCCAGAGCTGGTGCTGTGTGGGCCTTACTTGAGGAAGCTCCAGGACAGCAGAGGAGACAGACAGTGCAGCACACAGGAGGGCAGGTTAAAGATGGAGCAGAGGCTGGGCTCCAGAGCTGTGGGACCTCCACCGTTTATCATCACCATTTTATGGATCTGCTCTGGATACTCATGGGCCAGGAACGTACAGAACGAGACTCTGGGGACCATAAAGGTCAAATTATTCACTGATAATTATAATTTCCTTCATTGTCTTTTATTGTTATGAGTCCCATTTGAGGTTATTTGTTGTTATTATTATTATTATTTGCATATGACTCTTAAGAACTGTATGACTTTTGATGAATGAAGATGGACAATTGGGTCAGAACTTGACAAAAATTGATAATGTTTCACATTGCGTTTAAACACATTAAATCCATGTGTTTCTGTGTTTTTACCCATACGAGTGCCCTATGAGCACGTTCCTCTTCTTGGCGTATCTCTTGAAGATGATCCTGATGTCTTCGGCGAGGGCGTAGAATGTGTAGGCGGCAGGAACCTGGGGGGCAGAGCTGGCCCCGTGTCCTGCCAGGTCCGGGGCGATGACTTCATAGCCCAGGCGTGAGAAGAAGTCCAGCTGGGACCCCCAAATGTCCAGAGAGCCCCCCACCCCATGCACGAAAAACAGGGCCACGTCAGGGTGAGTTCCTTTACACGCAGACACCCTCCGCTCACAGTCGATGATGATGGTGCGTTTGGGTTTCCTCCGGCGATGTTTGGGCTGCAGGCTCTGATCATTTACCTGTGGATGTGAAGGTGCAAAGGTTCATTGATCAGTGTGATAATTCAGGTCACAGTTTAGTGTCGTTTAATGTAGTCATCAATACAATTTGTACTGATCTGTAGTCCCTGGGCAGGATGATGTTAAAGTTCATAAAATAAAATATCCAATGAAAAGGACACTACAGAGACCTCATTTGCGTCTAATATAATCATAAAAACATAATAAAAAAACCCCAAAACATATATATATACACACACACACACACACACACACACACACATATATACATATATATATACATACTGTGTGTGTGTGTGTGTGTGTGTGTGTGTGTGTGTGTGTGTGTGTGTGTGTGTATATATATATATACTAGGGCTGTCAAATCAAATCAAATTTTTATCGAGACCAATATTCAATAATTTCTAATCATCAGTGAGTACATTTATATATCAGATACTAAACTAAATCCAGGGCATTATATTTATCAGAGAACCAAACAATTAGAGTAGATCACGAAAACACAAAGTACAGTTAATTCAAAATGAACTTTTAAAAAATATTTTCTTTTTCATATTTGCCCTTTTTCTATAACTCTTGTCAAAACCTGAACTGTGAACTATCAGAGAGAAATCAGATTTCTTTGTTTACATGACACTTCAATAATCTGATGACTCCAGAAATCACTCCAGAAATCAGATTACAGTCAGATTTTTGGTCATTACCTGACCACCAAAAACCACACACTTTGACAAAACTTTACAAAAAAGAGTGGATCTGGCACTGTATCCTGTCTCCCTGATTTCAGAGAACGTGAATGACAGGTGGATTAACCAATCAAAGAGACACATGCTCTGTCAAAAAATTAAAATAATAATAATAAAAATAATAATAATAAAAACATAAAAAGGGGTAAAATAAGTTATACATTTGAATAGGTGATGTCTTCAGCATTTGAGAGACACGTGATACATATGAGTGGCTATGGTTGGACTATCTGAAGTTTGGATGGAGGTTTTTCACGCACTATGGTCCGGTTTGAACAGAATGCAAAAGGGAAGTTTGGTCATCAATAATCATCTATAGTTGTTAAATTGTGATGTTTCTTCTCACAACAGTCTGATATTTCACACGGCTGACACTGTTACCTGTGCGTCTCCTCCCCCCTCTGCCCCTTCTTTGGCAGAGTCTGTGTGGGCATCATGGAGGCTCAGAGGAGAGGTGGTTCCCTCGTCCGTCAGCTCCACCTCCACTGAGATGTTAGCTTCTGCCTCTCCATTACGTTTCAGTTCAGCGCCAGCTCTTTCTCCTGAACAGAAACAGGACTGAGAATGTGTACATGTTTTCAAGTAAAAATCAAGTACAGATACAGAGCCATTTTGTGTATTTGTTGGTGATGATACTTTTGCAGCTGGTCATCAACATTCCCTGGGGCTGTATGCTAACTAGAGGCTCTGCTCTGTCTGAGGCTTGTTGGACTTTTATCTAATTGTTATTCTTACACAATCTGAAAAGAAAGAGCTGACTTAGTTGGAACTAACAACAGGTGAGCTGATTTGTGCTGTTAAACAAGTCCCTCACACAAAATTAGTCACGCTAGTCAGCAAGCTACGCATTAGGCAGTTTTTCAGTTAGTCACTCTCACCTTTATGTTGAAAATCAAACTCCTAAACAGAACCATGAACGCTCGCACTGATCACAGGTCCTGAAAATGTGTTGTTTAAATCCATTTTGTATTTTTTCTTGAGTTTTTTTCATCTTAAAACTTGTGTTAGCAAATGTGTGCATTGTGTCTCCATGGTAAATGCTGAACATACCACCAAAGAACATGTAGAACACCCCCAGTGTGATGTCACTGCGAAGAAGCAGCTAGCCTAAATAACAATTATGAAATGACCTGAAATGTTCTCTACTGCAGTATAAAGTACATATAGAAATGGGAGATATGCAAAAAAAAAAAAAAAGGTTATACTGCAATTGTTGTTTTGGTGATGTGTAAAAGTAGAATATTGAGTACATCGTCTATAATTAAATCTCCTCAGTTACAGTATTGTGAGTATAAGTATTTACTCTCCAGTCCTGCTCCGAGGTTCTCAATGTAAAGCTGTCCGTTGCGGTACACGGTGATTTTCCTCTTGCAGCTGACGAGGCCGCCCTGTGTACTTGGCTCCTCCACCAGGGGGCGGTCTGGGATGATATGGCGCACACGCAGCACTCGCCCAGGTTTCACCTCCACAAACTCATATCCGTCAGCAGAGGGCTCCAGCGAGTCGACTGGAGCGACCACATTAGAGGAGCTCAGGCAGCAGAACAGGCCTTCTATAAAGCTGCTCAGCATCACTGCCACTCTGAGGACAACAAGGAATTCAGTTTTATTAAACACTTATTCAAACCAGAGCGGGTGATGTGACAATAAAAACTTGAAAACTGTAACCTGATCCTTATGAAATTATACTGAAATCGCCTGATTTTCTGTGTATTACCGCAGTATGTCGCCCCCTGGTGGCGGCACAGTGGCTGAGTGGGTTGCAATCTTGCCTTACAGTATGAAGGTTCCAGGTTCGACTCCACATGCCTTTCTATGTGGAGTTTGCATGTTCTCCCTGTGTCTGAGTGGGTTTCCTCTGCGCACTTTCCCCCATCAACCCCAAACATGCACAACGGGTCAAATCTATTGTACATGTAGAGTAACGGCCAGATAGTCCTGACCACGACTCGCTCAAGATCTGGAGATGGGTCCCACTCACAGGCTGTATAAAGAAGTGGACCAAGTGAGTGTTGACTTCACCCACAGCATTCAGCTTCACTTAAATGAAGCTCATCGAGGCTAGCAGTTATAAGGGCGAATTTGGAGCAAAGTTCCCTATTTGGAATTCCAACCGCGAGTACCATAGCAACCAAAGAGCCAATCCGGAGCGAGTCTGTTGAAGGTAACACGGTGGGTAGCGCTAACTCTCAGATGCTTTGGTGTCTCCAGTCTACAGTGTAGTTTGCAGGTCTTAGCACACAGAGACAGTATTAGTTCAGTGAGTTCAAGCTCCGAGTCATGTGACCACTGCAGGCTCAGCACACAGCTAAAACAAAAAGACTATGATATTATTAAGATGTTTCTGAAACTTCTGAAAATAGGAAGCATTTCAATTGTTACTCATGATTTTAACTTGTTCTGAGATCACAAACCCTAAGCACGACACTGCACTTCACCTGTAAGAATATTGTTTTTGTAATAATATAATTTTGAACAAAAGAATAGTAGTATCTTTAATATTACCTTGGTCTTGTACTTGTTCAGTTATAGTTCAAGACAATTGTAAAACTACTTGATAAATCAAAATAAGTTGTCCAGCTTATGTAATTTTCAGTACACTTGAAATAAGTATCTATTTTTAATGCTAATTTTAGTATTTAAAAGTCACCTGCTTGTTTCTATGGAGATGTCATTGCTCTGCTTGGAATGTTCCACAGTGTGACATTAAACAGCTCTACTTTACATTTTACTCAATTACAGGTGGTTTTAAAGCTCAAAAATACCTAGAAAAACAGACATTCTGACTGTGAGCGGGGTCGCCTCTCCACAGATCTGACCTGTAACTTGGTCTGGTTTAGACTCCATGAAGATAGAAAGGTTTAATGCCATACTGTGAAACACTTACAGACATTTACATTTACAAAGTTACACAATGCATCTTTAATATCTGTTTCTTTTTTTTTTTTTTTTAACCACCCACCCTAAGTAAAGGTTAAGGTACACTAACTATAGGCACAGGAGTATAATGTAGGTTATTATGTTGATCCAGTGTTTTAATACATTCTATATAATTCCCTTGCAGCTTGTTATGTTCTACCAGGCCTAAGGAATGCTGGGTAATCGGAGCCATGGCAGCCAGGCGGGGTCATGGATGGGGCCATGTTTGGGGCTGTGGGCGGAATCATGGACATGTTAGGGGCGGGGTCATGTTTGGGGCTGTGGGCGGAGTCATGGACATGTTAGGGGCGGGGTCATGTTTGGGGCTGTGGGCGGAGTCATGGACATGT
The DNA here is from genome assembly GCA_029959045.1 of Taenioides sp. WSHXM2023. NCBI lineage: Eukaryota > Metazoa > Chordata > Actinopteri > Gobiiformes > Gobiidae > Taenioides > Taenioides sp. WSHXM2023. Next base: position 31,172,844 of record CM057095.1, on the reverse strand, counting down.
TAGGGGCGGGGTCATGTTTGGGGCTGTGGGCGGAGTCATGGACATGTTAGGGGCGGGGTCATGTTTGGGGCTGTGGGCGGAGTCATGGACATGTTAGGGGCGGGGTCATGTTTGGGGCTGTGGGTGGAGTCATGGACATGTTAGGGGCGGGGTCATGTTTGGGGCTGTGGGCGGAGTCATGGACATGTTAGGGGCGGGGTCATGTTTGGGGCTGTGGGCGGAGTCATGGACATGTTAGGGGCGGGGTCAGGGGTTGAGCTCTGAGCTGGAGGTATAATCTCCTTCAACAAAACGGGATTAAACTGTTAAATCCACAAGACAATCTGCTCCTCTCTCCTCACAGCTCTGACAGTGAGGCACGCTCTGGGACACACTAATTAATGGATATGAATGAATGAATTTATTTTTTAATTATCTAATTAATAAATTATTATCATTAGAGCCAATCACATCTGGCCAAAATTTTTGTAATAACATTTGTAATAATAACTAAAACTATGTGGCACTTGACATAATTTTGAGAACTTGAGTTGTAATAAATATTAACGTATCTAGAAAATGTTCAGCAACACCTAACACTATATTAATGTAAATTATATATATACAGTAGTAGTTCAAACTCAATCACTCAAACTTTATTTATAAAGCGCTTTTCATACAAAAAATGTAACATAAACTGTATAAGTATAGTATTGTTCTTCTATTATTCTAACAGTTGTAGGCTTTATCTTTATCTTATCTTTATCTTCTGCACCATTATAATAATTTCCAGTAAAGAAAAACATACATGAGGAAAGGGGCTGCAGTGGGGCTCAATGTTTTTCAGTGTTAATTAATTGCAAAGCCCTTTACTCTTTTTAATCTCTTTCTTCCAACGATGCAAATATGAGTGGAACACATGGCTGAAATTATTCTCTAGTTCTGAAACATTCTGAAGTATGAAAATTAGGACTGTATTCCATCATTGCTGTTTCAATGATGGAATACACTATGGAATACAAAATGTTGCCTACAGGAATCCTAAACTCTAAACCCATGTGTTTAGACTGTTGACTGACCTATGGCTAACTGTTACATGTGGTTGGAGCAGAGTCCCTGTCGTCATGACACCAGACGAGGATGTGTTATTTTTCGTTTGAATTTGGAACATGGCCCCATCCATTCAACAACAGGACTCCTGACAGACCACAGAGGCCCAGAGAAAGAGCCAGAAAAGCACTGGGAGCATTACAGTGGACACGTGAAGCCCTGTTTTACCAAGGTACAGGTAGTCTGCATGAATATAAGATCTAAACCAGGACAAAACAGCACTTGGACCATAACTAAATTGAGAGCTGACCCTGAACTGAACCCAGACTTTACATTGTGTAACTTTCTGGAGGTGGCACGTCGCCTGCATGATTCCATGGTCTGGAACATTCTCCATGGAGATAGATAAGTTTTATGCCATACTGTGGAATATTATAGTTAAAGGAACTGCATTTCCATGGAGACAAGCAGGAGCGTCTCCTCCAGGCTAAATAAGAGTCAGGTTTGTGGAGATGCAAGCCTGCTCCCAGCAAGGATGCATTTTTTCTATGTTGCGATAAAAACAACCTAAATTTAAAACATGCATTATTAGACTAGTACTCTGTTTTTGGGCTAAAAAGTTACACAGTGGGACTTTAAACAGTAGGCCTGAAGACTAGGCCTATACACAAGAACTTGAACCTGGGCAAAGCAAGTCTCCACATGGACTAATCAAAATCTTAACCAGGCCTAGACCAGGCCATTGTCAGGACAAAAGCAGATCTAAATCAGAAGTCCCCAGGATTAAACATTGTCCATAGAGGAATTTAATGAACCAGAGTACTTTTAATTATTGTAATTTAATGTAGGCTATTATATCATACAATGGGCAATTAATGATAGAGAATGTCATATGATTTCCAGGTCTAATCAAATGTTTTTTTTTTAATACAATTTATGGCACCAAACCAAAGCACTCCTATGTCTCCCTATTGCCACTTTGTATATATGAAATAATGTACCTTTATAACACCAACCTCTGCGTGAAAGTGCCCGAACTGAAGTGTGGCTGTTTCTTTCGTGGAAATTAGAGGCTGTTGGGGTCAATCCAATAATCTGATTTAAAAAGTGGACATCGCGGTTTGGCGGTGCGGCCCTGTTTCCTCCACGGACCGATCATCTTTTATGATCCTGTGCGTAAATATTGCGTCTGTATCTGCAAAGGTCCTGTCTTCATTTTTCTGACGGTCCAGAGAGAGTTAAGCTGCTGCTCCGAGCGCTCATCCATCCTAATGCTTCTCTATGGAGAAGGGTAATGCCGCCCTCTAGTGGTTTGTCAAAGAAAAAAACGAAACAACACTTCAGATGGCAGTGCCGTTCAGCCTACAGCAATAAATGAAGAATGAATAAAAAATAAATTAAATAAATTAATAAAAAAAAAATAAATAAATAAAATAAATAAATAAATATATATATATATATATATATATATATATATATATATATATATATATATATATATATATATATATATATACATACATATATGGCGATAACTAGTCAAATGCACAATATTAAATTAAAGGTGCATTGTGCAACTTTTCTGGTGGAGGGACCTGCTTGTTTCTATGGATATGTCACAGCTCTGCCTGGAATGTTCCACAGTATGACAAAAACTCTACCTTATATTGATTCAATTACAGGTGGTTTTACAGCTCAAACATACTTAGAAAAACAGACACTCTGACTGTAAGCGGGGTTGCCTCTCCACAGATCTGACCTGTAACTTGATCTGATTTATATCCATGAAGATATAAACGTTTAATGCCATACTGTGAAACTTTCCAGACAAAGCAATAACATCTCCATGCAGAAAAGGATTTGACGGACCCTCCATCAGAAAAGTTACACAATGCACCTTTAAATGCCATTGGCCGTGCTCTTAGTAGTCCATACACACAGGTACTCAAGCTACATTTACTCAAGTACATTTAGGCCTACGTTACGAGTAACTTTGAATACAATTGTTCTTCTCAGAGTAGTTTTCACCACACTTTTACTCCCACTTGAGTCTGACAGTGTAACATAACAGTAGTACTCTTACTTGAGTGAAGGTTTAGGTCACTCTTCCCACTGTGTCTACAAGTGACAAACTCTTTCTGTTGACAATGTGAAATTATTTCAATATTTGTGATTCTTGCAGATTATTTCTTCAGATATGATTTAGTTTGTCTCATTTTTGAGTCTATCCTGAAAATACCAGAGTTTTCATACATACTCACTCGTTACTAACCAAACCCCAGGGCCCTCAACACTGCATTTTTTGTTCTTCTTATCTATATTTGCAGCAAAACTACTGCACTGTTCACTATCAATTATTATGAAATAAGTTCATTCTTTCCCGAACTTCAGTGTAAATAGGCTTGAACGTGTTGGACAAGAAATGCAGATAACTTTTTATTTATTTATTTATTTTACAGTTAAATTAAAGTTATACTAGTGTAACCTACGTTTATATCAGCAACATGTAATAATAAAAATGTTTTAATTCAACTACTTTCAAACATCACAGCTCGATGCACGCTCCTCCTCCGTCGCCATAGAAACCAGGTACAGTAGCCAATCAGAGGGCGCAGGGGGCGGGCGCTTCCGTGTTATGATTGTCCCCTTCCTGCTTTGTGCCGATCGATAAACTGCAAAGAGCGTGTTCAGAGCGAATTACAATGAAAAAAAGTTTGAAATTTAACAGAAATGTGACATATTCTTGACTATACTTTAGTTTTGTCGAGTTTTGGTGATTTAGAGAGTTTAAGCACAAATTAAAGTTAAGAAAAGGGAAAACTCTGAAGGTGAAAGGTGCTCACAAGTGATATAAATTAGCGTTCATGGTGTTCCAGTTCTCCGTGGGATCATGTCAAGATGTGATTTGTTTACATTGGTGTTTACATTTTTGCGCGCCAAATGGTTTATCATTTGTATCTGACGTACCATTTAATTTGCTGATTCGACGAGAACAACGTTGACGCCAATTAAAGTTGTGTCTGGCATGACTGCGATTAATACATGGCTTCAGAATAAAGTAAATGAAGGCTTGCAATTGTATATATGACCATAATGTGTTTGGTGTCCTTTAATGACTACGATAAACAGGTTATAAAAATATGAGTAACAGGGTGTGTGGGTCTCAACTCACGTCATCCGTGAAGAAAATAACCACTACGCTACAACTAAACTGACTTTCTCTTCAGCACCTATATCTGTCATGCGCATTACAGTCACATTGGAGGCATGTTAACTTGTGAAAGCCATTCTTACCATTGGACAAGTTAGCACTGTTTTTAAAATCACAAGTCAATCCTTTACCGTGTGCCTTGTGTGTGCAGTACAGCGCTGAACTATAAAGTCTGCAGAAGGTTGCATCATGGTGTTTTAAAAGACTACAACGCAAACTTCGCTTCCATGTCTTGATGTGACACCTGGCAGGGCATGTTATCATGCACATTGGATAATTTATTGCTGATGATCAATTAGAGCAGTTATAATGATCCAATATCATGTGTAATAATGTTAAATGAACGCAATGTCATAAAAGTGTTACAGACACAGCGACACATTGTGGTAATTGAGTGCACTGCCACTTATGATCAGACATCGTTGCCATGTTATCTTGTGATATTAAAATATAGTTATACACTCATGCACAATTACACAGCACATTTTTGAGCACCGCAGTCAGCATAATGTGTGCGTGCATGACATCATGGAAAGTCAAATATCAAGTGGCAATAAGTTCAAATGACAAAGTGAACATACGGTGATAGCACTTGGCTTCTAACGTTAATGGGTTGATGTGACAAGTGAGTCACTCATGTGAGACATGTGAGTCACTGACCACCATGTGTCGCTATACTCCAATAACTTGACTCGTATTGGGTTGGTGTCAAATAAGGCTTCTCTCAAAATCACAAGTAGGAATATTACAACATTATTCTGAGAAAAAAAAAAAAAAAAAAATATATATATATATATATATATATATATATATATATATATATATATATATATATATATATATATATATATAGGCCAATGATAGTAAAGCGCAATACATCAAGCGCACAAATACAGAGCGTGTAGGCTACAATAAAATTAAACCTACAAAGCAGTGGTTGTTGGAGAGGTGGTTGTTGGAGTGGTGTTTGTTGAAGCAGTGGTTGTTGGAGTGGTGGCTATTTGAGCAGTAGTTGTTGGAGCAGTGGTTGCTGAAGCAGTGATTGTTGGACCGGTAGTTGTTGGAGCGATGGATGTTGGAGCGGTGGTTGTTGGAGCGGAAGTTGTTAGGAGGTGATTGTTGGAAAGATAGTTGTTAGATTACTGGTTGTTGGAGCGGTGGTTGTTGGAATTGTAGTTGTTGGAGCAGTGGCCATTGGAGTGGTAGTTGTTGCAGTGGTGGTTGTTGGATTTGTGGTTGTTGGAGCAGTGGTTGGAGTGTTGGCTGTTGGAGTGGTAGTTGTTGGATTAGTGGTTGTTGGAGCGGTGGCTGTTGGAGCGGTGGATGTAGGGGTGGTGGTTGTTCGAGTAGTAGTTGTTGGATTAGTAGTTGCTTTAGCGGTAGTCGTTGGATTAGTAGTTGCTGGAGCTGTGGTTGTTGGAGCAATAGTTGTTGGATTAGTGGTTGCTGGAGCGGTGTTTGTTAGAGCGGTGGTTGTTGGAGGGGTGGTTGTTGGAAAAGTAGTTGTTGGAGGGGTGGTTGTTGGAGCTGTTGTTGTTGGAGAGGTAGTTGTTGGATTAGTGGTTGTTGGAGTGGTAGTTGGAGCGGTAGTTGCTGGATTAGTGGTTGTTGGAGCGGTGGTTGTTGGAAATGTAGTTGTTGGATTTGTGGTTGTTGAAGCAGTGGATGTTGGAGTGTTGGATGTAGGAGTGGTGGTTGTTGGAGTAGTAGTTGTTGGATTAGTAGTTGTTGGAACTGTGGTTGTTGGAGCAATAGTTGTTGGATCAGTGGTTGTTGGAGAGGTAGTTGTTAGAGCGGTGGTTGTTGGAGGGGCGGTTGTTGGAAAAGTAGTTGTTGGAGGGGTAGTTGTTGGAGCTGTTGTTGTTGGAAATGTAGTTGTTGGGGGGGTGGTTGTTGGAGCTGTTGTTGGAGAGGTAGTTGTTGGATCAGTGGTTGTTGGAGCAGTAGTAGTTGGATAGGTAGTTGTTAGATTAGTGGTTGTTGGAGTGGTAGCTGTTGGAGCGGTAGTTGTTGGATTAGTGGTTGTTGGAGCGGTGGTTGTTGGAAATGTAGTTGTTGGATTTGTGGCTGTTGGAGCGGTGGATGTAGGAGTGGTGGTTGTTGGCGTAGTAGTTGTTGGATTAGTAGTTACTGGAATTGTGGTTGTTGGAGCAATAGTTGTTGGATTAGTGGTTGTTGGAGCGGTGGTTGTTGGATTAGTGGTTGTTGGATTAGTAGTTGCTTTAGCGGTAGTCGTTGGATTAGTAGTTGTTGGAGCTGTGGTTGTTGGAGCAATAGTTGTTGGATTAGTGGTTGCTGGAGTGGTGTTTGTTAGAGCGGTGGTTGTTGGAGGGGTGGTTGTTGGAGCTGTTGTTGTTGGAGAGGTAGTTGTTGGATTAGTGGTTGTTGGAGTGGTAGTTGTTGGAGCGGTAGTTGCTGGATTAGTGGTTGTTGGAGCGGTGGTTGTTGGAAATGTAGTTGTTGGATTTGTGGTTGTTGAAGCAGTGGATGTTGGAGCGTTGGATGTAGGAGTGGTGGTTGTTGGAGTAGTAGTTGTTGGATTAGTAGTTGCTTTAGCGGTAGTTGTTGGATTAGTAATTGTTGGAACTGTGGTTGTTGGAGCAATAGTTGTTGGATCAGTGGTTATTGGAGAGGTAGTTGTTAGAGCGGTGGTTGTTGGAGGGGTGGTTGTTGGAAAAGTAGTTGTTGGAGGGGTAGTTGTTGGAGCTGTTGTTGTTGGAAATGTAGAAGTTGGAGGGGTGGTTGTTGGAGCTGTTGTTGTTGGAGAGGTAGTTGTTAGAGCGGTGGTTGTTGGAGGGGTGGTTGTTGGAAAAGTAGTTGTTGGAGGGGTAGTTGTTGGAGCTGTTGTTGTTGGAAATGTAGTTGTTGGAGGGGTGGTTGTTGGAGCTGTTGTTGTTGGAGAGGTAGTTGTTGGATTAGTGGTTGTTGGAGCGGTAGTTGTTGGATAGGTAGTTGTTAGATTAGTGGTTGTTGGAGCATTCAATGTAGGAGTGGTGGTTGTTGGCGTAGTAGTTGTTGGATTAGTAGTTGCTTTAGCGGTAATTGTTGGATTAGTAGTTGTTGGAGCAACAGTTGTTGGATTAGTGGTTGTTGGAGAGGTAATTGTTAGAGTGGTGGTTGTTGAAGGGGTGGTTGTTGGAAAAGTAGTTGTTGGAGGGGTGGTTGTTGGAGCTGTTGTTGTTGGAAAGGTAGTTGTTGGAGGGGTGGTTGTTGGAGCTGTTGTTGTTGGAGAGGTAGTTGTTGGATTAGTGGTTGTTGGAGCGGTAGTTGTTGGATTTCTGATAGTTGTTGGAGCTTTGGTTATTGGAGTGGTGGTTGTTGGAATTGTAGTTGTTGGAACAATGGTCGTTTGAGCGGTAGTTGTTGGACTTGTGGTTGTTGGAGCGGTGGATGTAGGAGAGGTGGATGTAGGAGTGGTGGATGTAGAAGTGGTGGTGGTTGGAATAGTAGTTGTTAGATTAGTAGTTGTTGGAGCGGTAGTTATTGGAATTGTGTTTTTTGGAGCAATATTTGTTGGATTAAAGGTTGTTGGAGCGGGAGTTGTTGGAGTGGTAGTTGTTAGAGCAGTTGGTGTTGGAAATGTAGTTGTTGGAGCAGCAGTTGTTGGAGGTGTTGTTGTTGGAGCGGTAGTTGTTGGATTAGTGGTTGTTGGAGTGGTAGTTGTTGGAGCGGTGGCTGTTGGAGCAGTGGTTATCGGAGCGGTGGTTGTAGGAGCGGTGGTTGTTGCTGGAGCAGTGGCTTTTTTAGCAGTAGTTGTTGGAGTGGTAATTTTTGGATTAGTGGTTGTTGGAGCAGTAGTTGTTGGATTAGTGGTTGTTGGAGCAGGAGTTGTTGGAGTGGTAGTTGTTAGAGTGGTGGATGTAGGAGTGGTGGTTGTTGGAGTAGTAGTTGTTGGATTAGTGGTTGTTGGAGCGATAGTTTTTGGAGCGGTAGTTGTTCGATCTGTGGTCGGTGAAGTGGTAGTTGTTGGATTAGTGGTTGTTGGAGTGGTAGTTATTGGAATTGTGGTTGTTGGAGCAATAGTTGCTGGATTAGTGGTTGTTGGAGCGATAGTTTTTGGAGCGGTAGTTGTTCGATCTGTGGTCGGTGGAGTGGTAGTTGTTGGATTAGTGGTTGTTGGAGCGGTAGTTATTGGATTAGTAGTTTTTGGAACAGTAGTTATTGGAGTGATGGTTGTTGGAGTGGTAGTTGTCGGAGAGGTAGTTGATGGAGCGGTGGTTGTTGAAGTGGTATTTGTTGGAGCGGTGGTTCTTGGAGCAGTAGTTGTTGAAGTGGTTGTTGTTGGAGCGGTGGTTGTTGGAGCAGTGGATGTAGGAGCGGTGGTTGTTTGAGCGGTAGTTGTTGGATTAGTAGTTGTTGGAACTGTGGTTGTTGGAGCAATAGTTATTGGATTAGTGGTTGTTGGAGAGGTAGTTGTTAGAGCGGTGGTTGTTGGAGTGGCAGTTGTTGGATCGGTATTTGTTGGAGCGGTAGTTGTTGGATTAAGGGTTGTTGGAACAGTGGTCATTTGAACAGTGGTTGTTGAAGTAGTGTTTGTTGAAGCGGTAGTTGTTGGATTTCTGATAGTTGTTGGAGCGTTGTTTATTGGAGCGGTGGGTGTCGGAACTGTAGTTGTTGGAGCAATGGTTGTTTGAGCGGTGATTGTCTGATTTGTGGCTGTTGGAGTGGTGGATGTAGGAAAGGTGAATGTAGGAGTGGTAGTTGTTGGAGTAGTAGTTGTTGGATTATTAGTTGTTGGAGTGGTAGTTGTTGGAATTGTGGTTGGTGGAGCAATAGTTGTTGGATTAGTGGTTGTTGGAGTGGGAGTTGTTGCAGTGGTAATTGTTAGAGCAGTGGGTGATGGAATTGTAGTTGTTGGAGCAGCGGGTGTTGGAGCTGTTGTTGTTGGAGCGGTAGTTGTTGGATTAGTGGTTGTTGGAGTGGTGGTTGTTGGAGTGGTGGATGTAGGAGTGGTGGTTGTTGGAATTGTAGTTGTTGGATTAGTAGTTGCTTTAGTGGTAGTTGTTGGATTAGTAGTTGTTGGAGCGGTAGTTTTTGGAATTGTGGTTGTTTGAGCAATAGTTGTTGGATTAGTGGTTGTTGGAGCGGTAGTTTTTGAAGCGGTAGTTGTTCGATCTGTGGTCGGTGGAGTGGTAGTTGTTGGATTAGTGGTTGTTGGAGTGGTAGTTATTGGATTAGTATTTTTTGGAGCTGAAGTTATTGGAGTGATGGTTGTTGGAGTGGTACTTGTTGGAGCGGTGGTTGTTGGAGAGGTAGTTGTTGCATTTGCTTTGGTTATTGGAGCGGTGGTTATAGGAGTGGTCGTTGTTGGAGTGGTGGATGTAGGAGTGGTGGTTGTTGGAGGGGTAGTTGGTGGATTAGTAGATGCTTTAGCGGTATTTGTTGGATTACTAGTTGTTGGATCGGTAGTTTTTGGAATTGTGGTTGTTGGAGCAGTAGTTGTTGGATTAGTGGTTGTTGGAGCAGGAGTTGTTGGAGTGGTAGTTGTTAGAGTGGTGGTTGTTGGAAATGTTTTTGGAGCAGTAGTTGATGGATTAGTGGTTGTTGGAGCAGTGGTCATTTGAGCAGTGGTTGTTGAAGCGGTGGTTGTTGGAGCGGTGGTTGTTGGAGCGGTAGTTGTTGGATTTGTGGTAGTTGTTGGAGGTTTGCTTATTGGAGTGGTGGTTATAGGAGCGGTGGTTGTTGGAGTGGTGGTTGTTGAAGTAGTAGTTGTTGGATTAGTCGCAGCTTTAGCTGTATTTTTTGGATTAGTAGTTGTTGGAGCGGCAGTTTTTAGAATTGTGGTTGTTAGAGCAATAGTTGTTGGATTAGTGGTTGTTGGAGCGGTAGTTGTTGGATTTGTGGTAGTTGTTGGAGCTTTGGTTATTGGAGTGGTGGTTGTAGGAGCGGTGGTTGTTGGAGGGGTGGTTGTTGGATTAGTGGTTGTTGGAGCGGTGGTTGTTGGAGAATTGGTTGTTTGATTGATGTTTGGTGGAGTTGTAGTTGTTGGATTACTGTTTGCTGGAGCAGTGGTTGTTGGAGCGGTAGTTGTTGGATTAGTGGTTGTTGGATCAGTAGTTGTTAGAGCAGTACTTTTTGGATTAGTGGTTGTTGGCGCAGTAGTTGTTGGATTAGTAGTTGTTGGAGCGATGGTTGTTGGAGCAGTGGTTGTTGGAGCGGTAGTTGTTGAAGCAGTTGTTGTTGGAGCGGTGGTTGTTGGACCGGTGGTTGTTGGAATTGTAGTTGTTGGAGCAGTGGTCATTTGAGCGTTGTTAGTTAAAGCCGTAGTTGTTGGATTTGTGGTTGTTGGAGCTGTGGATGTTGGATTAGTAGTTGCTTTAGTGGTAGTTGTTGGATTAGTAGTTGTTGGAACTGTGGTTGTTGGAGCAATAGTTCTTAGATTAGTGATTGTTGGAGCTGTGGATGTTGGATTAGTAGTTGCTTTAGTGGTAGTTGTTGGATTAGTAGTTGTTGGAACTGTGGTTGTTGGAGCAATAGTTGTTAGATTAGTGGTTGTTGGAGCTGTGGATGTTGGATTAGTAGTTGCTTTAGTGGTAGTTGTTGGATTAGTGGTTGTTGGAACTGTGGTTGTTGGAGCAATAGTTGTTGGATTAGTGGTTGTTGGAGAAGTAGTTGTTAGAGCGGTGGTTGTTGGAGGGGTGGTTTTTGGAAATGTAGTTGTTGGAGCGGTGGTTTTTGGAGCGGTAGTTGTTGGATTAGTGGTTGTCGGAGTGGCAGTTGTTGGAGCAGTAACTGTTGGAGCGGTAGTTGTTGGATTAGTGGTTGCTGGAAAGGTGGTTTTTGGAGCGGTGGTTGTTGGAGCAGTAGTTATTAGATTAGTGGCTGTTGGAGCTGTAGTTGTTGGATTTGTGGCAGTTGTTGGAGCTTTGGTTATTGGAGCGGTGGTTGTAGGAGTGATGATTGTTGGAGGGTTTGTCGGAGGTGTGGTTGTTGGAGCAATAGTTGTTGGATTAGTGGTTGTTGGAGGGGGAGTTGTTGGAGCTGTAGTCAGAGTGGTGGTTGTTGGAAATGTTGTTGTTGGAGCGGTAGTTGTTGGATTAGTGGTTGTTGGTGTGGTAGTTGTTGGATTTGTGGTCGTTGTTGGAGCTTTGGTTATTGGAGCGGTGGTTGTAGGAGCAGTGGTTGCTGGAGGGATGGTTGTTGGATTAGTGTTTGTTGAAGCGGTGGTTGTTGGAGAATTGTGTTTTTGATCGGTGGTTGGTGGAGTTGTAGTTGTTGGATTACTGTTTGCTGGAGGAGTGGTTGTTGGAGCGGTAGTTTTTGGATTAGTGGTTGTTGGAGCAGTAGTTGTTAGAGCAGTACTTTTTGGATTAGTAGTTGTTGGAGCAGTGGTTGTTGGAGCGGTAGTTGTTGCAGCAGTTGTTGTTGGAGTGGTGGTTGTTGGAGCAGTGGTTGTTGCAGCGATAGTTGCTGAAGTTGTTGTTGGAGCGGTGGTTTTTGGAATTGTAGTTGTTGGAGCAGTGGTCATTTGAGCGGTGGTAGTTAAAGCGGTAGTTGTTGTATTTGTGGTTGATGGAGCTGTGGATGTTGGATTAGTAGTTGTTGGAGAGGTAGTTTTTAGACCGGTGGTTTTTGGAGTGGCAGTTGTTGGAGCGGTAGCTGTTGGAGCGATAGTTGTTGGATTAGTGTTTGCTGGAAAGGTGGTTTTTAGAGCGGTGGTTGTTGGAGCAGTAGGTATTAGATTAGTGGTTGTTGGAGGAGTAGTTGTTGGATTTGTAGCAGTTGTTGGAGCTTTGGTTTTTGGAGCGGTGGTTGTAGGAGCGATCATTGTTGGGGGGGTGGTTGTCGGAGGGGTGGTTGTTGGAGCAGTAGTTGTTTGAGCAGTGGTTGTTGGAGTGGCAGTTGTTGGATTAGTGGTCGTTTGATTGGTGGTTGTTGGAGTGGTAGTTGTTGGATTACTAGTTGTTGGAGCGGTGGTTGTTGGAATGGTTGCTCTTGGAGTGGTGGTTGTTGGAGCGGTGGATTTTTTAGCAGTAGTTGCTGGAGTGGTGGTTGCTGGAGTGGTCGTTTTTGGAGAGGTCGTTGTAGGAGTGGTGGTTGTTGAAGTGGTAATTGTTGGAGCGGTTGTTGTTGGAGCGGAAGTTGTTGGAGCAGTAGTTGTTGGAGCGGTGGTTGTTGGAGTGATAGTTGTTGGATTTGTAGTTGTTGGAGTGATAGTTGTTGGATTTGTAGTTGTTGGAGCAGTGGTTGTTGAAATTGTAGTTGTTGGAGCGGTGGTCGTTTGAGCAGTGGTTGTTGGAGTGGCTGTCATGGTTATTGGAGCAGCTCTTATGCTTGTTGGGGTAGCTGTAGTGGCTGTCAGAGTGTCTGTTGTGTTTGTTGAAAGGGCTGTTGTATTTGTTAAATCAACTATCTTAGTTGTTGTAGCAGCTGTTGTAGTCATTGGAAGTGGACTGGTGGTTGACTGAAGTGGTGTGGTCTTTTGAATGATTGTTGTGGTTGTTGGAGCGACTGATGTGCTTGATGGAGCAGACGCTGTGGTAGCTGGAGCCACTATGGTAGTTGTTGGAGCACCCACCAAAGTGGTTTTTGTTGCAGGCTCTTTTGAGATTGTTAAAGGCTCTTTGGTGGTTGTGGTTGTTGACATTATTGTGATTGTTGTCCCAGCTGTTTTAGGGGCCTCAGTATTGGTAGTAATGTGAAATTCAGTAGTGATTGTTGTCAGAGAGGCTGTTGTGGTTGTTGCAGTAGTTGTGGTTGCTGGGTCAATTGTTGTTATCATTGTTGAAGTGTTTTTTGGAGGCTTCATTGTGGTTGTTGTCATAATAGTCGCATCAGTTACTGTTGATAAGGCACCAGTAGTTTTACTGGTTAGGGCACCTATCTTTATTGTTGTGGATGCATCTGTAGTTGATGAAGAAACACTGGTAGATGTGGGACCATCCACTGTTGTAGAAGTTTGAGCATCTTTGGTAATAGTCATAGTAGTTGTAGTAGTTGTAGTAGTAATTGGGGGAGTTGTGGTTGGAGCATTTGTAGTTGTAACAGGTGAATTTGTAGTTGTTGAAAAAGCACCCATAGTTGTGGAAGTAAAGGTAACAATGTTTGTTGCTTTGGGAAAACCTTCAGTAGTTGTAGAGGGTAAAACACTGATGGGTGTAGTTGTAAAAACACCTGTAGTTGTTGGGGCTTCAGTTGTAGAAGTTTGGGTACTTGTTAAAGTTGTCGAAGGGGCATCAGCAGTACTTCTTGTTGTGGTCCGGTCACCTGTAGTTATCGAGGTAGTAGTAGGGGTAGTAGAAGTTGTAGTGGGCGCTTTGGTGGTTGCAGAGACTAAGGCACATATAGTTGTAGTTGTGGCAGCACCAGTAGTAACTGCAGTTAATTCTTGCGTGGGTGACATTGTAGTGCTTGTTATTGATTTAACTGTTATTGATTTCACTGTTGCCACAATTTCTGTACTGTTAAGCTTGTCTTTGAAAAACTGTAAAAGAGGAAACAACAGTAATCAAATTTTTATTACAAAAATATAAATACATTTGTATATTTACCTGTTTAATATTTTCAGTGAGCACTTCATTGCTGACCTCACCCAAGGATGTTATCTTTATTTTCACATGAGCAAAAGAAGAGGACAAACCTTTCAAAGACAAAGATTCTGGTTAAAATAAAAACATTAGTTTTAGACTTTATTCAAAATTTATTGGTAACATAACCAAATATAATAGTACAATAGTACAAAATATTCATAGTAAAATAAGCATCGACTATGCCGTTTTCTAGATATAAATTAACTTTATTTTTTTAAGAAAATATTGAAACATCTAATGCTCTAGTAGTATTTAAGGTCATGTCAAAGTAAAGTAATCTATATGTTAATAATCCATATATATGCAAGCAATTAGCCTTTTATTTTGACCTGTATAGAACTCTAAATGTCTGTTATTAATCTCAAAAGCAGTGTAGGATATGTTTTGAGATTAAGTTTGTTGACATATAGTATTTTCAAGGACTTCTTGTGGCTCTCAACATCGGTGCATTATATTTTCCTTGGTGTTAGTTGGTGAACATAAACAAACACAAATGGATGACTTAAATAATATGAAACATGAAAATGTTTCCTACTGTATGTACATATGCTGTATTATTCATTAAATTGCAGTGCATTTTTAAGAGAGGAACAAATAAAATTAATAAAATATTTGATCTGATTTAATAACTATGATAGCTACATGCAGAATTCAGTTTTTTCAAATCTTCATTAATGAACACCTTTAACATACAATCATGAAAGACAAAGTAAGGAAAATGAAATGTATAAAGAAAATTAAACATTTTAAACTTTACCTTGTATGGGTGTCCCTTTAAAAAATGCCAATATCATTAAACACAGAATCATTTTGTCTCTCATGATGATCCGGTGGAATTTCAGTGAGATTTCAAAATGCCTCATTGTTCTGAAATCTGTTGATAAATCATGTCATTTATATCAGCTGTTTCTCGTACCTATACCTTTCACACCTATCAAATCCTTTGCACTCAAAAATCAGTATGGAGACAAACCCTCATGTTTGCCACATACCACGGTGTGTACAAAACACTGTTGCTAAGGTAGGATTCATTGTTCACTGCCTACCACGTTAGACGCAGAAAAGTAAAAGCAAAACTTTCCCTTTAATCTTGTTAGAAGTCAGTCAGCAGTAGATTTAACTTATATCACCAGATGCCCTGTTAATAATTGCTTTTAGTGTTGTTTCTAGACAGAATATGCAGAATATGGATTTTTTCTTTATTTGCATGTTCATTGTAAAGTTTTAACCACATGGGATGAGAAATCACTAACCAAATGATGAGAACTGACCAACTTCTCTATATTCGATCTCATCTGATTTCAGAAGCTAAAGATTTGGGCCTGGTTAGTACTTTAATTTGACACAGTTACAGGTGTAGTGCATAGGCTACTGTTAATGTGTCTTTAGGCAAGATGCTTCACCCAGTTTTCCTAGAATGTATGTGGTGTGTGGATGAGTGGTGGTGGTGGCCTGAGGGGGTGATGAGGGGGTCTATCCAGGGGAGCTGTAGCTACATTATTATCTTACCATCAGTTTACAGGGGCACCAGACTCCTAGACATTCCTATGACACAAAAATTAGAAAGACAAAATCATATCTGAAGGAGCGGTGTAAAAACACAAATGTTTGAATAATTTTATGTTGGGAGAGTAATCAAAACCTTTACTCAAGTACGAGTAAAAGTATGATGTCAAAAAACTAGTCTGAGAATTACAAGTACTCAAGTAAATGTAACTGAGAACTACCCACTTTTAAACACACACTCACAGCTTTCCAGTACTACGCCCTCATCTAAGGGAACGTTCAGGCTCAAGACACATTTCTGTCTTAGCCTTTGGATAATATTTATTATTTATTTTATCGAATTAGATTCGATTTCAGTTATTTTGATTTGAAACATTTTTGAGTTGGGTTTGTTTAGTGCTGTGAAATCTGATCCAAACGTATTGACTGAGAAAAGATCTCTAGAGCCCTCTACTGGACACAAACCACATAACATTGTGAAAGTCAGGCCTTTATCAAGTGCACAGCTCTTAGAC
Source organism: Taenioides sp. WSHXM2023 (assembly GCA_029959045.1). NCBI lineage: Eukaryota > Metazoa > Chordata > Actinopteri > Gobiiformes > Gobiidae > Taenioides > Taenioides sp. WSHXM2023. The sequence continues at coordinate 31,157,053 of CM057095.1, read as the reverse complement.
CAGGTTATTAACCCCATCTCTTCTTTTGGGAGATAATATTGTCTTGTTTCGCTCGTGTGAGCGTAAACAAGCATGACTCTGGTGGATTTTCATAAAACGTCTGACTAAAATAACCCCCAATTTAAACTGATGTGGTTCCTGAACCCTGAAGTACAGACAAATGTCTGGGCTCTCTGTAAAGCAGAGACTCTAATTAATAGTAGAAACAAGCCACAGAGGAAAATCTGATTTAGTTTTGGTAAATATAAAGATGTTGAGATATTGTCTAATAGACAGTAAATACAGCATCTGTTTGGTCCTGTTATTCCCATTTCAAAGCTGAAGCCGATGTTACTCAAATAGGGCCCTAAGTCCAGGCAGAACGTCTATGAAGGGCCTGTTGAAAATGGGTGATTTTTAAATATTATTATCATTTGTTGGATTGGTATATATTGGTTGATTTGACTTAAAAGGTGACAAGATTATTGCTTTTTTTATATTTTACATGCCCAGGGGCCTGATATAGTTTTCTTTTATCAGATGTTGAGAATAAATGCAGAGAAAGTCAAATATACCTGCTCTATTCAGTATTTAAAGGGGATTATCTTATCATTATCTTATCACTATTATTCACCCATGTGAATTCCTGTTAAACATCAATATGTTTTTCTAATGGAGCGTTTCATATTTTTTCCGTTTATCACAAAGATCAGATCAGCTCCAGAATAGCCACTCTTGTTGCCCAGAATGATGGCTATGTTTACATATTAGATTTATTGAGTTGTGCTACATCGAATACATACAAATACATTTGACTGAGATTTGAATTACGTTTTGAATACCCTCTCTTATACCACAATATTTCTTCTACGTTTGCTTTTAATTTAAGAATATAATTTAAAGAAACAGTATTTTTACTTAATGCAGGTTTTGACTCTACTCTTACCCCTGCACCTTGTGCCTTCAGATTTTACTTAAATATACATTTTTATTATTATATAGCAGATATTGTGCATTTTTAATGTTTAGTCTGTCAGAATACATTTAGTCTATATGATTTGTTTGACCTTAAAGTAAACTTGAAAGGTACAATGTACAAATTTATAGCTACTTTACTTTAAAAAGAAAAAAGCAAAATGTCAAGAAATTATACATATTTTCCAGTTTATTATGCTTGCTATGAAACAACACTTCATCAGATGGCAGTGGGTTCAGCCTACAGCAATAAATGAAAGAATGAAAAAGATGATTGATTGATGTATTTGATCCCCTACCAACCATTAAGAGTTTTGGCTCCCACAGACCGGTTAGACACTCCTGATCAACTTGTCACCTGAATTAGACTCCTGTTTGAACTAGTCACGTGCAAATCATGTTTATATATGTTCTTTAAAGTTATTTCCTTGATTTTCTTTTTGATATTCTATCTCTCAATGTTAAAATAAACCTACCATTAAAATTATAGACTGTTAATTTATGTTTCAGTGGGCAAACCTATAAAATCAGCAAGGGATAAATACTTATTTCCTCCACTATATACAATGATGAGAGACAATGAAAGTTACGAGATGCTGGCTCAGACGTCGCCCGGCCAAACAAGGTCTGCGTCAGGTGCTGGGGAATCAGAGGTACAACACAAATGCTACGGCAAGGGGGAGCCAGGACGCCAGGTCAGAGGGGAGTTAACACCAACTCCCCAACCAGAGATTGGGTACGAAGCCCCAATAAGTATCACTGAAACCAATGAGCTGATATACACTACACATATACACTTCAGCAGCAGTGATCCTAGAGGTGCTGGGCTATAAGAGCAACCATGGGAGCCATGAGAGACAATACCCACCATGGAAAAGACGGTTAAAGGCTAAAATCAAGGAAGCGCGGACAGAAGTGAGCCAATTGTCAGAGGCCAAGAAAGGTGTGATGAAAAAGCAAGTACCCAAGAGGAACAGCCAGATGCCCATACCTGAAGCACTCGAAATTGCCAAGCAAAGGCTGCAAGCCTTAGCCAGCCGCCTAAAGAGGTACACACGAGAAGCCAGATGAATAAACCGCCTCTTCTCAACACAACCTGCGAAAGTGTATGCTCAATGGCAGGGGAATAACACCAGAGCAGACCCCCCCCCAAGGCTGGAGACTGAAAGGTACTGGGAAAGCATATGGGAGAGGGAGGCATCACATAACACCGATGCACAGTGGCTGGTGGCTCTGAGGGAAGATCATAGCAACCTCCCTGAACAAGATCCAGTCACCATCACAGTGGCAGACATTCAGGAAAGAGTCTCAGGCATGAAAAACTGGACAGCACCTGGCCCTGACATGATCCACGCATACTGGCTAAAGAAGCTCACTGCTCTCCACGATCGCCTGGCAGCACAAATGAACCAGCTGCTAAGGGATGGGACTCACCCTGAATGACTACAGTCCCATCTAACTATCGGCCAATAACCTGTCTCTCCACAACATGGAAGCTCATGTCAGACATCATCGCGGCTAAAATAAGCGGGCACATGGATCAATACATGAGCACAGCACAGAAGGGCATTGGCAAAAACACCAGAGGAGCCAAACACCAACTCCTGGTTGACCGAACAGTCGCCCGTGACTGCAAAACCCATCAGACCAACCTGTGCACTGCCTGGATTGATTACAAGAAAGCCTATGACTCAATGCCACACACATGGATCACTGAGTGCTTGGAGTTGTACAATATCAATCAGATTCTAAGGGCATTCATTGCAAACTCAATGCAGTTGTGGAAAACCACCCTTGAAACCAATGGCAAGCCACTTGCACAAGTGTCCATCAAATGTGGCATATACCAAGGAGATGCACTGTCCCCACTGCTGTTCTGCATAGGTCTGAAGCCCCTCAGCCAAATCACTGACCGCAATGGCTATGGATGCCGACTCAGAAACGGGGCCACCATCAGCCACCTCCTCTACATGGATGACATCAAGCTGTACGCTAAGAGCGAGCGAGACGTTGACTCACTGATCCACACCACCAGGATCTACAGCACAGACACTAGAATGTCATTCAGGCTTGAGAAATGTAGTAGAGAGGCAAGGTAGTCCACACAGAGGGGATCTCACTCCCAGAGGGAACAATAGCAGACATTGAGGACAGTTACAAGTACCTTGGTATCCCACAAGCAAATGGCAACCTTGAAGAGGCAATAAGGAAAGCGGCTATGGCCAAATATCTGCAACGAGTAAGACAAGTCCTAAGAAGCCAGCTCAATGGCAAGAACAAGGCACAGGCAATAAACAGCTACGCCCTGCCAGTGATCAGATACCCTGCAGGAATCATAAGCTGGCCAAAGGAGGAGATACAGACCACAGACGTTAAGACACGAAAGCTCCTGACCATGCATGGAGGGTTCCATCCCAAATCCAGCACCCTGAGACTGTATGCTAGCTGGAAGGAAGGAGGCCGAGGAATAGTGAGTGTGGGAACCACTGTCCAGGATGAAACATCCAAAATCCATAAGTACATCAAGGACAAGGCCAAAATAGATGATGTGCTCAGGGAATGCCTCAGACAGTGGAGCTCAGAGGAAGAGGTGCTGGAGGGACCATTATGGCAGGACAAGCTCCTACATGGGGCGTACCACCGAAACATAACTGAAGTGGCTGATATCAAGAAATCCTACCAATGGCTGGAGAGGGCTGGTCTGAAGGACAGCACAGAGGCCCTCATCCTGGCTGCACAGGAGCAGGCCTTGAGCACCCGAGCAATAGAGGCCCAGAGCTACCACACCAGACAAGACCCAAGGCATAGGCTGTGCAAAGAGGCTCCTGAGACAGTCCAGCACATAACTGCAGGGTGTAAGACTCAAGGAAGTGCTGGAGAAGGCCTGGAAGGTGAAGGCATCAGTGGTGCCCGTGGTGATCGGAGCACTCGGGGCTGTAACCCCCAAACTGGAGGAGTGGTTACAGCACATACCAGGAAAAACATCAGACATCTCAGTCTAGAAAAGTGCAGTACTAGGAACAGCAAAGATACTGCGTAGAACTCTCAAGCTCCCAGGCCTCTGGTAGAGGGCCCGAGCTGATGAGGGTGAGAGAGACCAACTACTGTGGAAGGTTGGAAGGTTAGGAATACATACTGTGAAATATTCCAGACAAATCAATAACATCTCCATGGAGAAAAGGATTTGACGGACCCCTCCATCAGAAAAGTTACACAATGCACCTTTAAATGCCATTGGCCGTGCTCTTAGTAGTCCATACACACAGGTACTCAAGCTACATTTACTCAAGTACATTTAGGCCTACGTTACGAGTAACTTTGAATGTAATTGTTCTTCTCAGAGTAGTTTTCACCATACTTTTACTCCCACTTGAGTTCACTCTGAGGTCATTCAAAAAAAGAACAAAAGATTTCTGTTGACAATTTGAAATTATTTAAATATTTTTGTTTCTTGCAGATTATTTTTTCAGATATGATTTAGTTTGTCTCATTTTTGTGTCTATCCTGAAAATACCAGAGTTTTCATACATACTCACTCATTACTAACCAAACCCCAGGGCCCTCAACACTGCATTTTTTGTTCTTCTTATCTATATTTGCAGCAAAACTACTGCACTGTTGCCTATAAATTATTATGAAATAAGTTCATTCTTTCCCGAACTTCAGTGTAAATAGGTTTGAACGTGTTGGACAAGAAATGCAGATAACTTTTTATTTATTTATTTATTTATTTATTTATTTTACAGTTAAATTAAAGTTATACTAGTGTAACCTACGTTTATATCAGCAACATGTAATAATAAAAACGTTTTAATTCAGATACTGTCAAACATCACAGCTCGATGCACGCTCCTCCTCCGTCGCCATAGAAACCAGGTACAGTAGCCAATCAGAGGGCGCAGGGGGCGGGCGCTTCCGTGTTATGATTGTTCACTTCCTGCTTAGTGCTGATCGAAAAACTGCAAAGAGCGTGTTCAGAGCGAATTACAATGAAAAAAAGTTTGAAATTTAACAGAAATGTGACATATTCTTGACTATACTTTGGTTTTGTCGAGTTTTGGTGATTTAGAGAGTTTAAGCACAAATTAAAGTTAAGAAAAGGGAAAACTCTGAAGGTGAAAGGTGCTCACAAGTGATATAAATTAGCGTTCATGGTGTTCCGGTTCTCCGTGGGATCATGTCAAGATGTGATTTGTTTACACTGGTGTTTACATTTTTGCGCACCAAGATGGTTTATCATTTGTATCTGATGTACCATTTCATTTGCTGATTCAAGAAGAACAATGTTGACTCCAATTAAAGTTGTGTCTGGCATGACTGTGATTAATACATGGCTTCAGAAAGTAAATGAAGGCCTGCAATTGTATATATGACCATAATGTGTTTGGTGTCCTTTAATGACTACGATAAACAGGTTATAAAAATATGAGTAACAGGGTGTGTGGGTCTCAACTCACGTCATCCGTGAAGAAAATAACAAGCCAGCATCCTAACCACTACACTACAGTAGTAGTTGTTGGATTAATAGTTGCTTTAGCGGTAGTTGTTGGATTAGTAGTTGTTGGAATTGTGGTTGTTGGAGCAATAGTTGTTGGATTAGTGGTTGTTGGAGTGGTAGTTGTTGGATTAGTGGTTGCTGGAAATGTAGTTGTTGGAGGGGTGGTTGATGGAGCAGTAGTTGTTGGATTAGTGGTTGTTGGAGCGGTGGTTGTTGGAAATGTAGTTGTTGGAGGGGTGGTTGTTTGAGCTGTTGTTGTTGGAGAGGTACTTGTTGGATTACTAGTTGTTGGATTAGTGGTTGTTGGAGTGGTAGCTGTTGGAGCGGTAGTTGTTGGATTAGTGGTAGTTGTGGCAACTTTGGTTATTGGAGCGGTGGTTGTTGGAATTGTAGTTGCTGGAGCAATAGTTGTTGGATTAGTGGTTGTTTGAGAGGGAGTTGTTGGAGTGGTAGTTGTTAGAGTAATGAGTGTTGGAAATGTAGTTGTTGAAGCAGCGGTTGTTGGAGCGGTTGTTGGATCTGTTGTTGGAGCGGTAGTTGTTGGATTAGTGGTTGTTGGAGTGGTGGTTGTTGGAATTGTAGTTGTTGAAGCAGTGGTTGTTTGAGCGGTGGTTGTTGGAGTGGTTGCTGTTGGACCAGTGGATGTTGGAGTGTTGGATGAAGGAGTGGTGGTTGTTGGAGTAGTAGTTGTTGGATTAGTAGTTGCTTTAGTGGTAGTTGTTGGATTAGTAGCTGTTGGAGCAGTAGTTTTTGGAATTGTGGTTGTTGGAGCAATAGTTGTTGGATTAGTGGTTGTTGAAGTGGTAGTTGTTGGAGCGGTAGTTGTTCGATCTGTGGTCGGTGGAGTGGTAGTTGTTGGATTAGTGGTTGTTGGAGCTGTAAGTGTTTGAGCGGTAGTTGTTGGATTTCCGTTTGCTGGAGCAGTGGTTGTTGGAGTGGTAGTTGTTGGATTAGTGGTTGTTGAAGTGGTAGTTGTTGGATTAGTGGTTGTTTGAGCGGTGGTTGTTAGAAATGTAGTTGTTGGATTTGTGGTTGTTGGACCAGTGGATGTTGGAGTGTTAGATGTAGGAGTGGTGGTTGTTAGAGTAGTAGTTGCCTTAGCGGTAATTGTTGGATTAGTAGTTACTGGAATTGTGGTTGTTGGAGCAATAGCTGTTGGATTAGTGGTTGTTGGAGCGGTGGTTGTGAGAGCGGTTGTTGTTGGAGAGATAGTTGTTCGATTAGTGGTTTTTGGAGTTGTACTTGTTGGAGCGGGAGTTGTTGGATTAGTGGTTGTTGAAGCGGTATTTGTTGGAGTGGTGGTTGTTGGAGCGGTAGTTGTTGGATTTGTGGTAGTTGTTGGTGCTTTGGTTATTGGAGCAGTGGTTATAGGAGCGGTGGTTGTTGGAGTGGTGGATGTAGGAGTGGTGTTTGTTGGAGTAGTAGTTGTTGGATTAGTAGCTGCTTTAGCATTTTTTCTTGGATTACTAGTTGTTGGAGCGGTAGTTTTTGGAATTGTGGTTGTTGGAGCAATAGTTGTTGGATTAGTGGTTGTTGGAGCGGGAGTTGTTGGAGTGGTAGTTGTTAGAGTGGTGGTTGTTGGAAATATTGTTGGAGCGGTAGTTGTTGGATTAGTGGTTGTTGGAGCAGTGATCATTTGAACAATAGTTGTTGAAGCGGTGTTTGTTGGAGCGGTGGATGTTTGAGTGGTGGTTGTTGGAGTAGTAGTTGTTGGATTAGTAGTTGTTTTAGCGGTAGTTTTTGGATTAGTAGTTGTTGGAGCGGTAGTTTTTGGAATTGTGGTTGTTGGAGCGGTAGTTGTTGGATTAGTGGTTGTTGGAACAATGGTCATTTGAACAGTGGTTGTTGAAGCGGTGTTTGTTGGAGCGGTCGCTGTTGGAGTGATGGATGTTGGAGTGGTGGTTGTTGGAATAGTAGTTGTTGGATCAGTAGTTGCTTTAGTGGTAGTTGTTGGATTAGTGATTGTTGGAGCAGTGGTCATTTGAACAGTGGTTGTTGAAGCTGTTGTTTTTGGAGTGGTGGTTGTTGGAGCTGTAGTTGTTGGATTTGTGGTAGTTGTTGGAGCTTTGGTTATTGGAGCGGTGGTTTTAGGAGCGGTGTTTGTTGGAGTGGTGGTTGTTGGAGTAGTAGTTGTTGGCACGGTAGTTGTTGGATTAGTAGTTGTTGGAGCGATGGTTGTTGGAGTGGTTGCTGTTGGAGTGGTAGTTGTTGGAGCGGTAGTTGTTGGATTAGTGGATGTTGGAGCCTTGGATGTAGGAGTGGTGGTTGTTGGAGTAGTAGTTGTTGGATTAGTAGTTGCTTTAGCGGTAGTTGTTGGATCACTAGTTGCTGGAATTGTGGTTTTTGGAGCAATAGTTGTTGGATTAGTGGTTGTTGGAGCAGGAGTTGTTGGAGCGGTAGTTGTTAGACTGGTGGTTGTTGGAAATGTTGTTGTTGTAGTGGTAGTTGTTGGAAATGTAGTTGTTAGAGGGGTGGTTGTTGGAGCTGTTGTTGTTGGAGAGGTGGTTGTTGTATGAGTGCTTGTTGGAATGGTAGTTGCTGGAGTGGTAGTTGTTGGATTAGTTGTTGTTGGCGGGGTAGTTGTTGAATTAGTGGTTGTTGGAACAGTGGTCATTTAAACAGTGGTTGTTGAAGGGGTGTTTGTTGGAGCGGTGGATGTTGGAGTGGTGGATTTTTGAGTGGTGGTTGTTGGAGTAGTAGTTGTTGGATTAGTAGTTTTTGGAGTGGTAGTTTTTGGAATTGTGGTTGTTGGAGCAATAGTTGTTGGATTAGTGGTTGTTGGAGCGGGAGTTGTTGGAGCGGTAGTTGTTAGAGTGGTGGTTGTCGGAAATATTGTTGTTGGAGTGGTAGTTGTTGGATTAGTGTTTTTTGGAACAGTGGTCATTTGAACAGTGATTGTTAAAGCGGTGTTTGTTGGAGCAGTGGATGTTGGAGTGGTGGATGTTGGAGTGGTGGTTGTTGGAGTAGTAGTTGTTGGATTAGTAGTTGCTTTAGTGGTAGTTGTTGGATTAGTGATTGTTGGAGCAATGGTCATTTGAACAGTGGTGGTTGAAGCGGTGGTTGTTGGAGCTGTAATTGTTGGATTTGTGGTAGTTGTTGGAGCTTTGGTTATTGGAGCGGTGGTTATAGGAGCGGTGGTTGTTAGAGTGGTGGTTGTTGGAGAAGTAGTTGTTGGCACAGTAGTTGTTGGATTAGTAGTTGTTGGAGTGATGGTTGTTGGAGTGGTTGCTGTTGGAGCAGTGGATGTAGGAGTGGTGGTTGTTGGATTAGTAGTTGCTTTAGCGGTAGTTGTTGGATTAGTAGTTGTTGGAATTGTGGTTATTGGAGCAATAGTTGATGGATTAGTAGTTGTTGGAGAGGTAGTTGTTGGATTAGTGGTAGTTGTTGGAGCTTTGGTTATTGGAGCAGTGGTTGTTGGAATTGTAGTTGTTGGAGCAATAGTTGTTGGATTAGTGGTTGTTGGAGAGGGAGTTGTTGGAGTGGTAGTTGTTAGAGCAGTGGGTGTTGGAAATGTAGTTGTTGGAGCAGCGGTTGTTGGAGCTGTTGGAGGGGTAGTTGTTGGATTAGTGGTTGTTGGAGTGGTGGCTGTTGGAGCAGTGGATGTTGGAGTGGTGGATGTAGGAGTGGTGGTTGTTGGAGTAGTAGTTTTTGGAGCGGTAGTTTTTGGAATTGTGGTTGTTGGAGCATTAGTTGTTGGATTAGTGGTTGTTGGAGCGGTAGTTGTTGGAGCGGTAGTTGTTCGATCTGTGGCTGGTGGAGTGGTAGTAGTTGGATTAGTGGTTGTTGGAGCAGTGGTTGTTGAAGTGGTAGTTGTTGGAGCGGTGGTTGTTGGACCTGTAGTTGCTGGATTTATGGTAGTTGTTGGAGCTTTGGTTATTGGAGCAGTGGTTGATGGATTAGTCGTTGTTGGAGTGGTAGTTGTTGTATTAGTGGATGTTGGAGCGGTGGCTGTTGGAACTGTAGTTGTTGGATTTGTGGTTGTTGGAGCAGTGGATGTTGGAGTGTTGGATGTAGGAGTGGTGGTTGTTGGAAATGTAGTTGTTGGATTAGTAGTTGCTTTAGCGGTAGTTGTTGGATTAGTAGTTGCTGGAATTGTGGTTGTTGGAGCAATAGTTTTTGGATTAGTGGTTGTTGGAGCAGTGGTCATTTGAACAGTGGTTGTTGAAGCGGTTGTTTTTCGAGTGGTGGTTGTTGGAGCGGTGGTTGTTGGAGCTGTAGTTGTTGGATTTGTGGTAGTTGTTGGAGCTTTGGTTATTGGAGCGGTGGTTATAGGAGCAGTGGTTGTTTGAGTGGTGGTTGTTGGAGTAGTAGTTGTTGGATTAGTAGTTGCTTTAGCGGTAGTTGTTGGTTTAGTAGTTGCTGGAATTGTGGTTATTGGAGCAATAGTTGTTGGATTAGTGGTTGTTGGAGCAGAAGTTGTTGGAGCGGTAGTTATTAGACTGGTTGTTGTTGGAAATGTTGTTGTTGTAGCGGTAGTTGTTGGAAACGTATTTGTTGGAGGGGTGGTTGGTGGAAATGTAGTTGTTGTAGCGGTAGTTGTTGGAAATGTAGTTGTTGGAGGGGTGGTTGTTGGAAACATTATTGTTGGAGCGGTAGTTGTTGGATTAGTGGTTGTTGGAACAATGGTCATTTGAACAGTGGTTGTTGAAGCGGTGTTTGTTGGAGCGGTCGCTGTTGGAGTGATGGATGTTGGAGTGGTGGTTGTTGGAGTAGTAATTGTTGGATTAGTAGTTGTTGGAGCGGTACTTTTTGGAATTGTGGTTGTTGGAGCAATAGTTGTTGGATTAGTGGTTGTTGGAGCGGGAGTTCTTGGAGCGGGAGTTGTTGAAGCGTTAGTTGTTAGAGTGGTGGTTGTTGGAAATATTGTTGTTGGAGCGGTAGTTTTTGGATTAGTGTTTTTTGGAACAGTGGTCATTTGAACAGTGATTGTTAAAGCGGTGTTTGTTGGAGCGGTGGATGTTGGAGTGGTGGATGTTGGAGTGGTGGTTGTTGGAGTAGTAGTTGTTGGATTAGTAGTTGCTTTAGTGGTAGTTGTTGGATTAGTGATTGTTGGAGCAATGGTCATTTGAACAGTGGTGGTTGAAGCGGTGGTTGTTGGAGCTGTAATTGTTGGATTTGTGGTAGTTGTTGGAGCTTTGGTTATTGGAGCGGTGGTTATAGGAGCGGTGGTTGTTAGAGTGGTGGTTGTTGGAGTAGTAGTTGTTGGCACAGTAGTTGTTGAATTAGTAGTTGTTGGAGTGATGGTTGTTGGAGTGGTTGCTGTTGGAGCAGTGGATGTAGGAGTGGTGGTTGTTGGATTAGTAGTTGCTTTAGCGGTAGTTGTTGGATTAGTAGTTGTTGGAATTGTGGTTATTGGAGCAATAGTTGATGGATTAGTAGTTGTTGGAGAGGTAGTTGTTGGATTAGTGGTAGTTGTTGGAGCTTTGGTTATTGGAGCAGTGGTTGTTGGAATTGTAGTTGTTGGAGCAATAGTTGTTGGATTAGTGGTTGTTGGAGAGGGAGTTGTTGGAGCAGTGGATGTTGGAGTGGTGGATGTAGGAGTGGTGGTTGTTGGAGTAGTAGTTTTTGGAGCGGTAGTTTTTGGAATTGTGGTTGTTGGAGCATTAGTTGTTGGATTAGTGGTTGTTGGAGCGGTAGTTGTTGGAGCGGTAGTTGTTCGATCTGTGGCTGGTGGAGTGGTAGTAGTTGGATTAGTGGTTGTTGGAGCAGTGGTTGTTGAAGTGGTAGTTGTTGGAGCGGTGGTTGTTGGACCTGTAGTTGCTGGATTTGTGGTAGTTGTTGGAGCTTTGGTTATTGGAGCAGTGGTTGATGGATTAGTCGTTGTTGGAGTGGTAGTTGTTGTATTAGTGGATGTTGGAGCGGTGGCTGTTGGAACTGTAGTTGTTGGATTTGTGGTTGTTGGAGCAGTGGATGTTGGAGTGTTGGATGTAGGAGTGGTGGTTGTTGGAAATGTAGTTGTTGGATTAGTAGTTGCTTTAGCGGTAGTTGTTGGATTAGTAGTTGCTGGAATTGTGGTTGTTGGAGCAATAGTTTTTGGATTAGTGGTTGTTGGAGCAGTGGTCATTTGAACAGTGGTTGTTGAAGCGGTTGTTTTTCGAGTGGTGGTTGTTGGAGCGGTGGTTGTTGGAGCTGTAGTTGTTGGATTTGTGGTAGTTGTTGGAGCTTTGGTTATTGGAGCGGTGGTTATAGGAGCAGTGGTTGTTTGAGTGGTGGTTGTTGGAGTAGTAGTTGTTGGATTAGTAGTTGCTTTAGCGGTAGTTGTTGGTTTAGTAGTTGCTGGAATTGTGCTTATTGGAGCAATAGTTGTTGGATTAGTGGTTGTTGGAGCAGAAGTTGTTGGAGCGGTAGTTATTAGACTGGTGGTTGTTGGAAATGTTGTTGTTGTAGCGGTAGTTGTTGGAAACGTATTTGTTGGAGGGGTGGTTGGTGGAAATGTAGTTGTTGTAGCGGTAGTTGTTGGAAATGTAGTTGTTGGAGGGGTGGTTGTTTGAAACATTGTTGTTGGAGCGGTAGTTGTTGGATTAGTGGTTGTTGGAACAATGGTCATTTGAACAGTGGTTGTTGAAGCGGTGTTTGTTGGAGCGGTCGCTGTTGGAGTGATGGATGTTGGAGTGGTGGTTGTTGGAGTAGTAATTGTTGGATTAGTAGTTGTTGGAGCGGTACTTTTTGGAATTGTGGTTGTTGGAGCAATAGTTGTTGGATTAGTGGTTGTTGGAGCGGGAGTTCTTGGAGCAGGAGTTGTTGGAGCGGTATTTGCTAGAGTGGTGGTTGTTGGAAATATTGTTGTTGGAGCGGTAGTTGTTGGATTAGTGTTTTTTGGAACAGTGGTCATTTGAACAGTTATTGTTAAAGCGGTGTTTGTTGGAGCGGTGGATGTTGGAGTGGTGGATGTTGGAGTGGTGGTTGTTGGAGTAGTAGTTGTTGGATTAGTAGTTGCTTTAGTGGTAGTTGTTGGATTAATGATTGTTGGAGCAGTGGTCATTTGAACAGTGGATGTTGAAGCGGTGGTTGTTGGAGCTGTAATTGTTGGATTTGTGGTAGTTGTTGGAGCTTTGGTTATTGGAGCGGTGTTTATAGGAGCGGTGGTTGTTAGAGTGGTGGTTGTTGGAGTAGTAGTTGTTTGCACGGTCGTTGTTGGATTAGTAGTTGTTGGAGTGATGGTTGTTGGAGTGGTTGCTGTTGGAGTGGTGGTTGTTGGAGAGGTAGTTGTTGGATTAGTGGATGTTGGAGCCTTGGATATAGGAGTGGTGGTTGTTGGAGTAGTAGTTGTTGGATCACTAGTTGCTGGAATTGTGGTTTTTGGAGTAATAGTTTTTGGATTAGTGGTTGTTGGAGCAGGAGTTGTTGGAGCGGTAGTTGTTAGACTGGTGGTTGTTGGAAATGTTGTTGTTGTAGTGGTAGTTGTTGGAAATGTAGTTGTTGGAGGGGTGGTTGTTGGAAATGTAGTTGTTACAGGGGTGGTTGTTGGAGCTGTTGTTGTTGGAGAGGTGGTTGTTGGATGAGTGCTTGTTGGAGTGGTAGTTGTTGGAGTGGTAGTTGTTGGATTAGTTGTTGTTGGCGGGGTAGTTGTTGGATTAGTGGTTGTTGGAACAGTGGTCATTTGAACAGTGGTTGTTGAAGGGGTGTTTGTTGGAGCGGTGGATGTTGGAGTGGTGAATGTTTGAGTGGTGGTTGTTGGATTAGTAGTTGTTGGATTAGTAGTTGTTGGAGTGGTAGTTTTTGGAATTGTGGTTGTTGGAGCAATAGTTGTTGGATCAGTGGTTGTTTGAGCGGGAGTTGTTGGAGCAGTAGTTGTTAGAGTGGTGGTTGTTGGAAATATTGTTGTTGGAGCGGTAGTTGTTGAATTAGTGTTTTTTGGAACAGTGGTCATTTGAACAGTGGTTGTCAAAGCGGTGTTTGTTGGAGCGGTGGATGTTGGAGTGGTGGATGTTGGAGTGGTGGTTGTTGGAGTAGTAGTTGTTGGATTAGTAGTTGCTTTAGTGGTAGTTGTTGGATTAGTGATTGTTGGAGCAGTGGTCATTTGAACAGTGGTTGTTGAAGCGGTGGTTGTTGGAGCTGTAGTTGTTGGATTTGTGGTAGTTGTTGGAGCTTTGGTTATTGGAGCGGTGGTTATAGGAGCGGTGGTTGTTAGAGTGGTGGTTGTTGGAGTAGTAGTTGTTGGCACGGTAGTTGTTGGATTAGTAGTTGTTGGAGTGATGGTTGTTGGAGTGGTTGCTGTTGGAGCAGTGGATGTAGGAGTGGTGGTTGTTGGATTAGTAGTTGCTTTAGCGGTAGTTGTTGGATTAGTAGTTGTTGGAATTGTGATTATTGGATTAGTGGTTGTTGGAGCGGTAGTTGTTGGAGTGGTAGTTGTTCGATCTGTGGCTGGTGGAGTGGTAGTTGTTGGATTAGTGGTTGCTGGAGCTTTAAGTGTTTGAGCGGTAGTTGTTGGATTTCCGTTTGCTGGAGCAGTGGTTGTTGAAGTGGTTGTTGTTGGAGCGGTGGTTGTTGGACCTGTAGTTGCTGGATTTGTGGCAGCTGTTGGAGCTTTGGTTATTGGAGCAGTGGTTGTTGGATTTGTGGTTGTTGGAGTGGTAGTGTTTGGATTAGTGGTTGTTGGAGCGGTGGCTGTTGGAAATGTAGTTGTTGGATTTGTGGTTGTTGGAGCAGTGGATGTTGGAGCGTTGGATGTAGGAGTGGTGGTTGTTGGAAATGTAGTTGTTGGATTAGTAGTTGCTTTAGCGGTAGTTGTTGGATTAGTAGTTTTTGGAGTAGTGGTTGTTGGAGCAGTGGTCATTTGAACAGTGGTTGTTGAAGCGGTTGTTTTTGGAGTGGTGGTTGTTGGAGCGGTGGTTGTTGGAGCTGTAGTTGTTGGATTTGTGGTAGTTGTTGGAGCTTTGGTTTTTGGAGCGGTGGTTATAGGAGCGGTGGTTGTTGGAGTGGTGGTTGTTGGAGTAGTAGTTGTTGGATTAGTAGTTGCTTTAGCGGCCGTTGTTGGTTTAGTAGTTGCTGGAATAGTGGTTTTTGGAGCAATAGTTGTTGGATTAGTGGTTGTTGGATTAGGAGTTGTTGGAGCGGTAGTTATTAGACTGGTGGTTGTTGGAAATGTTGTTGTAGCGGTAGTTATTGGAAATGTAGTTGTTGGAGGGGTGGTTGTTGGAAATGTAGTTGTTGTAGCGGTAGTTGTTGGAAATGTAGTTGTTGGAGGGGTGGTTGTTGGAGCTGTTGTTTTTGGGGAGGTGGTTGTTGGATTAGTGCTTGTTGGAGTGGTAGTTGCTGGAGTGGTAGTTGTTGGATTAGTGGTTCTTAGCGGGGTAGTTGTTTGATTAGTCGTTGTTGGAACAGTGGTCATTTGAACAGTGGTTGTTGAAGTGGTGTTTGTTGGAGCGGTGGATGTTGGAGTGGTGGATGTTTGAGTGGTGTTTGTTGGAGTAGTAATTGTTGGATTAGTAGTTGCTTTAGTGGTAGTTATTGGATTAGTGGTTGTTGGAGCAGTGGTCATTTGAGCAGTGGTTGTTGAAGCGGTGATTGTTGGAGTGGTGGTAGTTGGAGCGGTGGTTGTTGGAGCTGTAGTTGTTGGATTTGTGGTAGTTGTTGGAGCTTTGGTTATTGGAGCGGTGGTTATAGGAGCGGTGGTTGTTGGAGTGGTGGTTGTTGGAGTAGTAGTTGTTGGCACTGTAGTTGTTGGATTAGTAGTTGTTGGAGCGATGGTTGTTGGAGTGGTTGCTGTTGGAGTGGTGGTTGTTGGAGCGGTGGCTGTTTTAGCAGTAGATGTTGGAAAGGTAGTTGTTGGAGTGGTAGTTGTTGGAGCGGTATTTGTTGGAGCGGTGGTTGTTGTAGCGGTAGTTGTTGGATTTGTGGTGACTTTTGGAGCTTTGGTTATTGGAGCGGTTGTTGTTGGATTAGTGGTTGTTGGAGTGATAGTTGTTGGATTAGTGGATGTTGGAGTATTGGATGTAGGATTGGTGGTTG
The DNA here is from genome assembly GCA_029959045.1 of Taenioides sp. WSHXM2023. NCBI lineage: Eukaryota > Metazoa > Chordata > Actinopteri > Gobiiformes > Gobiidae > Taenioides > Taenioides sp. WSHXM2023. The sequence goes on along the minus strand of CM057095.1, from coordinate 31,141,650 downwards.
TTGGAGTAGTAGTTGTTGGATTAGTAGTTGTTTTAGCGGTAGTTGTTGGATTACTAGTTGCTGGAATTGTGGTTTTTGGAATAATAGTTGTTGGATTAGTGGTTGTTGGAGCAGGAGTTGTTGGAGCGGTAGTTGTTAGACTGGTGGTTTTTGGAAATGTTGTTGTAGCGGTAGTTGTTGGAAATGTTGTTGTTGGAGGGGTGGTTGTTGGAAATGTAGTTGTTGGATTTGTGGTAGCTGTTGGAGCTTTGGCTATTGGCGCGGTTGTTGTTGGATTAGTGGTTGTTGGAGAGGTAGTTGTTGGATTAGAGGTTGTTGGAGTAGTAGTTGTTGGATTGGTAGTTGCTTTAGCGGTAATTGTTGGGTTAGTAGTTGCTGGAATTGTGGTTGTTGGAGCAATTGTTGTTGGATTAGTGGTTGTTGGAAATGTAGTTGTTGGAGTGGTAGTTGTTGGATTAGTGGTTGTTGGAGCTGTAAGTGTTTGAGCGGTAGTTGTTGGATTTCCGTTTGCTGGAGCAGTGGTTGTTGGAGTGGTAGTTGTTGTATTAGTGGTTGTTGGAGTGGTAGTTGTTGGATTAGTGGTTTTTGGAGTGGTAGTGGTTGGAGCAGTAGTTGTTGGATTAGTGGTTGTTTCAGCGGTGGTTGTTGGAAATATAGTTGTTGAATTTGTGGTTTTTGGAGCAGTGGATGTTGGAGTGGTGGATATAGGAGTGGTGGTTGTTAGATTAGTAGTTGTTTTAGCGCTAGTTGTTGGATTAGTAGTTGCTAGAATTGTGGTTGTTGGAGCAATAGTTGTTTGATTAGTGGTTGTTGGAGCGTTGGTTGTGAGAGCAATTGTTGTTGTTGGAGGGGTGGTAGTTGGAGCTGTTGTTGTTGGAGAGATAGTTGTTCGATTAATGGTTGTTGGAGTTGTACTTTTTGGAGTGGGAGTTGAAGCGGTATTTGTTGGAGGGGTGGTTGTTGGAGCGGTGGTTTTTGGAGCGGTAGTTGTTGGATTAGTGGTTGTTGGAACAGTGGTCATTTGTACAGTGGTTGTTGAAGCGGTGTTTGTTGGAGCGGTGGATGTTGGAGTGGTGGATGTTTGAGTGGTGGTTGCTGGAGTAGTAGTTGTTGGATTAATGGTTGTTGGAGCGGAAGTTGTTGAAGCGGTAGTTGTTATAGTGGTTGTTGTTGGAAATATTGTTGTTGGAGCAGTAGTTGTTGGATTAGTAGTTGCTTTAGTGGTAGTTGTTGGATTATTGGTTGTTGGAGCAGTGGTCATTTGAACAGTGGTTGTTGAAGTGGTGGTTGTTGGATTTGTGGTAGTTGTTGGAGCTTTGGTTATTGGAGCGGTAGTTATAGGAGCGGTGGTTGTTGGAGCGGTGGTTGTTGGAGCTGTAGTTGTTGGATTTGTGGTAGTTGTTGGAGCTTTGGTTATTGGAGCGGTAGTTATAGGAGCGGTGGTTGTTGGAGTGGTGGTTGTTGGAGTAGTAATTGTTGGCACGGTAGTTGTTGGATTAGTAGTTGTTGGCACGGTAGTTGTTGGATTAGTAGTTGTTGGAGCGATGGTTGTTGGAGTGGTTGCTATTGGAGTGGTGGTTGTTGGAGCGGTGGCTTTTTTAGCAGTAGATGTTGGAAAAGTAGTTGTTGGAGTGGTGGTTGTTGGAGCGCTATTTGGTGGAGCGGTAGTTGCTGGAGTGGTAGTTGTTGGATTAGTGGTTGTTGGCGGGGTAGTTGTTGGATTCGTGGTTGTTGGAACAGTGGTCATTTGAACAATGGTTGTTGAAGTGGTGTTTGTCGGAGCGGTGGATGTTGGAGTGGTGGATGTTTGAGTGGTGGTTGTTGGAGTAGTAGTTGTTGGATTAGTAGTTGTTGGAGCGGTAGTTTTTGGAATTGTGGTTGTTGGAGCAGTGGTCGTTTGAACAGTGGTTTTTGAAGCGGTTGTTTTTGGAGCAGTGGTTGTTGGAGCTGTAGTTGTTGGAGCTTTGGTTATTGGAGCGGTGGTTATAGGAGCGGTGGTTGTTGGAGTGGTGGTTGTTGGAGTAGTAGTTATTGGCACGGTAGGTGTTGGATTAGTAGTTGTTGGAGCGATGGTTGTTGGAGTGGTTGCTGTTGGAGCGGTGGTTGTTGGAGCGGTAGTTGCTGGATTAGTGGATGTTGGAGCATTGGATGTAGGAGTGGTGTTTGTTGGAGTAGTAGTTGTTGGATTGGTAGTTGCTTTAGCGGTAATTGTTGGATTAGTAGTTGCTGGAATTGTGGTTGTTGGAGCAATATTTGTTGGATTAGTGGTTGTTGGAAATGTAGTTGTTGGAGTGGTAGTTGTTGGATTAGTGGTTGTTGGAGCGGTGGATGTTGGAGCAGTGGATGTTGGAGTGGTGGTTGTTGGAGAGGTAGTTGCTTTAGTGGTAGTTGTTTGATTAGTAGTTGTTGAAATTGTGGTTATTGGAGAAATTGTTGTTGAAGCAGCTGTTTTTGGAGCTGTTGTTGGAGCGGTAGTTGTTGGATTAGTGGTTGTTGGAGCGGTGGTTGTTGGAGCGGTGGATGTTGGAGTGGTGGATGTAGGAGTGGTGGTTGTTGGATTAGTGGTTGTTGGAGCGGTAGTTGTTGGAGCGGTGTTTGTTCGATCTGTGGCTGGTGGAGTGGTAGTTGTTGGATTAGTGGTTGTTGGAGCTGTAACTGTTTGAGTGGTAGTTGTTGGATTTCCGTTTGCTGGAGCAGTGGTTGTTGAAGTGGTAGTTGTTGGAGCGGTGGTTGTTGGACCTGTAGTTGCTGGATTTGTGGTAGCTGTTGGAGATTTGGTTATTGGAGCGGTGGTTGTTGGATTGGTGGCTGTTGGAGTGGTAGTTGTTGGATTAGTAGTTGTTGGAGCGATGGTTGTTGGAGTGGTTGCTGTTGGAGTGGTGCTTGTTGGAGCGGTGGCTTTCTTAGCAGTAGATGTTGGAAAGGTAGTTGTTGGAGTGGTAGTTGTAGGAGCGGTATTTGTTGGAGCGGTGGTTGTTGGAGCGGTAGTTGTTGGATTTGTGGTGGTTGTTGGAGCTTGGGTTATTGGAGCAGTTGTTGTTGGATTAGTGGTTGTTGGAGTGGCAGTTGTTGGATTAGTGGATGTTGGAGCATTGGATGTAGGAGTGGTGGTTGTTGGAGTAGTAGTTGTTGGATTAGTAGTTGCTTTAGTGGTAGTTGTTGGATTATTGGTTGTTGGAGCAGTGGTCATTTGAACAGTGGTTGTTGAAGCGGTGGTTGTTGGAGTGGTGGTTGTTGGAGTAGTAGTTTTTGGCACGGTAGTTGTTGGATTAGTAGTTGTTGGAGCGATGGTTGTTGGAGTGGTTGCTGTTGGAGTGTTGGTTGTTGGAGCGGTGGCTTTTTTAGCAGTAGATGTTGGAAAGGTAGTTGTTGGAGTGGTAGTTGTTGGAGCGGTATTTGTTGGAGCGGTGGTTGTTGTAGCGGTAGTTGTTGGAAATGTAGTTGTTAGAGAGGTGGTTGTTGGATGAGTGCTTGTTGGAGTGGTAGTTGCTGGAGTGGTATTTGTTGGATTAGTGGTTGTTGGCGGGGTAGTTGTTGGATTAGTGGATGTTGGAGCATTGGATGTGGGAGTGGTGGTTGTTGGAGTAGTAGTTGTTGGATTAGTAGTTGCTTTAGCGGTAGTTGTTGGATTAGTAGTTGGTGGAATTGTGGTTTTTGGAGCAGTAGTTGTTGGATTAGTGGTTGTTGGAACAGAAGTTGTTAGACTGGTGGTTGTTGGAAATATTGTTGTAGTGGTAGTTGTTGGAAATGTAGTTGTTGGAGGGGTGGTTGTTGGAAATGTAGTTGCTGGAGGGGTGGTTGTTGGAGCTGTTGTTGTTGGAGAGGTGGTTGTTTGATGAGTGCTTGTTTTAGTGGTAGTTGCTGGAGTGGTATTTGTTGGATTAGTGGTTGTTGGCGGGGTAGTTGTTGGATTAGTGGTTGTTGGAACAGTGGTCATTTGAACAGTGGTTGTTGAAGTGGTGTTTGCTGGAGTGGTGGATGTTGGAGTGGTGGATGTAGGAGTGGTGGTTGTTAGAGTGGTTGTTGTCTTAGCGGTAGTTGTTGGATTAGTAGTTGCTAGAATTGTGGTTGTTGGAGCAATAGTTGTTGGATTAGTGGTTGTTGGAGGGGTGGTTGTGAGAGCGGGTGTTGTTGTCGGAGGTGTGGTTGTTGGAACTGTTGTTGTTGGAAAAATAGTTGTTCGATTAGTGGTTGTTGGAGTTGTACGTTTTGGAGCGGGAGTTGTTGGATTAGTTGTTGTTGAAGCGGTATTTGTTGGAGTGGTGGTTGTTGGAGCGGTAGTTGTTGGATTTGTGGTAGTTGTTGGCGCTTTGGCTATTGGAGCGGTGGTTATAGGAGCGGTGATTGTTGGAGTGGTGGATGTAGGAGTGGTGTTTGTTGGAGTAGTAGTTGTTGGATTAGTAGCTGCTTTAGCGGTTTTTCTTGGATTACTAGTTGTTGGAGCAATAGTTGTTGGATTAGTGGTTGTTGGAGCAGGAGTTGTTGGAGTGGCATTTGTTAGAGTGGTGGTTGTCGGAAACATTTTTGTTGGAGCGGTAGTTGTTGGATTAGTGGTTGTTGGAGCAGTGGTCATTTGAACAGTAGTTGTTGAAGCGGTGTTTGTTGGAGCGGTGGATGTTGGAGTGGTGGATGTTGGAGTAGTAGTTGTTGGCACTGTAGTTGTTTGATTAGTAGTTGTTGGAGCGATGGTTGTTGGAGTGGTTGCTGTTGGGGTGGTGGTTGTTGGAGCTGTGGCTTTTTTAGCAGTAGATGTTGGAAAGGTAGTTGTTGGAATGGTAGTTGTTGGAGCGGTATTTGCTGGAGCGGTGGTTGTTGGAGCGGTAGTTGTTGGATTTGTGGTGGCTGTTGGAGTGGTAGTTGTTGGATTAGTGGATGTTGGAGTATTGGATGTAGGAGTGGTGGTTGTTGGAGTAGTAGTTGTTGGATTAGTAGTTGCTTTAGCGGTAGTTGTTGGATTAGTAGTTGCTGGAATTGTGGTTTTTGTAGCAATAGTTGTTGGATTAGTGGATGTTGGATCAGAAGTTGTTGGAGCGGTAATTGTTTGACTGGTAGTTGTTGGAAATGTTGTAGCGGTAGTTGTTGGAAATGTAGTTGTTAGAGGGGTGGATGTTGGATTAGTGCTTGTTGGAGTGGTAGTTACTGGAGTGGTAGTTGTTGGATTAGTGGTTGTTGGCGGGGTAGTTGTTGGATTAGTGGTTGTTGGATCAGTGGTCATTTGAACAGTGGTTGTTGAAGCGGTGTTTGTTGGAGCGGTGGATGTTGGAGTGGTGGATGTTGAAGTGGTGGCTGTTGGAGTAGTAGTTGTTGGATTAGTAGTTGCTTTAGTGGTAGTTGTTGGATTATTGGTTGTTGGAGCAGTGGTCATTTGAACAGTGGTTGTTGAAGCGGTGGTTGTTGGAGTGGTGTTTGTTGGAGAGGTAGCTGTTGGAGCGGTAGTTGTTGGATTAGTGGTAGTTGTTGGAGCTTTGGTTAGTGGAGCGGTGGTTTTTGGAATTGTAGTTGTTGGAGCAATAGCTGTTGGATTAGTGGTTGTTGGAGAGGGAGTTGTTGGAGTTGTAGTTGTTAGAGCAGTGGGTGTTGGAAATGTAGTTGTTGGAGCAGCGGTTGTTGGAGCTGTTGTTGGAGCGGTAGTTGTTGGATTAGTGGTTGTTGGAGCGGTGGTTGTTGGAGCGGTGGTTGTTGGAGCGGTGGATGTTGGAGTGGTGGATGTAGGAGTGGTGGTTGTTGGAGTAGTAATTGTTGGAGCCTTAGTTTTTGGAATTGTGGTTGTTGGAGCATTAGTTGTTGGATTAGTGGTTGTTGGAGCGGTAGTTGTTGGAGCAGTAGTTGTTCGATCTGTAGCTGGTGGAGTGGCAGTTGTTGGATTAGTGGTTGTTGGAGCTGTAAGTGTTTGAGCAGTAGTTGTTGGATTTCCGTTTGTTGGAGCAGTGGTTGTTGGAGTGGTAGTTGTTGAAGTGGTAGTTTTTGGATTAGTAGTTTTTGGAGTGGTAGTTATTGGAGTGATGGTTGTTGGATTAGTGGTTGTTGAAGCGGTATTTGTTGGAGCGGTGGTTCTTCGAGCGGTCGTTGTTGAAGTGGTCATTGTTAGAGCGGTGGTTGTTGGAGCAGGAGTTGTTGGATTTGTGGTAGTTGTTGGAGCTTTGGTTATTGGAGCGGTGGTTATTGGAGCGGTGGTTATAGGAGCGGTGGTTGCTGGAGTTGTGCTTGTTGGAGTAGTAGTTGTTGGATTAGTAGCTGCTTTAGCTGTATTTGTTGGAGTAGTAGTTGTTGGATTAGTAGCTGCTTTAGCTGTATTTGTTGGATTAGTAGTTGTTGGAGCAGTAGTTTTTGGAATTGTGGTTGTCGAATGAATAGTTGTTGGATTAGTGGTTGTTGGAGCAGGAGTTGTTAGAGCGGTAGTTGTTGGAGCTGTGGTTGTTGGAGCAGTAGTTGTTGGATTTGTGGTAGTTGTTGGAGCTTTGGTTATTGGAGCCGTGGTTGTAGGAGTGGTGGTTGTTGGAGGGGTGGTTTTTGGAGCAGTAGTTGTTGGAGCGGTGGTTGTTGGAGTGGCAGTTGTTGGATTAGTTGTTGTTGGAGTGGTGGTTGTTGGAGAATTGGTTGTTCGATCAGTGGTGGGTGGAGTTGTAGTTATTGGATTACTGTTTGCTGGAGCAGTAGTTTTTGGAGAGGTAGTTTTTGGAATTGTGTTTGTAGGAGCAATAGTTGTTGGATTAGTGGTTGTTGGAGCGGGAGTTGTTGGATTGGTAGTTGTTAGAGTGGTGGCTGTTGGAAATATTGTTGTTGGAGCGGTAGTTGGATTAGTGGTTGTTGGAGCAGTGGTCATTTGAACTGTGGTTGTTGTAGCGGTGGTTGTTGGAGCGGTGGATGTTGGAGTGGTGGATGTTTGAGTGGTAGTTTTTGGAGTAGTAGTTGTTGGATTAGTAGCTGCTTTAGCTGTATTTGTATGATTAGTAGTTGTTGGAGCCGTAGTTTTTAGAATTGTGGTTGTTGGAGGAATAGCTGTTGGATTAGTGGTTGTTGGAGCAGTAGTTGTTGTTAGAGCAGTAGTTTTTGGATTAGTGGTTGTTTGCGCAGTAGTTGTTGGATTAGTAGTTGTTGGAGCGATGGTTGTTGGAGCAGTGCTTGTTGGAGCGGTAGTTGTTGAAGCGGTTGTTGTTGAAATGGTTGTTGTTGGAGCAGTAGTCATTTGAGCGTTGTTAGTTAAAGCCGTAGTTGTTCGATTTGTGGTTGTTGGAGCGGTGGATTTTGAAGTGGTGGATGTAGGAGTGGTGATTGTTGGAATAGTAGTTGTTGGATTAGTAGTTGCTTTAGTAGTAGTTGTTGGATTTGTGGTTTTTGGAGTGCCAGTTGTTAGAGTGGTAGCTGTTGGAGCAGTAGTTGTTGGATTAGAGGTTGCTGGAGAGGTGGTTTTTTGAGCGGTGGTTGTTGGAGCAGTAGTTATTAGATTAGTGCTTGTTGGAGCGGTAGTTGTTGGATTTGTGGTAGTTGTTGGAGCTTTGGTTATTGGAGCGGTGGTTGTAGGAGCGATAGTTGTTGGAGGGGTGGTTGTCGGAGGGGTGGTTGTTGGAGCAGTGGTTGTTGGAGCGATAAGTGTTGGAGCTGTAGTTGTTGGATTACTGTTTGCTGGAGCAGTGGTTGTTGGAGCGGTAGTTGTTGGATTAGTGGTTGTTTGAGCAGTAGTTGTTGGCGCGGTTGTTGTTGGAGCTGTAGTTGTTGGAGCTGTAGTTGTTGGAGTAGTGGTTGTTGGAGTGGTAATTGTTGGAGCGGCAGTTGTTGGATTAGTGGTTGTTGGAGGGGTGGTTGTTGCATCTGTAGTTGTTGGAGCAGTGGTTGTTGAAGCGTTAGTTGTTGTAGCAGTGGTTTTTTGAGGTTTGTTTTTTGGAGCGGTGGTTGATGTATTAGTGGTTGTTGGAGCGGTGGTTGTTATACCAGTAGTTGTTGGATTAGTTGATGTCGGATTGGTAGTTGTTGGACTAGTGGTTGTTGTAGCGGTAGTTGTTAGAGCTGTGGCTCTTGGAGCAGTAGTTTTTAAATTAGTGGTTGTTGGAGTGGAAGTTGTTGGAGTGGTGGTCTTTGAAGCGGTGGTTGTTGGAGCAGCTGATATGTTTGATGAAGCATTTTTTGCGGTTGTTGAAGGAAATGCTGTGGTTATTGGAGCCACTTTTGTGATTGTTGGAGCTGCTGATGTGGTTGTTGTTGCTATTGTGGCTATTGGAACAGCTGTCATCAGTGTTGGAACCACTGTCATGATTGTTGCAGCTGCTCTTGTGGTTGTTGCAGAAACTGTTCTGGTTGCTGTAGATGTGGTTGTGGTTATTCGGTCCACTGTTGTCAATGTTGAAGCAGCTGATGTGGTTGTTGGAGCGGCTGTTGTGGTTGTTGGAGCAGTTATTGTGGTTGTTGGGCTGGCTATTGTGGCTGTTGAAGAAACTTTCGTGGTCATTGGAGCAGTTGTTGTGGTTGTTGGAGCAGTTGTCATTGTTGTTTGAGTAGATGTTGTGGTTGTTGGAGTGGCTGTTGTGGTTGTTGAAGAAAATGTTGTGGTTGTTGGAGCCGCTGTTGTGGTTGTTGGAGCAACTGTTGTGTTTTTTGACGCAGCTGTTATAGTCGTTGGAGCCACTGTCCTCAATTTTGGACTGGCTGTCATTGTTGTTGGAGCAGCTGTTGTTATTAATGGAGTGGCTGATGTGGTTGTTGTAGCTGCTGTTGGAACAGCTGTCATCAGTGTTGCAGCCACTGTCTTGGGTGTTGTAGCTGCTGTTGTGGTTGTTGCAGAAACTATTGTGGTTGTTGTAGACTCTGTTGTGGTTGTTGGAGCAGTTGTCGTTGTTGTTTGAGTAGCTGTTGTGGTTGTTGGAGCTGCTGTTGTGGTTGTTGGAGCCACTATTGTGGTTGTTGGAGCAGCTGTTGGAACAGCTGTCATCAGTGTTGCAGCCACTGTCATGGGTGTTGTAGCTGCTGTTGAGGTTGTTGCAGAAACTGTTGTGGTTGTTGTAGATTCTGTTGTGGTTGTTGGAGCAGCTGTTGTGGTTTTTGGAGCGGCTGATGTGGTTGTTGTAGGTGCTGATGTGGCTGTTGGAACAGCTGTTGTCAGTGTTGGAGCCACTGTCATGGTTGTTTTTGTTGTAGCTGCTGTTGTGGTTGTTGAAGAAACTGTTGTGGTTGTTGGAATGGCTGTGGTGGATGTTGGAGCAGCTATTTCTGTTGTTAGAGCATCTGATGTGGTTGTTGGATCGGCTGTTGTGGTTGTTGAAGAAAATATTATGGTTGTTGGAGCCATTGCCGTGGTTGTTGGTGCAGTTGTAGTGGCTTTTGGACCAGATAGTTTGGTGGTTGGAGTAGTCATTGTGATTGTTGAAGAAACTGCTATGGTGATTGGTGCCACTGTTATGGTTTTTGAAGCAGCTGTTGTTTTTGCTGGCGCAGTTGTGGTTATTGAAGCAACTGCTATGGTGTTTCGAGTGGCTGTCGTGGTTGTCGGGCCGAATGTAGAGGTTGTTGCAAGGGCTGTGGTTGGAGCAGCTGTTGTGGTTGTCGTAGCAGCAGCTGTTGTTGTTGTTAGAGCAACTGCTATTGTTTTTAGAATGGCTGTTGTGGTTGTTGGGCCGGATGTCATTGTTGGAACAACTGTTGTGGTTGTTGATGAATCTGTTGTTGTTGTTGTTGTTGTTGTTGTTGTTGTTGTTGGAGCAGCTGTCGCAGTTGCTGTGAGAGCTGTTGTGGTTTTTGTTGCAGATGTGGTTGTTGGAATGACTGTCGTGGTTGTTGGAGCTGCTATTATTGTTGCTGTTGCAGTAGTTATGGTGGTTGCTGGAGTGCTTGCGGTGGTAGTTGTTGGAAGCTCTGTGGTGGTAGTTTTGGGAGGCTCTGTTGTGGTAGTAATTGGAGGCTCTGTGGTGGTTGTTGTTGCAGATGTGGTTGCTGGAGCTGCTGTTTGGTTGTTATTGCAGTCTGTGGTAGTAATAGCTGTGGTGGTTGTTGTTGCACTGGTTTTAGTGGTTGTTTGAGTGGCTGTAGTGGTTATTTTTGGAGGAGTGGTTTTGGTTGTAGGAGCAGTTGTTGTGTTTGTGGAAGTGACTATTTTGGCTGTTGGAGCAGACATTGTCATTGTAGGAGTTGCTGTTGTGTTTGTTGGACTGGGTGTCATGGTTATTGGAGCAGCTCTTATGCTTGTTGGAGTAGCTGTAGTGGCTGTCAGAGTGTCTGTTGTGTTTGTTGAAGGGGCTGTTGTATTTGTTAGAGCGACTCTCTTACTTGTTGTAGCAGCTGTTGTAGTCATTGGAAGTGGAGTGGTGGTTGACTGAAGTGGTGTGGTCTTTTGAATGATTGTTGTGGTTGTTGGAGCGACTGATGTGCTTGATGGAGCAGACGCTGTGGTAGCTGGAGCCACTGAGGTAGTTGTTGGAGCACCCACCACAGTGGTTTTTGTTGCAGGCTCTTTTAAGATTGTTAAAGGCTCTTTGGTGGTTGTGGTTGTTGACATTATTGTGATTGTTGTCCCAGTTGTTTTAGGGGCCTCAGTATTGGTAGTAATGTGAAATTCAGTAGTAATTGTTGCCAGAGGGGCTGTTGTGGTTGTTGCACTAGTTGTGGTTACTGGGCCAATTGTTGTTGTCATTGTTGAAGTGTTTGTTGGACGCTTCATTGTGGTTGTTGTCATAATAGTCGCATCAGTTACTGTTGATAAGGCACCAGTAGTTTTACTGGTTAGGGCACCTATCTTTATTGTTGTGGATGCACCTGTAGTTGATGAAGAAACACTTGTGGATGTGGGGCCATCCATTGTTGTAGTAGTTTGAGCATCTTTGGTAATAATCATAGTAGTTGTAGTAGTAAGTGGGGGAGTTGTGGTTGGAGCATTTGTAGTTGTAGCAGGTGAATTTGTAGTTGTTGAAAAAGCACCCATAGTTGTGGAAGTAAAGGTAACAATGTTTGTTGCGTTGGGAAAACCTTCAGTAGTTGTAGAGGGTAAAACACTGATGGGTGTAGTTGTAAAAACACCTGTAGTTGTTGGGGCTTCAGCTGTAGAAGTTTGGGTACTTGTTAAAGTTGTCGATGGGGCACCAGCAGTACTTCTTGTTGTGGTCCGGTCACCTGTAGTTATCGAGGTAGTAGTAGGGGTAGTAGAAGTTGTAGTGTGTGCTTTGGTGGTTGCAGAGGCTAAGGCACATATAGTTGTAGTTGTGGCAGCACCAGTAGTAACTGCAGTTAATTCTTGCGTGGGTGACATTGTAGTGCTTGTTGTTGATTTAAGTGTTATTGATTTCACTGTTGCCACAATTTCTGTACTGTTAAGCTTGTCTTTGAAAAACTGTAAAAGAGGAAACAACAGTAATCAAATTTTTATTACAAAAATATAAATACATTTGTATATTTACCTGTTTAATATTTTCAGTGAGCACTTCATTGCTGACCTCACCCAAGGATGTTATCTTTATTTTCACATGAGCAAAAGAAGAGGACAAACCTTTCAAAGACAAAGATTCTGGTTAAAATACAAACATTAGTTTTAGACTTTATTCAAAATTTATTGGTAAGATAACCGAATATAATAGTACAATAGTACAAAATATTCATAGTAAAATAAGCATCTACTATGCCGTTTTCTAGATATAAATTAACTTTAATTTAAAAAACAAAAAAATCCTGAAACATCTAATGCTCTAGTAGTATTTAAGGTCATGTCAAAGTAATGTAAGCTACAGTATGTGTTAATAACCCATATATATGCAGGCAATCAGCCTTTTATTTTGACCTGTATAGAACTCTAAATGTCTGTTATTAATCTCAAAAGCAGTGTAGGATATGTTTTGAGATTAAGTTTGTTGACATATAGTATTGTTAAGGACTTCTTGTGGCTCTCAACATCGGTGCATTATATTTTCCTTGGTGTTAGTTGGTGAACATAAACAAACACAAATGGATGACTTAAATAATATGAAACATGAAAATGTTTCCTACTGTATGTACATATACTGTATTATTCATTAAATTGCAGTGCATTTTTAAGAGAGGAACAAATAAAATGAATAAAATATTTGATCTGATTTAATAACTATGATAGCTACATGCAGAATTCAGATTTTTCAAATCTTCATTAATGAACACCTTTAACATACAATCATGAAAGACAAAGTAGGGAAAATGAAATGTATAAAGAAAATTTAACATTTTAAACTTTACCTTGTATGGGTGTCCCTTTAAAAAATGCCAATATCATTAAACACAGAATCATTTTGTCTCTCATGATGATCCGGTGGAATTTCAGTGAGATTTCAAAATGCCTCATTGTTCTGAAATCTGTTGATAAATCATGTCATTTATATCAGCTGTTTCTCGTACCTATACCTTTCACACCTATCAAAACCTTTGCACTCAAAAATCAGTATGGAGACAAATCCTCATGTTTGCCACATACCACGGTGTGTACAAAACACTGTTGCTAAGGTAGGATTCATTGTTCACTGCCTACCACGTTAGACGCAGAAAAGTAAAAGCAAAACTTTCCCTTTAATCTTGTTAGAAGTCAGTCAGCAGTAGATTTAACTTATATCACCAGATGCCCTGTTAATAATTGCTTTTAGTGTTGTTTCTAGACAGAATATGCAGAATATGGATTTTTTCTTTATTTGCATGTTCATTGTAAAGTTTTAACCACATGGGATGAGAAATCACTAACCAAATGATGAGAACTGACCAACTTCTCTATATTCGATCTCATCTGATTTCAGAAGCTAAAGATTTGGGCCTGGTTAGTACTTTAATTTGACACAGTTACAGGTGTAGTGCATAGGCTACTGTTAATGTGTCTTTAGGCAAGATGCTTCACCCAGTTTTCCTAGAATGTATGTGGTGTGTGGATGAGTGGTGGTGGTGGCCTGAGGGGGTGATGAGGGGGTCTATCCAGGGGAGCTGTAGCTACATTATTATCTTACCATCAGTTTACAGGGGCACCAGACTCCTAGACATTCCTGTGACATAAAAATTAGTAAGACAAAATCATATCTGAAGGAGCGGTGTAAAAACACAAATGTTTGAATAATTTTATGTTGGGAGAGTAATCAAAACCTTTACTCAAGTACGAGTAAAAGTATGATGTCAAAAAACTAGTCTGAGAATTACAAGTACTCAAGTAAATGTAACTGAGAACTACCCACTTTTAAACACACACTCACAGCTTTCCAGTACTACGCCCTCATCTAAGGGAACGTTCAGGCTCAAGACACATTTCTGTCTTAGCCTTTGGATAATATTTATTATTTATTTTATCGAATTAGATTCGATTTCAGTTATTTTGATTTGAAACATTTTTGAGTTGGGTTTGTTTAGTGCTGTGAAGTCTGATCCAAACGTATTGACTGAGAAAAGATCTCTAGAGCCCTCTACTGGACACAAACCACATAACATTGTGAAAGTCAGGCCTTTATCAAGTGCACAGCTCTTAGACCAGGTTATTAACCCCATCTCTTCTTTTGGGAGATAATATTGTCTTGTTTCGCTCGTGTGAGCGTAAACAAGCATGACTCTGGTGGATTTTCATAAAACGTCTGACTAAAATAACCCCCAATTTAAACTGATGTGGTTCCTGAACCCTGAAGTACAGACAAATGTCTGGGCTCTCTGTAAAGCAGAGACTCTAATTAATAGTAGAAATAAGCCACAGAGGAAAATCTGATTTAGATTTGGTAAATATAAAGATGAGTAAAGCTGCTGTTGAGATATTGTCTAATAGACAGTAAATACAGCATCTGTTTGGTCCTGTTATTCCCATTTCAAAGCTGAAGCCGATGTTACTCAAATAGGGCACTAAGTCCAGGCAGAACGTCTATGAAGGGCCTGTTGAAAATGGGTGATTTTTAAATATTATTATCATTTGTTGGATTGGTATATATTGGTATATATTGGTTGATTTGACTTAAAAGGTGACAAGATTATTGCTTTTTTTATATTTTACATGCCCAGGGGCCTGATATAGTTTTCTTTTATCAGATGTTGAGAATAAATGCAGAGAAAGTCAAATATACCTGCTCTATTCAGTATTTAAAGGGGATTATCTTATCATTATCTTATCACTATTATTAACCCATGTGAATTCCTGTTAAACATCAATATGTTTTTCTATTGGAGCGTTTCATATTTTTTCCGTTTATGACAAAGATCAGATCAGCTCCAGAATAGCCACTCTTGTTGCCCATTAAGTCCCTACTTTAATTTGACCCGCTCAGTTGCTTGTATTTGATATAATGTTGATGTAAAACATAAGATACGGTTATTGCTCTGTTTCACTTTTTCCACATTTTGTGCAGTATGGCAGTTTGCTTGGTAAAACCAGTGCCCAGAATGATGGCTATGTTTACATATTAGATTTATCGAATACACACAAATGTACAAATACATTTGACTGAGATCTGAATTACGTTTTGAATACCCTGTCTTATACCACAATATTTCTTCTACTTACTTAATTTAAAACTTACTTAATGCAGATTTTGGCTCTACTCTTACCACTGCGAGTTTAATGTTTGACCTTGTGCCTTCAGATTTTACTTAAATATACATTTTTATTATTATATAGCAGATATTGTGCATTTTTAATGTTTAGTCTGTCAGAATACATTTAGTCTATATGATTTGTTTGACCATAAAGTAATCTTGAGAGGTACAATGTACAAATCTATAGCTACTCTACTTTAAAAAGAAAAAAACAAAATGTCAAGAAATTATACATATTTTCCAGTTTATTATGCTTGCTATGAAACAACACTTCATCAGATGGCAGTGGGTTCAGCCTACAGCAAAAAATGAAAGAATGAAAAAGATGATTGATTGATGTATTTGATCCCCTACCAACCATTAAGAGTTCTGGCTCCCACAGACCAGTTAGACACTTCTAATTAACTCGTCACCTGATCTAGTCACCTGGATAAAAGACACCTGTCCACAGAATCAGTCAATCAATCAGAAGGGAGGATGGACGGAGCCATGTACCATTAAAATCCTGAGTGAGAACCTCCTTCCCTCCACCAGGAAACTGAAAATGGGTCATGGATGGGTCTTCCAACACAACAATGACC